>JARHVA010006095.1:497500-552500 GCA_037957365.1 Torreya grandis
TTCAATCCAATTAAAAAAACCTCTTACATCTCCTTCTTCAAGTGTTGGAAATACGTTGTAAAAAGCCTTGGAAAAACTATATGGTAACTTGGACAAGCAACATGAAAACCATCAATGAACATGGGAACAATGAACATCAGTGACTTTACATGGTTCACATGATGTTGTCTATGACAATATATCACAACATATTTGAACATTATCCACTTCCATCAGGGTAATATTGGATCTATAATTATCTTATCAGTCCTTGGAGGGGAATGAGAAAGATGGCTTGTATAAATGTCAACACATACTTACCATGGAAAAGGTAGGATATCCCCCACATATATACATAAACATTACCAAAAAAAAATGCATCATTACAAATAATGACCTCCATTATCCTCCATCAAATTCAATTCTTTGGTCACATGATGACCCTATCAAAATCAGCATTTCAGGTAGGTTAAAAAAATCACATGTGACTAGAAAGATGTGCTTCATGCCTTATAACACCATGCTTACTCTTATCTAAGTCATGCCTAAGCTAAAAATAGAATTACAACATGACATAAAAAAGAATATATTGTATTATTAACAATTATTTCTTCAAAATTAGGGGGAGCTTTTCTAGTTTTAACATAACAAACCAATCAACTAGGATGCAGTAGAGAAACTAATCCCCACAACTCGAAATGAAATCTTAACTATTTCTCAACCTTCCAACTACTTCTATATGTTATTAGAGAAAGAAAATTCACAAGAATCCCCTCTCTTATGTTTTTATTTGAGGGTGAAAATAATCATGTTTAATGTGGCCCCAAAATTCCCATTTTCAATTTACTTCTAAAAATCACTAAGAAAAGTAGGCCTAGTAGAATGAAAATTCAACCTGTAAAAATAATAGATGTTTTGGAATTTATTTTTTTATATCCATTTCCTACAATGAAATCTAAAAATATCTGAAAAAAAAGATGTAGATTACATCTTCTAATCCCTTTCACCTTTTTCCTTGTTTTGGTGTTCCTCATTTCTAGGTTTGACTAATTTGCATCAATTTTTTCTTCTTCTCGTATAAGGTTGATTTGAAAAGAAAAAAACCTTTGGGATCCTTCATTACCTCCCCCTAAATTTAGATCATTATCCCATCATGACCCATTACATTTGTAAAGCTGGGTGGTGATAAAATCCATATATATATATATATATATATATATATATATATATATATATATATATATATATATATATATATATATATATATATATATATATATATATATATATATATATATATATATATATATATATATATATATATATACATACATACATACATACAATGCATAGGATGAATCTAGGGTGAATAATAACTAGTAAAGTATACACAAGACAATTTAACACAACACGTCAATTACCATGGGAAAACCTAAAAGAGGTAAAAAAAAACCCACCAATGTTGATTTTTAAATTATTGAGAAACTCCACATCCCAATACAACATATTCTTCCTCTTCTCACTTCTGTCAAATATCCTTCACAAGTTTTTCAAGTTGAATATGATAAAATAATTCATATTCAGATGCTCTCACAATAGGGGTAGAACCTCATTTATAGCAAATTACCAAGGAAGGTGACTATTGTAAAAATAATGGGTTCATCCATCCTAATAAAACAATTTAATTAAAATTTGGTAATAATTAAATAATTATAACATTATTATTTATTATCACAAAGTTTCCACATCATGGTAATAAATAATACTTTATTAGTTATTTAATTAATACCAAGGCTAAAGATCATTGAAGCCCACTTAGAATTAAATGTTCTAATAGGAGGGACTAAAAAATAAACTATGTTTTCCCTATTTATTCTATTTTTTTGTGAAAAATTATATTGTAGGTGGAGAAGAGGTTTGTACGTTGTAATGGTAGGTTAAAAGAACCTATTATCTATGAGAGAGTTCTAGATTTATTTGTTAACATTATCTAACAGGCATGACAAAATCCACAACTAGGATGCATAAAAGATTAGGATGGTAGATGAATCTAGAAATCTATAAAATGATCCTCATTGAGATGAGGATCTTTAGTTAAAGACATGTAATCATCCTACTTGAAAATGGGGATGTGTATATGGCTTACCAATTCACCCATCCATTATAGTAAGAGAAATGAAAATGATTATACTACATCATAATGGTCTTCCTTTATAAAATATGCCTAGAACGTAAAATAATTTAGCTTGTTATTTTTCCTCTCATCTATCATAAGAGTAATAAATGTCAACAAGGCTTTTCAAAGCTTTAAAATATTTAGAATGTAGGCTTATTTGGATTGCTAGTTTGCTTATCCAATGAATATGGTCTTAGATCTCTTAGTTTCTAAACTTTGATTTTCCACTATAAGTTTTTAACGTGTATATGTTGTGTGTTTGGTGATTATATCATTCAAGCCTTGTATTTCCAATATGTCAAGGTGCTCTATCTAATGTATGTAATTATTTGGATAATGAGCCATTACCAATTTCTATTTATAATTAAGATCCATATAGGTCAACTAGTCAATAGTGGTTTGGAGGATCCCATCCTCCATAGGCTCACCATAAAATTAGATAATTTGTATGGTATACATCACTCAAAAGACATTTGTGTTCCTTATAATGAAAAATCAACTTGTAGTCATAATACTTTGGCAATTATGTATACCTCTAAAATTTTGGACATCAATATACTTGCATGAAACTCCCATTAGTCATAATCTGAAGCTTTAGAGCTTCTTTACTAACCTTTATGTAACTATATGATCTAATCATGAAATCTTATACTTGTATGAATATTATATTTCCCTTTCTCTCCTATAGACATGATCACAACATGTACCATTTGATGCTTTTTCTCTACCTAAGTTTGGCACTACGTCTATGTTGGAGTTTAAGCCCTGGACTCACAGGTTGTAAAGGACTCTCATCATCTATGTTATGAGTTCATTATCACCTCATTTGAATGAATATACTCTCCTATACCAACCTCAGAGATTATATCAATTTGAATGACTTACTTCAGTTTCCTCAGTTGGGAGTCTAAGGTAATCTCCTCTATGTTTGGGTCCTACTGAAGGTCATCCCTAGGTAAATTTTCAACCCTCCTCAACTATATACTCTCTCTTTCCTTCTAGAATAATCTTCCCTTTTCATATCTCCCAAGTCTATAGGGTATAATTAGAGGTCCACTCTCCATATTAGTGTTTTTCAATGGGATCTAAGTTATTCTCCATGTGAGTGACTTTAGTTAGGGTTAATATTGGAGTGGTTAAAAAACTAGTTTGAGTTGTAGGAATGGTAGAAGATGGAAGTGATATAGTTCATTGTGGTCTTCCCATTTTACGCATTGATGAAGCCTAGATCAAATTGATCAATTTACAAACTGGAGAAATGGAATGTGTGGGATGGTTTCCTCATTTGAATGAAGTGTTTCCATAGTTGGTGTAAAGAGGTTGTTAACATGATAAGTTAAATTCAGCCTTATACCAAGATAAGTTCAATACAATACTATAGATGTCATTCATCATTGGAGGGTATCCGAAGAATCCTTAATCAAATTCATAAGTAATTATAGTACAAGAAAGATCAGTTTAAGAATTTAATTTGGTGTAGTAGTAATCATGGCATCCATTGAGACAAATTAATTGTATTGCATATTGTGGCATGCCAATGGATGGAGAAAAAAGAATCAAGCCAAATAATAAATGAGGTCATACATCATGAAATCATAAAATTCATGATCATACATTATGAAACTAGTAGTCAAATAACATTATGTAGTGAGCTAAACCAACTAGTACAAAATGTAAACATAACCATAAAATCATGACTCCTATATATCCGACATTTATGGACATCCTAATTGTCATGAAACCTACATGCGAATTGAAGTGGAATTTATAAAGCTTATAAATTTAGGAAAAATTACATATATTTAATAATTAAAAAATGAAAAAGTATATATATTACCTATCACCAATCAAATGATTAATATTTGAGGGAAACTATAGCTTAGAAACAAAAAATAATATCGTTGTTAATGAAAAACAATGGTTGGACATGATGATCTTGGAAAAAATCCTATGCAACACCATTCAAACTAAAACCTTGGGTTTATGCACTTGGCATCCCTTCCATTATGATGATAATGCAAGATTTGGTTGATAGGCTACCTATAAAAATGAATTTTCTAGGGTAGGGAAAAGTGTCATTGTATCAACATTGCTAGAGTAAAAGGAGAGGTTGGATATGTTCTATGCATCATAAATATGCAAAGAGAGGGTGATAAAGGTGGAGATCATGTGTAATGTCCCCTTATATAAATGAATATAGGAGAAGACCCTTAGCCTATTTTCATTTCCCATAGGCATAAGGGGTGGTGTAAGGGAAATAAATTAATAATATAACTTAAGTTGTTGAAAATTACTTTATGAAATATTCATAAAAGACAACCTATGTTTTATTAATATAAAGAAAGTCATAAAAAAATAATAAAAAGGTGACATTGATTTGGAGGGTTTTCCTTGGGGAAAGTGAAAGAAAAAGTTATAAAAGAGGGCCTTTGGGGTCATATAGAATGATATTTCATTAAAAAAAAATGTAATTGTGTAAGTTGAAATATTTTTATTGACTTTAAAGGATGGAAAACCCTTAGAGCAAGGAGATCTATAGGATGAAAACCCTCTAGTTTTCTATTGTGGATTAGAGGATGGAAACCTTCACATCCCAGCATTGGTGATTTATCTAGAAATCATGTTAAGATTTTAGGAGTGACCATTGATTGCATAACTGATGAGTAGTCATTAGTTACTCAGTTACTTGCTAGGAAAACCACCAAGTGAACAAACTACCACTCAAAACTGCCAAAATGAAAAAACCACAATTTTTTTAAACTAGCAAGTACTCATCGGTTGCTTGTACACTACTAAAACATGGGATACATAGATAAAATGTAGAGAATATGTATAAATAAATGCCAAACACTAAGAAAATGCTGGAAAAATATGGAAATTTGTCTTATAAATTGAAACACACCCCCTCTCATTTCATTCACACAAGATTTGAAACATTCAAGAACGGATTAGAAGGAGAATTCAGGAAAGTGATTTCTAGGATATTATATTTTAAAAAAATTTGAGTATGTAAAGGAATTGTAATTTAATTATAAACATGTTTGATAAATATTTTAAATTTTAATATTCAAATTTCATACATTTTGTTAACATTTCATGCATTTTGTTAAATTTTAATGTTTAGTATTTAAAATTTATGCCATTTTTTTATAATTTTTTATTAAAATGTTATTTTTAGCCGTTATAGTTATAGTTTTTAATTTATTTGTTAAATCAAAATGTATTTTAGTTTTTGTTTAATAGTTTATCATTATAATTTATTTATCATATTTTAATGTGTTAAATGTTTTTAGATTTTTATTTTTCAATATTGTTTTGAAAATATTTATAGGTTATCCATTATCAAAAAAATGGCATCTGATAGTAATTTGGGGTTAGATTCAATTAATCACACCAAATTGGCTCCCCCTAATCCTTGTACTATTGTTTAGAAGTATGTGATGCAAACTGGAACATCCCAGATGGTTTCAATTTATTCATTTTGCTCGAAGAGGATGACAGGATGCATTAGCTGCCTTAAATACCACCTTTCATGCATTCCTTTTCATGATTTCACATCTTGTCTCAGTGTCATAGAAGAGGCAAAATGAGAGATGGTTATGGAGCTTGAATTGTTAGATGAAAACAAACTAGAGAGGACAAGGATTCAAGCATCCCTAACACATAAATTGTGCTTGCTACTCATGGTCCATGCAAGTGCCATGATATATATTCATTGAGTTCGATTCAAATACACTCCTTTTTTATGCCTATAAATACACCTGGGGCACAACCTTCACTACAAGGTACAAGATGGAACAAGGAGGTGCATACAAAATTAAATAAAGTATGCACAAATTTTTGGTATATCAACAACCCTCCCTTCAACATGGAATGGATCTTGTACTGAAAATATTTGGTGAAAACATTGAAAGTTGTATGTAAAGGGTAGAAGCTACCCTCTTTAAGAGACTTAATGGAAATTTTCTCTATAATGCAGTTGAAGATGCAAATGTAATTATAGAAGATCTAAAGAGGTTGTGGCATAAGTTTTGATGCATCATTCTTTTTAATGGATGGATGGATGAAAAAAATTATACTCATCAATTTTTTTGCATATCCAAATGGTGAGTTGATTTTTCTGAAACTTATTGATGCATCTAAGAAGATAAGAAAAAACTTTGAGCTTGATACCAAAGTATGTTTTTTTAGAGGTAGGCATTGAGAATGTTGTCTAAGTTATCATAGATAATGCAACAACATAAGTGGTGGTTGGGAGACTTCATGAGGAGAGATATCCATCACTCATTTAGACCCATTGTGTGACTTATTACCTTGACCTTATTTTTTAGGACAAAAGGAAACTTGATTGGGTATGATCAGTTATAGAATAATCTAAATAAATAAAAAATATATATACAATCACCCTCTGGTACTTAATGATGAGAGAGCATACTAGGAGAAAATAACTTGTTTAAGCAGGGGTTACTAGGTTTGCAATGAAATTTATTATGTTGCAAAGTATTTATAGTTTGTCGACTCTTTTAAAGTATATGTTTGTGTTTCAAGCATGGGTGGAGTCATCATATTCAAATAAAGTTGATGGAGTCAATGGTTCAGAAGATAGTTTTTAGTGAGGCCTCTGAAATGAGAGCTATTGATATCAACAAGGTAACTTTAAATTCTAATTTAAATTTATAGTCATTTCCCTTGTTTTAAATTTGTTAAACTTAAAATATTAATTTTATAATTTATTTATAAGTTTGTAACACTAATTTTAATTTTTTTGTAACTTTATAGGTGTTAGTGCTTTTGATGAGGGTTTTGCAATTGATGGGTTATATTTATGAGGCAATGGATAGGGCCAAAAAAACCATCTCAAATTACTATAGGGTGGATCATGCCATATTCTACCTCATTTGGGAGTTGATTGATCAGAGGTGGAATAATCAATTTCCTCAACCCATCCTTGTAGTGGGTTACTACCTTAACCCCATGTTTTTCTACTCTGGTGGCTTTTGGAGATGCTAATGGCAAGGTTATGGAAGGGGTCTCAACATGCATTGAGATTATGATTCCTGACCTTGAAATGAGGGAATTCATTATTGTAGAATTGTAGAACTAAAATCAGGTAAGAGGGAAGATCTTTTCTTCAATACCAATTATTTGAGGGAGAGCCACATATTCACCAAGTGATAGAATATGAAGTCTTTACTTGTACCTTACCAGTTACATATTTACAATTATTAATTACTTACATTTTTTTAATTTGTTATTTGTAGGTTTTTTATGGGAGTATTAGGTTGGGAATACCCCACCTCTTTAAAGGCTATCCCTCTGCATTTTATCACAATCTTGTAGTGCTTTTGGATGTGAGTGTAATTAAAGTTTATTTGACACCATTAACATGAAAAAACACAAGTTGAGCCAATAATGCCTCAATGACCTAGTTTTTGTGTGATACAACCTTTGAATTTATAAAAAGAAGTTGAAGAATGCATTAAAGGATCTTATTGATCTAGATGATATTTATCCCTATAGTTATTGAATTAAATAAGAGGAGGAGGCCCCCATGTTCAGAAAGGATGATAATGCTGATTTTGAGAGGAAAGCTATGGATGGTGCAACTACAACATAAAGAGGAAAAATTAAATAGGAGGACATACTTTAAGATGAGACAGAGGTGGAATAGGTGTAGGTGTAGTATTTTAGACAAAGAGATGTAGGATATCCAAGTGGGATGACTAGATTTTCTCAATCTTTCTTAGTTTTTTAGAGAGCAGGGAAGAGAAAATTATAGATTCTTATAATTTGTACTTGTAGATTCTTGTATAAGACTATAAGCATCATTGTAGTCTATTGTGTTTGCATGATTACATGATTTTATACTTTTTTTGTATTCAATTATAATAGAAAACACTTTCCTAATATTTTATAGACTCACTTCTACAATTTCTAAAAAAATAAGTTTTTTGATAAATTTAAGTATTTTTTTGCCTTTGTTGATTATTCACGATTATTTGACCAACTCTATTAAATAGTTGTTTATTACCCAATATTTTCCCTTGGTGAGTACTCAGAGGTTATGGTTATGCGAACTATGTGAGTAAATATAATCAAAAACATTAGAGTTTGAGGATGACTTTGGTGAGCTAATTACTAATTCTACCATCCTTATGGTCTAGACAGGGTTGTGCATCATTTTGGAATATTTTTTGGTCATATTTTCATAGCTAACCATATTTTTTTTGGGCTTGTTTTTAGTGTTATTCAAGTTAGGGTTTTGGTAGGGCTTCCAATGCTAATTTCTAGATGTACGACTATGTCTACACTTAATGAAGGTGTTGTACGCATTGGTTAAATAACCAATGAGTAATCACTGGTTACTCACTAATGAAATGTACAAGTGGTTAACCAACACTCAAAATCACAAAAAATAGTCAATTTTTTAGTTGCCTTGTCAATTATTCTCAGTTATTTCTAGTTATTATCAATTATTATCAACTATTCCTAGTTATTTTTTATAGATGATGGATTTTGAATGATGTGTGGATTGGTCTGGGACATAATTAGGTGCCTATATCCCCATGTGATACCATGTGCATACCATATATTACTAGATGTATACCAACTATTACCAACAACAACCACCACCAACTTTGAGAATATCAACGACCATTAATGACCATGAGAATACAACCAATAGCCACAACCAGATTCATATGCCATTACAAATATTTAAACTTGGGTGAGACTTGAAACAACTAAGTCACTTAACCAACTCACCTATATTTCATTGTCAAGTTACTCTTAGTAATTATCAATTGATCATTTTTTGATAAATTTAAGTATTTTTTGGCTTTGTTGGTTATTCCCAATTATTTGACCACCCTCTTTGAATACTCTCTGGTTATTAAAAATTTCCCCTTGGTAAGTTATTTCTTTTTATGGTTATGCAAACTATGGTTGTAAGGTTTTGGTGAGGGCCTGTTGTGATTGTTATACTCATGTTAGGGTTTGTAGGGATTTAATTCTAGCATGCTAGGGTTTGCATCAAATTAGTCCTATAGTTGTAGGGTTTCCTTGTAAGGTTTACCATATTAAAAAAAAATTAGTTATGCTTTTTCTATCATTGCAATCATATAATCAACATTTATTAGAAATTCAATAGCATTTCTAATTTGTTTAATTCAAAAATTGTTAAAAATCTAGAAATCATAAATTTATTTAGAGGGCGATATTTCAGTGGATCAGAGCTAGATATTTCCATTATATGAGGAGGATCTAACTTTTATGCAGATTGGTGACAAATAAATCAATTTTTATCAAAGAAGAAATCAGACCTAGGGAAAGAAGGAGTTGTAATAGGAGATGGAGAAAAGAGGGAGAAGATGGACATACTAGCTCAAACAATTTGTAATATCCCCTTCCAGTAGGGAATATCTAAACACAAATAGCTCTGAACAAAGATACAATTTTGTAGAATAAATTCAAATAAACAATAAACCACAGTAAATCTCTTAACTGCCAAATCACTAATCTTATTATTTGTCCAGATGGTTACAATAGATGTCCTCAGTCATTCATATAAAATAATGTCAAAATAGTCTTAAAACCCTTGTCCTTTGCAAATTTGGTAATGAAACCTAAATTCTGGAAGGTCTCGGCCTTTATGTGTCAACACACAGACGCTGATGTTGGTTATACTACCATCGTAGGTCAACTGGGTGTGGTTAACCTACCGACATCAGTCTCTGTAGATCTCTTTCTACCGATGTTAGTCTCTGTGTGAACCTGTACGGATCTGTACGGCTTCGTACGGCTGCCAATAAATTACACCCTATTTTTAGGACCTCTGATCTCAAGATATATGACTCTAATATAGAATATCTCTATCTGCATAACTTATTTGAATCAAAACATAAAGAAATAAATACCTGGAATACTGTGATAACTTCTGTATGAAGTTATCTCTCAAAAGACCTGAAATACTGTGATAACCTATGTATGAAGCTATCTCTCAAATTGGCAATAGATCAGCTGATATTTCATAGCCTCTGAATCGCACACACTGAAGAGTTGATGTTCTCCAATGCAAATGGAATCCTAGAACCCTTGGCTCAGTCTTCACAGAAGAATTCTTCAAAATCAATAATCAATAATCAATAGCTAATGAACAATGGCCTCCATGAGAAACCCTTATACCCTCAAAAAGATATGATTGCCCTAATTAGGGTTTCTTAAATTAGAATTAGGGTTTCTAATTAAAAATAGGCTAAATAATTAATATTTGATTAAATCAATCAAATATTAATATCTCCCTCAATACATGTCAGATCCTCGATCTGTCTGAAGCTGGTGAATCAGGGAGTGATTCTTCACATGACCATACCAAAATAAGGGCACTCCGCTGCATGTCAAATATCCCTAAATAATAGGATCTCAAGCTAAAAGTGTTCGAATGAAAACCAACTGTAGAAATTCTACTAAACCAAGTCAAGCCAAGCTCCATCGAGACCCTCTATCCATCCTATCAGCCTACAAGGGTCGCATAATAGGCTAACCATCAATTCAGAACATGTCATCTGAGAAGGGGACATGACAATCTGCCCCTCCTGAAATTGCTTGACCTCAAGCAATCGTTAATCAATCCACCTGGATCCCAAATGTAGTCATGATCTACCCTGCTGTCAATCAATACAAACTCCATGCCATGTCCATCCCAACTCTCATCATCCCTAGTACTAGGATAAGAACCCCAACATCCAATCCATAAATGAAAATCAGCATGCAACTCAAGTAAACTCCTTGCCTGACTAATACCTAAGACTGGATTGTGAATGCTAGAAATAGTCATGTCATCATCAACTTGTGACCCATCTGAAAAAGAAAGCTGAGTCCCCACTACATGTGTTATCTCCTGAACTAAACTCACCCCAAGACCAAGCTCATCCACATGTCTCTCCTGCATTGGTGCCAATGTGCACTTGGCAGCGCACTCTCCCATGTCGTGTGGTATGCGTCTCTCCATCCGATGAAAAAACATATGTCTGAAGCTGCTGCCCCATATTGCCTTAAGAATATGTGTTTTCCCATCAACATTAAAATGAACCTCCATGTCCTTGAGATGAATATTAACTTCCTCAAATGAATGAAGCCACTTCATACCCAAGACTAAGTCTATGTTCCCCATATCTACCACATAATAAGCAGTGTTGAACTCATAGTTGTTCAAACGCAATGGGAGGTCTCTAATCATCCGCTCGCACCTAAGAGTGTGACCATCAGCCACCTTGACTCTGATCCCCTCAAAATCCTTGATAGTGAGTCCACGCTTTTCCACAAATCTAGCATCTATGAAATTATGTGTGGCTCCTGTATCAAGAAGGGTGATGACCTTCTACCCTGCCAAAACTCCACGGAGTCTAAATGACTCATCTGACTAAATGCTGGATAGGCATGCCTCCTGTATGTGAAGCTCTAACTCTGCCTCTACCTTAGGCTCTGAAGCCTCTACCTCTACCCCCTCAGTACTATTCTGTTGTTCAGAATCCTCTACATCTAAATCCTCATAATATGCCCACATCACACGATTTGCCTTGCCCTTAGGCCTCAAAGGGCAATCGTGATGGATATCATATGGACCTTTGCATTAGAAGTAAAGCTTCTTTCTGCGTAGATCGTTAAGTGCCTCACGATCCAAAGGTGGTGCTGCTAGATTGGCCTTTGAATCATTCTTTACACCTGATTTATCTATGCTAAAATCTGGTCTCTCTGAATCTCCGTTAGAGCACTTATGGTCTCTAGATGAAGTACCTCTAGAGTTATATTTACTAGATGGGGCTGCCATCTCCATACTACGTGCCTTCTTCATAGCTACTTGTAATGAAGGAGGATCAAGGGCTTTGATCCAACTTCTCAAGGGTTCTATCAATCCCTCCATGAAGAGAACTACCAACCTACGCTCTGAAATATTTGGCACCATGACTGCCAATCTCTGAAACTCACCGATGAAGGACTCCAAATTACTTGTTTGTTTCAATTGTGCTAGATCTCAAAAGTAAACTTTAGGATCTTTCCTATCAAACCTCTCAACCAACCTCTCCACGAAGTCCTGGTACTCGGTCACCTAGTTATGCTGAAGTGTTACCATACCATGGTACCACCAATCATGTGCTACTCCATCCAAGTGCAAAGTGGCATATTTGATGGCATCTATCTCTGACATTGGTCTCAATACGAAGAATGTGTTAAGATTTGAACCCAAGCTTGTGCTGTTATCTTACCGCTACCGTCAAAAGTCATCAAAGAAAGCTTGCCAGTAGCCTTCTTTAGCTCACTGAATTGACCTCTAGGCCTCCTGTCCTATCTAACCAATCTATAGTGCTCTCTCCTCTGATTAACAAAATGATCAAAGGACATCTTCTCCCGAACCTGAGGAGGTAATAAGTCCCACTCATCACTTGCAGTGATGAGAACATCTGCGAATAGGGAATCTCTTGCCTCCTCCTCTACTAGAGCCTCTGGTTCCTCCTGAGCAAACATGGGACATGTAGGTCTATCAACTATTCTAGAATGGGTCAGCTATGGTCTCTGATTAACAGTAGCACTTCTGTTATCTGCATGTTCCCCATTCTGGCCATCATGTGGGTTCATCCTCCTTACCATAGTAGTAAGTGCCTGTAGTGCCTGTGTCATCTCACGGTAGACTTCTCTGGTACCCTGGTCATCATTATGTCGGTGGCCCCTGAGTGGGATACCCTCACGGCTGTCACTCATGATAATTGGTTGATGTTCTAACACTTGGGTACATTCAAGCAAGGCTCTACTGCGTGTGTTGTACCTGTGTGGTCCCAACTCTTGTGGCTGCATAAGATTGTCCAACCCTCAGGATGGCAGGATAAAAGCTCTGATACCACCTATAATATCCCCTTCTAGTAGGGAATATCTAAACACAAACAGCTCTAAATAAAGATACAATTTTGCAGAATAAATTCAAATAAACAATAAACCACAGTAAATCTCTTAACAGCCAAATCACTAATCTTATTATTTGTCCAAATGGTTACAATAGATGTCCTCAGTCATTCATATAAAATAATGTCAAAATAGAGTCTTAAAACCCTTATCCTTTGCAAATCTGGTAATGAAACCTGAGTTCTGGAAGGTCTCAGCCTTTCTGTGTCGACACACAGACACCGATGTCAGTTATACTACCATCGTCAGTCGACTGGGCATGGTTAACCTACCGATGTCGGTCTCTGTAGATCTCTCTCTATCGATGTCAGTCTCTGTGCGAACCTGTATGGATCTGTACGGCTTCGTACGGCTGCCAATAAATTACACCCTGTTTGTAGGACCTCTAATCTCAAGATATATGACTCTAATACAGAATATCTCTATTTGTATAACTTATTTGAATCAAAACATAAAGAAATAAATACCTGGAATATTGTGATAACTTATGTATGAAGTTATCTCTCAAAAGACCTGAAATACTGTGATAACCTCTATATGAAGCTATCTCTCAAATTGGCAATAGATCAGCTGATATTTCACATCCTCTGAATCACACACACTAAAGAGTTGACGTTCTCCAATGCAAATGGAATCCTAGAACCCTTGGCTCAGTTTTCACAGAAGAATTCTTCAAAATCAATAATCAATAATCAATAGCTAATGAACAATGGCCTCCATGAGAAACCCTTATACCCTCAAAAAGATATGCTTGCCCTAATTAGGGTTTCTTAAATTAGAATTAGGGTTTCTAATTAAAAATAGGCTAAATAATTAATATTTGATTAAATCAATCAAATATTAATATCTCCCTCAATACATGTCAGATCCTCGATCCATCTAAAGCTGGTGAATCAGGGAGTGATTCTGCACATGACCATACCAAAATAAGGGCACTCCGCTGCATGTCAAATATCCCTAAATAATAGGAGCTCAAGCCAAAAGTGTCTGAATGAAAACCAACTATATAAATTCTACTAAATGAAGTCAAGCCAAGCTCCACCGAGACCCTCTATCCATCCTATCAGCCTATGAGGGTCGCATAATAGGCTAACCATCAACTCAGAACATGTCATCTGAAAAGGGGACATGACACAATTCAGAGGTCATTAATTGAATCATTGGATAGATAGTAAATGAAGATGAAAGATATAATGGAAACAATAGTGAAAGATCTGGCTGATGTAGAGGGAGAGAGTTAAACACATCAAATTGTAAACTTGTTCAATTACGACAATCTCTTATAGCCCTTCCAAAAGACAAATCCAAATGATTTAAGACTTATACAGGATTTTAATTTAAACTAGGACCAATATAAAATACCCATTACCTTTTTAAAACATCACATAAATTTTATTGAATAGATTCAAAAGGGAAACACACTATCTCACACTTGTCTCTCACAATTAGGTCTCCTCCTTGTACCCTTCCTAGATCACCTTTTCAGGTGGTTTGATTAATATATAAAGGTTTTAAAAAATTATATTTTTAGACACCCATTAAGGGCTTACAAATCCATACCAAGTTTTGTGATACAACCCCTAAGGTAGATCCATTTATTCAACTAGACCTTCCTCTAATTAGGCCTTAATTAGGTCTCCTTACTTTCAAAACTAAGTTTTGGTTCATAAGCCATTAAAACATGAAAATACCCACAATAAAATAGTTTATTCATTTTTAAGATAATAACACCAATATAAAAATAAATTTTGAAGCTCTGAAATAATGTCTAGATGTCAAAACCATAAAATGGTCAAATACCCTAAACAAGGTTTTCTACACAGGGTAAGAGGTGTAAAATTAATGTTTCAAGTGAAAATGGAGGTTTCAAGTACTAAAAATATTGGATAGAGTCTATGACACACTAATACATATTTTAACATTGAAGTAAAACTTATTTCAATCCCAAATCGACTTAGATTTTAAAATTTCCACCTTGACTATTCACAAGAAAAACATGGTTCTAGATTGTGTAAACAAAGTTTGGGTTTTTAATGAGTTTAAGTATTCACAAGATAATTTTAAGAATCTTAAAATTTTATTTTAACTTATTAATCCCTTCCAAAATCCTTTTAATCATCAAACATCTTGTCTTGGATAAAATAATCCTTCCATGCCTCTTTATACTTGACTATGTCTAAATAGGGTCTGTCAAGATTGACTATTCTGTGTATGAGGATCCTTACCTCTAGGTTAAATAATAATAAAATGGTTATATTTTAAGTAAAATCTAAATATTTAATAGATCACTTACCTAATATCTCTTATAATTTCACTTGATACTTTATCACATCTTTTTTTCTTTCATGTTGAATAATTCATTTACTAATAGCGATGCATGGAATTTTGTATCATAAACAATAGGTTGTTCATATCTTAATAATTTAAATTATTTTATTTCCAATTTATTTATAAAAATAATAAAACATTTAATATTACAATCATATACCAATAATCTCATTGAAGTTTTTAGAAACATCTCTGCATTGTTATTTTCTCCATAGAATTCATTGAATTCATAATTTGAACACACAAACTTTTACAAACGTGTAAGGTTCATTCAAATATTGGATATTTTATTGATTTATTGAGTATATTAACCTATTTAAATACTTATTAATTATCTCCTCTCACTATCATCACCTTTTATCTCACCTAAAAACTCTATAACTATTTCATGATCTTCTTCAATGTATGCTTATACATGAACAAAAATGCATTCTTGAGCACTACAAGAGTTTCAAAACAAATATAAAGACAAAAATGTGTAAAAACATAAATTAAAATCCCAAGTAATTTTATAAACCTTAAAAATCCAATATTCAACTTTATATTCTAATAATAACATGAATTAAACCATAAAACTATGCTTAGAAATTCAAAAATTCAAATTGGTAGTTTTGGTAGAAGACCACCAAAAGGGACAAAATTAAAATTTATTAGAATCCTAGGACATAAAAATGACTCCAATGTGTCATATAAACCTTATAAGACCTCTAATAACTCCAAACAATGAAATAACAAGCCAAAATTTATCAAAATGATGTTGCTCCTACATCTAACTACTAGGTTTGAAATCTTTCATGAGCTCTTGCTCATGAATCATCCTTTGTTTTAGATGCTTCCAAAAATATTCTCCTTATTTTATATATTATTTATCTTCTCTATTTTCCCCTGTGTCTCATGGTATTTTTAGGAGTGATAGATATCATGTCATTTCCCCTTTTAGACATGAAGCGATTGAAGACACTTAGCCTCACTTGTTTCCCAAGGGCTAACTGAAAAGAGAAAAAGGAAGAGAAACACTTTGGTTTGTAAGAGTGATTATAAAAATAACTTTATTATTCTAATTTTCAATTAATTTTTGTTATTTTGAGGGTCATGGGAGCCCAAGGACTTAAGTGGAAATTATAAGAATTACTCTTTTTAGATTTAGATTAGATCCTTCCCCCCAATTTGGGCACCATGGATGGGGAGGTGTATAAAATAAAATTTAAGGATAATTTGAATGGATGATAATTTTGATATTAAAATTTGGTCCTTGAGTATGCAAAATATAATTAAAGGAGCGAAAGTTTCTTTTGCAAGTTTTTGGAGGGAAATTTTTTTTTTGAGGAATTTTTGAAGGAAGTTGCTTTCAAGGGATTTTGTAGGGTAAAAGATGAAAAATAAATGATAAAAGGGTATTGGGTTCATTTAATAAGGCATTATATTTTTGTATTTATCTTTTCAACTTATAATGTTTGAGTAATTTCTTCAACTTTTAGCATTTGAGGATGAAAAACCTCTATCTTTTTAAGGTGATTCCATCTAAGAATCATTATTTTGATTCAAATCCAGACTAAAATTCCAATTTCACTATTTGTAACCATGCTCAGCGTTAGAAATATTTGCCAAAAACTGTGTTGGGTTTTGAAGAGCAATAACCAACTATTTTTGGATATTTTTATGCTTATGTACTTGGTCGTACATCATGTCATATTGTAGGAGACTTTTTCACTATAGATCAAATATTGTTGTACCTTGTCTTCATGGTCAAATTTTTTAATTTATTGTTAAATTCAATATTTGTGAATTTATATAGCTAGGATTTATTATAATAACCTATCATACCTTTATTTTCTATTTCTATTCCATCATTACTCCTCATTGTACCTTTATTTGATATCATTGTGACCTTGTATTCATCATTATTTCATGTGTTTGTTGACTGGAATAAATACTAGGAATTGGGTTTTCAGAGGTATGTGTTGCATGTGTTAGAGTAGCCCTAAATGTTAATTTACAAAATTTAATATAAGAATTAGAATTCAAAATTTTAGAGAAAAGGGACATTACTATATTGTTTGATAGTTACAGTACCACCCAAAACATCTTATAAAAGATGTTTCCTAGATGATAACTTATATGATGGGTTTGACCCACCATTGGATCCCTCTCAAAAAGTATATGAGTTAAAAATGACACTTTTTTTGGAGTCTATATGAAGATGTTATGGTCTTGGTAACATATCTTTACTATGATATCCAATTTTAAGCAATGCCTCACCCAATTTAAAATATGATGGCATCTTTAAATTCCTCCTAAAAAGTATATGAAGATGTTGGGGTCCATATGAAGAATGTATAACCTCAACAAGTTAATGTTGGTGTAATGTCACACTAACAACTTTAATCAAGTATTTTTTAATGTGATATCCTAGAAAATCCAAAATTTGATGGCATCTTTGGATTCCTCTTCAAAAATTATACAATTTTAAAAAATGACACTCAATTTTGAGTCCTTGTGACAAAGTTATGGCCTATGCAAGTCTCATGTCTTCTCATGTATTTGACCAAAACTAATCTCATAGGCATATAAGCATAAATTCAACCAAACTCCTTTCAAAATTCAATATACTAGTCTCGTAAAGGTGTTACCTCCATAGGAACACAAAAATTTCTCAAAAATATAAGATTGTGATACTTTACTAGGATTCTCCCATATCACCATCCTATCAATTGCTCAAGCATATGTTGTCCCTATCAAATATGATGGTGGGTGGCAATCCAAAATGAACGCATAATAATTAAAATGAAATTGAATTGTTTCTAGACCTAAGATTTATTTCTTATAAGGCATGAGAATATCCATCTTATAAAATCTATCAACTACTATACAAACACAATCATTACTATGTTTGGTGATAGGGAAAACAGAAAGGAAATCCATAGAAACTATCCCCCATTTTTTTTAGGCACTAAAAAATCCATGTACAGTCCTCATATCTTGTTAATAGAATTTATTGTAACACAGGCATTGTAGTATTTGATGTATTTTGTAACATCTGACCTAAGATGTGACTAGAATATATATTTTTTGAAGATCGCAAGTGTCTTTTTCACTCCAAAGTGACTTGAAATATTTCTAAAATAAGCCTCTTATATGATTTTACAGAATTATACTATGTGCTACACACATGTCCTAGATGATATGAGAGTACATCTTGGAAGTAGTAATATATACCTAACAAATCACTATGCAAATTTTAATCAATTTTTTCAAAGTCTACATTTGATGTGTACACTTTTGGCCAAGAGTTTCATGTACACGTGAATCAAGCATTGAGAGGGGATATATTAAATCAAGTATTGAATCAAATAATAAACTATTGGATTGGGATATCCCTTCTTATGATTGATGTATAGTTGTAATTGTTTAAGGTATGAAGACTATTTTTTATGCTTCTCTTGATGCAAATTGTTTTGAGTGTGTATGAATTCAACAATTTGTTATTCATGTGTATGATAGTCTCATTTTCCAATATGTAATGATCTCATTGATTATAATTCCATAAATTTCTTAGTCATATGTGGGATACTTTTTGACTTCCATAGTGAAATGTTTTTTATGATAAAGAACTAAATTCCCAAATTAATAAGGAACTGAACTCCTAGATTGATAAGTAACTACTCCAAGTGCATATTTAGGTGCACATGTCTATCTCAAATGATTTTTTGAGATCAAGTAAAGCAAGAATTGACCCATAATAGAGTCTGTATTTCAATTTATTGAATGCCTTATTTTATGTCATTGCTTAGGTGAAAGTTTATTTGACTCCATCTCAAGTGACTCAATAGTCAAGAAACATGTGATAACCTAAGTTAAAAATTCATAGATATAAATTTCTTACCCCAAGAAATTTTGAATATTTATGAGAATAATTCATGTAGGTCATTCCTAAATGTTATGAATCTTAGATGCATCCCCATGAATTCACTATGTACTAACTATGTATCCAAGATACCAAATCTCCTACATGGAAAAATAACACCTC
This sequence comes from Torreya grandis, assembly GCA_037957365.1. Taxonomy (NCBI): domain Eukaryota; kingdom Viridiplantae; phylum Streptophyta; class Pinopsida; order Cupressales; family Taxaceae; genus Torreya; species Torreya grandis. Next base: position 516,967 of record JARHVA010006095.1, read on the forward strand.
ATTGTGCACCAACTATGAATTCATTATACACCAAATATGTATCCAATATACTTATTGTTCCAATAGCCCACACCTTACAACCATGTAATATCACTAATGTGGCAAGTAACATAAATAAGACCCTAGTGGTCTTCTAGTTCCATAACTCAACATTCCTATATCAGTTTTGAAGAACATATAAATCTATCCAACCACCTTATTTTCTTTTCATCCTGAAAGTATCCCATTTGAGATATTTGTGAAAGTTGAAGATGAGATACCTATATTCTGACACCACTTCAATATACCCTTATGTAAACTACAAATCAAGGTGTTCCTCTTTCCTTTTTATTGAGAAATCATAATTTTAGTTTTCTTGATGTTTACTTGCATCCCTATTTATTTACAAAATAATTCTATAGCTTAGAGATAGTTTTATAAATCTTGGATTGTCTCTACCATTAGGATTAGATCATTGTCACAAAACAAAATATTCATCCCATAAGTTGTGAAGTGGATGCCCTCCCCTCCAAATTTTTTATCTAATCCTCTATCTTATCAATGTAAATCCTAAATAAATTTGGTGATAGAGAACAACCTTGTTTGAAGCCTATATCACTCCCAAAACATTCATATATCCCTTTCTGTGTTTTGATTTTAGCCTCGAATTACTCATATAATCTATGAAATATTTCCCTTTAGTGAGTTTATACCTATAGCTCATCCATTATACTCCATAATTTTCTCTTTGATACTATGTCAAATGCCTTTTTGAATTCAATGAAGTAACAATACGCATCCCATTTTTCATCCTGCACCTTTTAAACTAAGTGTCTAAGCATGACACAATGGTCGATAGTAGAGTGTTAGGGCTTAAAACCTAATTTTCCCTTTGCCCTTTGCCCTTTTTCCTCTACCCAACTACTAATTATGCATTCATTCATACTCCAAAATAGAATTTCAAATAATGGGTTGACCATTATAGTTTGGTAATTTGAGGGGTTAATCTCATCTCCAATTTCAAACAAAGGTATGGTTAGGTTGGTTGTCCATTCTATTAGAAAACCTTTTTTTATGACCTCATTAAAAATTTATCTAATTTTAGGTGTTATAATATATTCCCCCATCTTATATGTTCTTCTTATAAGTTTTTTGTGTCATGGGATTTATCCATTAATATATTTTTAATACCTTCTATGATGTCTTTTATTGTGAAAATATCTTCATTAACACCAATTGTGAGTACTATAACTTTTTCACTTTCATCCTTATACAAATGTTTTGAATATTTTAACCACTGCCCTATTGTTATGCTATTCTCATATTGATTTTTACCCATGCAAAGTTGCCTCTAAAATATTTTTGGTTCACGTTTTCCTAAGTACATCAACTCTATCATCTAGGTTATGGTATACTCTTCTTTTTTTTCCCTTTCCATTTTCTCATATGCTTTCTTTTTTGATTTTGTTCTAACTATTGGTTCTTTTAATGATCTCTAAGTCATCTTGTATTCTTCATCATTGTCATGTCCTATTTTTTAAATAAATAAAAGAATAATTTAATAATAATGGTTTAAATGGTTCCCCAATGTCACTTTATAGTTATAAATTAAACGAGAACACTTAGTCATTATTATTAATTGATTGGGGACAAATTTAATTAATTAAAATAATAAGAGGGAAATAGTTTTAATTATTTGGCATACTCATTTTTGCTAGTCTATGAGTGCATAAATGGGGGAGTTACAATCAGATGATTTTAGAAAGAGCATATCTATTATGGAAATTGTATGACAAAATATATGATGGTTTTAAGAGAGTCAAAGTGATGAATCTTTTCGGGTTAAAATTAGAAAGGTGTAATAAGGAAACTATGATAAATCTTTAGTGGGCCTATTTTGGAGGGCTAATATAAAAACATTTTATTACCTATGCTGGAGATAGAATATAGAAACATTTCATTACCTATGTTGCTTATAGAATATAGAAACATTCCATTATTATGTTTTGGCATTTTGGGATATTGGGATTTATTCCCCAACCCTTATTTAATTTCGACACCTTCATGAGTTTGAGATCTTTTTTCAAATTATCAATTTATAAATAACTTGTGCATTTGTGTTCAACTACAGTATTTGAGGAAGAAACCCCTTATACTATTAGAGATAATAGGATGAAAGCCCTTTGGTTTCTTGAGTTAAATCTCATACATAGGTTCTATTTTCACTTCAAGCTTTATTTTATCTTTTAACATATATTTTGTTATGTTGTAGTTACGTAGCTATGAACATGTAAGTTATGGTATATAGAATATGTTTTCAGATCTCATAGTGAGATGTATTATTATAGTTTCATATTAATTCTAACATATTTATGTACATTTCATAAATATAAATCAGCTATATAATCTTGGTGAAGTTGTATTTCATGTGTTCTAACATTGAAGCGGTGTCAAGACATATTTATGAAAAATCAACATTATATGTTTTTTGATAGCTTGATATAAAACTGTGTTGAATTTATTATAGTTTCAAAATATATTTTATATTAAAATTTGGAGGCAATATTTTGGATCTAAAAATATTTACATAAATATTTGGTTGAGGTCATTATAGTGGTATCAGAGCCTTGCTCTTGGCAGCTTGTTGGGAAAATTGACATATATATGCAATCATATTATAATATCACATGCATGTCAGTGGTATTAGTGGAAGAGAATTAAGATACTATCAAAGATAAAGAAAAAATGTTTAGCCACTTGAGATATAAGAATAAGACATGGGTTATAGAGAAAAGTGGATTTCTTTGAATGAAATCAATTATTTATATGAAAGAATTGGACAAAGTCAAAAATATTTGGAAAAGACAATCTAAATGACCTTAAAAAAACCCATAGTAGGTATAGCAGAAGACATGAAAAAAATTAGTGTGGGTAAAGGAATTAAAAATTTAGAAAAATCAAACACTTTAAATGATGTTAGGGTTTTGGTATCCCCACCTCTAAAAACCTTTTGTGACAAATTCCTATAGAAGGAGGAATAACCACTTGAAGATATAGAACCTTTAAAATGGTATAAAAGTAATTAATATTTAGTAGATATTAAAAAATATGAGGGGATCAGCTAGGAAGTGCAACAAGCTCTCTATTTTAGGTAATTTTACGAAATAGAAAATAAAAAAAATAGTAAGAGAGATAGAAGAAATCAGCCAGATCAAACATGAAAGGAAGTTTCTCTAATTTCACATACACTAGATATAAATGTTTTTGATCTATGTATAATGAAGTCAAATACATATGTTACAATTGAGGAACTTACCTCTAGTAATTAACAAAAAAAGATTTCTCATATTTTGATGAGGGAAGACGAAACATTAGAGTCTAAAAGGGTTGAGGAAGCATAAATTGATGAGGATTTAGAAACATGAAATTTATTTAAATAAAAATAGTTCAACCAAGTGAAAACAAAGACTGAAGAGATATAATTATTGGTAGTAGAAGAGAAATAGGTGTAGGTCTTAATAGATTTGGATAGTATGAAAAGATTCATTAAACATCTAACTCTATTTACATACATTTCTCAATCTATGAAAAAGATCAACACTATGGGTGAGGTAGATGTTACTATCACTAAGCATACATTCACTATTGTATATTTTCAAAGAGTAAAGAGTATATTGGAAACATTGAAATTAGAATACCTACGTGTGATTAAAGACAAAGATATGATCATCAAAATTGCATAAGAGGCCTTAACTACATTTAAATAAATCTACTAAAGGGTTGATGCCCTCACTATGAAGTTTAGCTCAATATCTCCACTTCATAAGATAGAGGAAGCACTAATCATTGCAATAGTTTTTAGTGAAATGAAAGGTGAGTCATTGCCCTATATAGTCAAAATTTAGGACAATATATGTGAAAGATTTTTCAAGTATATTTTATGTATGAGATATAAGTGTGGAGAGATGAAGTGAATAGAATATATATAGAGAAAATTTAAAGAGAAGAAGGTGTTCAATGAGAGATAATAAATGTGAAATCAAGTGGAGCAAATGAAAATGTAAGAAGATCATTCAATGAGATATATATGTGAGAAAAAAATGATATTTTATCAAGGGAAGATTTTGTGAAGAAGTTTACATCAGTATCATTCATTGAAGGATTCAATTCAATAAGGTGAAATACTTTGTTTCTTTTGGAGGTGTCTCTTGTTAAGTTAGTTGTAATATCCCAATTGTTTTTATCTAGACCCTCTTGGGACCCTTAGCCACTTCTTATTTATGATGGCTAAGGGTAGAAGAATGAAAGGGAGTATTATGGGCCACTTGTGAGGAGTTATTAATGGAAAGGATACTTTATATTTCTAATTTTTAATTAAGTTATGAAAATCACCTTATGTTTCTATATCATTTAGGTGGTGGGGTTTATAGGTCTTGGACATTTAATGCCTGAAGGGAAATTAAGAGGATGTTTTAATATTTTAAAAAGAAAGGTAATTCTCCCCTCCAATTTTGGGTGCCACACTTGGAGGAGTAGTATATATAAGTAAGGATTTAATTGAAGGATTATTCAATTTAGGTACTGAAATTCCTATGCAAGTATGTCAAGCTTGAACAAGTGATTTGATGATGAAAACCTTCAAGTGCACCAAGCGGTTTAGGGATGAAAACCTTTATTCTCTACTAGTTTAAGTCTATTTGAGGGATATAATTGGACCATAATTATGCATAATTATTTTCATGAAATTATACAAAGGTGTATTGTGACACCACCTTCATCAAAGAATTGGTGTTATCCTTCAAAAACCTACAAATATTTAAAATTATAGGTTAGAAAGGTGGGTGAACTCTATGAAAAAGCCCTAGAACATGTTTGAAGTCTTCAAGTATGGTGACATCCTTTGAGATGGTGGAGACCCCTCACAAGAGGGAAATTTGGTATTTAGAACCTTATTCAAGGGTTAAGGTAATTTTTGTAATTTATTTTAGTCATTTCATGAATTATTTGGAATAATTAGCATGTGTGAAAGGACATTATAGGCCCTAAAATATTCTATAAATTATTACAATAATCTTAGCACTTGGACAACTTGATTGGTGAGCTTTGAAAGGTGAATTGGTAGTGAAATCCAAAGGGTAAATTTCATAATTGTTCTTCTTATTTATTGATTTTTGGCAACTAATTTGGGAAGTGTTTTGAGGAATTTAAGGGGAGAAAAACATAGTTTTATTTCAAGGAAAAATTAGATTATTTTTGGAAGGTATTTCCATCTATTCATCAATTTATTTTACTTCCAAAAAAGGTGCATAACATTCTAAATATTCTTTTGCTTTTTATGGAATTATTTGGATGATATTTAGCTTGAATATCATATAATTTTCCATCTAAGTTTTGACTGATTATAAATTTTTAGATTTCAATTTAGTGTTTTGATTGGCCTAGAGTCTGTTAGAAAACTATCATTTTTGTCTTTCATCCTAAATAAGGGAAATTATAGTGGTATTAGAGCCTATTTCTTGTCCATTTATTGCATGGGAAGATTATTGTCAAAAAGGGACATGGATAATGTTAGGTTTGATAGGCTTATTCAAGCCCAAGAGTGGTTCATGGAAACTATGGCCACATTTCTTTAATCAATGAAGGACACAAAATGGGACCAACCCCTTGAAATGGAAGAGGAAAAAACCTTTATTAATTGAGAATTAATGGCATTTTATGATGAATAATTGTAATTCACACCTTGAGTCAAGAGGATAATGAGCTTCAATAAGTTTTTAGTTTGGAAATAGGGAAAGAGGCACCATGGGAAAATGGTTATACATGATGACTTGGGAAGGATTTTTCTTCCTATCTTTGATGAGAACCTGATTACTTTAGTTAGAGCCTAGGTGGCCAAGGTTAATGAATACCTTGATTTAAGGCTTGAAGGATGAAAAAGAGGCCCTAAAATTTGTCATACAACACTTGGAAGGATCTTCCCATGATTGGTGGCACCTTGGATGGAAGTCACAGGGACATAACCTCATTAAAATATATGAGGAACTAAGAGAGAAGATCATTAAACAATTTGATAAAAATAATATGAATCCTCTAAATTTAGAAATTGTGAGGGTGTTGGTCCAGGTGTTTTCTCATTGGGTTTTTCGTATATGGTTTTATTATCTTGCTTAGAGCTCTAGAGGTCATTTGGGTTACTTGGGAAGATTAGTCCCACATTCACTAGAATGTGTGGTATATTTCCCTCTACAACCTATATGAACGTCTCTCCCTTCATATTTTAAAATGTAGTTATTATAGTTAATGCAGTTAATGTAGTATATTATGGATTGTTTGGGATATTAAGTTGTGATTTGTGACAATTTTGAGAGTTTTGAACTTCAAGCTTTTATATAAGAAATTCATCTCCATTCTTTAATTGATGATGATATATATTATCTCATTATTTTCTTTCATTCCTTTGCAATATTATTCTATGCATGATTTCATTTACAAATAGCTTAATTATTATGTGCTTTTGATTGACACATGAGATCACTCCATCATGTGTATTCCTTGATCTGATGATCTTGGATACAACTCTTTTATGGTATCAAAATGCTAACCTATGTTGACAATTGTCTAGTTGGTTGGTTATTTGATATTGTTTTTTTATGAAACCCTAAGTTTTGATAATTTATTATCATAGGAATTATTGATTGAAATATTTAGGTCTGTTAGAATTCTCATCTTTGGTGGATTCATTTTTTTTAGATCTAATTTATTGGTATCCATTATCACTTTTTTTAGGCTTCTTTATGACTATGTGGAGCTCTAGATTGACATACTCCTAGTATGAATATTCTTTTAGCATTTGAACAAATTTAGATATATATTTTTTGGCTGATCCAAGGCATTTTAAAAATTGGTTCAAGGAATTTATGGCTAATTTGAGGGTTTTAGAACATCAAAAATCACATTTTTTGTTATGGTAGCTATTTTTTTGCTTTTCTTATCTCAGATATGCTACTGGAGAAAGAATCAACTATTGAAAGTGTTTTCTTCTCTCCATTTTCTATTTTATAGAGATGACAAGGATATACATCTATTTTGTAGTGGAGAATAAAGTAAAGGCATTAGAATACTTCTTTTTCTAGCTTGGCATCTATTATTTTCTTGTTGTAGATCTATACTTCATACTACCTAGAAGGAGTATGGAAATTTCCCCTAGGAGAAAGAGTAAAAGCACTACATTGGATCAATTTTACAAAGATTTTTGCTATGTTGGGTTTGAGCATGGCATGGGAGTTTTGTTCTGAGGTAGAACAATAAAGAAAAGGTATTATATCTATGTTGAGATATGCATGGAGATCTCTTTTATTTTCATTTTACATTGGAGGGCAGAGAAACTTGAATTTCTTTCCATTGAAGATATAGATCTAAGGTATCCTTTCAAAGAGAATTGGATCTAATCTGCATTGGAGTTTCTCAAATCTATTATTATCCCTGCATCCCTCCAAAATATATGGCAATGACCTAGCGTATAACATCAATAACATATCAATGTCTAATAGATGGAGGAGGTGCTAATGTGGTCCTTGATTAGCCCTTTGGTGCTAATATGGTTTTTGTTACGCTTCCAAACCACCATCAATATGCCTTCAATCTTTGTAGTTTGCTCTTATTTCAGCCCATAAATAACTCCATGGCTTGCACATACCTATAATCTTCAATGGTGGTGCCCAAAACTCAAATGATCTAGTAATGGCATTTTGAGCAGTCTCAACCCTACTTAATGGCATCTTCAAATCCTCCTTTTGATGCTTGAATACTTGCTAAAGCATCCATAACCTGCTAAGACTCTCCACACACCATTGGAGTGTTTTCAATAGCCTATTGAACCTTTTAAGGTGTCTTCCTCCTTTGGTTTAGGCATCTACAACTTGGACCTACATTTTTCCAACTCTAACCTCTATTAGTAGCATAAACCTACATTTTTAACTCTCTCATAGGCTAAAACTACCTTTACATGGCATGATATGAGCTATCAGCCCTATATATACCCCTGATCTAGGTTTGAGTGGGCCATAAATGTCATTTTGGGCCACTTCCATGACCTAGTTTTCCTCCATGGTGGAACATTATGTTCCTTTTTCCAAAAGTCAGACCTAAAATTGCCCTAGAATAATTAAAAATAAAAGGATGTTTTTTAATTTTAATTAAATAAATTATTAAAATTTTAATTAAAACACCTTCTAGAGTGGCTTTTTCACAAAAGTACACATAAGGGTGATTGGGTAGACATTTCTTTTACTTTTGTTGACTTTAGGAAGACCACATTTTCATTTTGGTTGTAACAAGTGGTTGGAAGACATAATTTACCTCACCCAGGAGTACTTTTATAATCTTCAAGTGTAATTTTTTAGTCAATAAGTCTATTTATGGGAGATTATATTATTAATATCTTGCAAATGGTAACTCAAAATTGAGTATTATATTTTGTAGAAGTATTTATTTTTCTATTTCCATGCTTTGGTTCAATTTTCCTTATAAAACTCACTAATTTATAAAGTGCTAGAACTTGGGGGGTCACTATTGATTGTCTTGGAGAGATTTTGGTGGGACCTACATTCTCTCGTGTACACATTCATTTTTTTGTAACTATTACCTATGCCCATTTAGTGAGTATTTGCATAGATTGCTCTTGTATTCTTGGATGCATTATCAGTAGAACCTAACATCCATTTGAATGTACATTATCACTTGTGCATATATTGCTCTCATTTGATTGGACCCATTTTTTACTCAGTTTGAAGTCCATCTCTAGAGTGTGCACCATTGTTTTACCTTAATCTATATGACGAGAGTTATTTTGTCTCCAGTTATCCTTCTTGGGAAGGATAACTATGCTTTTTGGTATGCTTATATGGAACACTTGCTCACACACAAGAAATGTATTCTATTTATTTATGTTTAGATTCCTACACCCATTAATATTGTTTGATTTAATAATATGGATAATACTTGTGACAAGGTTTTTTACACTCTATTACTACATGTTCCCATGGTTATTCATTTCCATGTGGAATATATAGAGTTTCCATGCACTGTTTAGAGCATCCTATACTCTTTTTTTGAAGATCCTACTAAGATCTATGTCGCACATCCTCTTCCACTACCTATCATCTATTTAGAGACAATTGTACTCTCACCTCATACTTTTATTTACTATGATGATATATCCATGGTCGATAGTGCACTTCTTTTTGTCGAGCCCTGATTATAAGATGAGATTTTTCTAGACCTTAGTTATCCTATTGTAGATTTTAATTCTATTTCTATGCCAATTATTGCTCTTCTAGAGCCTTCACAATCTTGCACTTTAGAGGACTCTATTGTTTATAATATGAGTACACTTATTGTGAGCACCAATGAATCATATCTTCTTGTGGACTTTACTTCTTCAGTTGGTGAGTCATGCTCCACTCTTCACATGGACATTCTGTCAGCAAATGTTCCATGCCATTCTTCTAACTAGTTTACTTTAGTGGAATTACTTTTAGATTCTGCACACATTCTTGCTAGACCTATGCCACATATATGATTTGGACCACATTCACATATTTTCATATTATTTCCTTCATCTTCCATTGTGGAATGGGAAGAATTTTAGTACACACATCAAGTTCTTCCTTTCCTAAAATGAAGAAACATTGTTCGATGTAGATGGAGCTTCTACAGTCTTTAAGGTAGAATATCTCATCACCAACCTTTGTGATCTTTTGATATGTACTTGTAGTACTAATTTATTCAACATCATCATTTGGGGGGTATTTTAGTCACCTTCTCATCTTATTTTCTCTCATTTTGAGGGGAGTTTTTCTTATGGGATTTTTCCTTTTCTCTACTTTATGAGATATTTCTTTGTACATGGGTACCTTATCAACCCATGTTCTTAGGAACCATTTTTTTATATCATCACCCACCTAAACTACACTTATTGGGGGTGGGGGTTTTGTGTATGCCTTTTTCCCATTGGTTTTTGTCTACATGGTTGTATTAGCTTGCTTGAGGATTTAGATGTCATTCCAATTATTTGGGAAGATTAGTCCCACATTCACTAGAATGTGTGGTATTTTTCTCTCTCCAACCTATATATGTACCTCTCTCCTTCATATTTTAAAATACAATTAATGTAGTGTATTGTAGATTGTTTGAGCTACTCAATTGTGCGTTGTGACAACATTGAGAGCTATGAACATTGAGCCTTTATATAGGTAATTCATATTCACTCTTTAATTTAGGATGATATAGAGTATTTAATTATTTTCTCTCATTCTTTTGTAATATTCTTCTATGTATGATTTTATTTACTAGTAGCTTCATTGTGATGTGCACTTCCTCAACTTGTGAGATCACTCCATCATGTGCATTCATTGATCTGTTGATCTTGGTTATAAATTTTTTATGACCTAAGAGGGACATTCACTCACATGAGGGGCATCCATTGAAGCAACCAAAATCAAAATTTTTGGAGTACCCAAGAAGTAATTTTCATCCTAGTACATGGTAGCCAATGATTGAAATTTATGAACGATAAGAACTAACAATTCAACAACAACAAAGTAAGGAGTGGAAACGAACAAGGGAGAAACTAATGGGGTTGAAAATAGTTGACACTAATGGAGAAGTAACATAAATATAAGAATTTATAAGGGTAAATAAAAAAGGAGTTATTCCACAACTTCATGAGCCAATAAAGTGTCAAGAAGGAAGCATGAACAAGGACATCATAATGTAAAGGTATAATAAGAAATAATGTTTTTGTATTACTCATTTTCATGAATTAGTTTCCTTATCTAAATTTATATTGCGAGAGGAATATTAGAAGAAATAGTTGTTGTTATGTCTTGTTAAGGAAGCACATGTCCTAAAAAGAAGGTACATATTAAATAAGTTCATTGAGGGGGTGATGCCAAGAAATAAATAAGAAGGATGAAAATTGCATATAAAGGAAAGAGAATAAGATTTATTGGTGGGGAAACAAGTGAGTTATCAACTTGGTAAGCATTTAATATTTTCTCTTCATGATTGGTTCTCTAATTTCTTTGGTTTAAAATTTTGTGTTATCATTGAGGTGGAGGTAAGGGACACTAAAGAAGTAAATTAATTATCCCAAGTAATTTCAATTAAAGAACATGAAAAATACTACTCATGGATATGAGATCCAGGTGAGCTCTATCAACATAGTGTTGCTAGCATGTATAGGGTTAGCATAAAGAAGGAATTAGGTAAGGGTTATCATGGTCCCAAGATCATTATGAATATTGTATTTTTCCTTTTTAATTTATTTCCATCATGATTTTTTGTTCACATGGTGTGTCATGGTCCTATAAGGGTTTTCCCCTCACATCCTAACACCATGAAGGTTATCCAAGGATATATAAGTGGATTTCCAACCACTATAAGGTAAATAAGGAAGGGGAAAAGAAGTTGATATGACCATGAAAATAGAAATATGCATATATATTTTGAATTTTTAATGAAGCGGAGTTTCAAGGAAGAATCAAGCCATCACGAAGGGGTGCATTTTATGATCATAGATATTTATAAGATGATCAAAATGGTGTTAATAAACACCCTTGTTTTTACTAATGTGTTTTTTCCTGGTGTAGGATCACTAAGTAAAGAAATTGCATTTAATATGAGTAATGCAAAGTGTTTTGTGATTTTCATGCATGATTAACGATTGGCTCATGGTATAACCCACCCAAATTTGGGTTTGACAAGCATTTTTTATTCTCAAAATTGTTTCGTATGGATTGGGAAGGAGATTAGGAAATTGTGGTTACATGAACAACCCATAGATTTCTTTGACAAATTCCCTATACTAATTTATAATGGTAAATTTGAAAGTATATAAATAAGATTGAGACCCCTCTTGGATGGGGAAAGGCCCAAATTATGGATAGTGTAGAGAGAGTTGAGTTTTTGAAGAAATCTTAGTCTCATTTTCACTAAGTAAACTTTGAATTTGTGGGTTCAAATTTGCTTCCCATTACCATGATACATTAAAATTTTGTTAACATATTATAACCAAGGAAAGGGTCTAAAAATACAATTGCAGGGTCTGATTTTTTACACTCAATAATTTTTGAGTTGTTTTAAAAATTCCATCCCTCTATTGGGGTCAACAAAATTTAAATTTGGAGCATGCTATATTCCAAAGTAGGAAGGAGTAGTACAAAAACCAATTCTGATTTTTTCCACCTAGAAAATTCAAATTTAATGATGCAAACACAATAGTATCATAAGGTCATGAATTCTGATTTTTTTTACTTGTTATAGTGCTTAACAAGTTCTTAAAATTCTCATGATTAGGGGCACTTCTTGCATAACAAAAGGTGGAATAACACAAGGTAAAACACTCTTGCATTAGTAAAATCCAGATTTTTTAAACTCACATGGTGTTCCATAAATGCATGAATATGTTGATAAAATGGAGCCAATGGTAGAATCCATGACACATATAAGGAGGGTCACACAAGGTGGTTTGCATCTCTACAATACCTATTTCCAAGGTATGTTTCCATGGAAGTTCATTATCATTTTCCTTTTTAAAATTTGGATAAGGTTGTCATGGCACATGAGGGGACTACATGATTTATTTTAAAATGATCAAATGGGTATGCCATCAATAATGGGAAGTTAGGCAAGGGTTGTAGTAGAAAATAGTGAGAGAAAGAGTGAAAGGATGAAGGGGATGTGATCACAAAAGAACTCAAAGTTTTTTGAGTATTATATACCAATTATATGCTTTCTAGTCCCCCACAAAAGTGAGAATTTTTTTATGTTCTATCTAATAATAAAAATGGAGCATAAGTATGTAAACACTAATTTGTATCTTTCCCAAAAATCATATTTTTACACACATCACAATAGATTATTGTGAGCAAAATCATGAATTTCACAGACACTTTCCAGCACTTGATAGGAGGGAAAAGAGTATAGAGGTTCATAAATTCATTACTTATAAAAATCAAACTTGCGAGGTCAAACACAACCATGTATGGAAGGGGAAAATAATGAAATTTATGACATTTTGTAGCTCTTGGGTCAAAAAAGGTATTAGTATGTTTATTTCCATGTTTTTCCACATGAAAAATTAGTAATCTATTTGCATATGAAACCATGTTACCATAAAGGAAAAGCTAATTTGGTTCAGTTCATATAAGATTCTGGAAACATACTTATGTTAGTAACAAGGGAAGGTGATGTAAGAATCATTCACAATGATAAGGTACAACCTTCTTTTGGGAATGTTTGGGATATACTGATGAGTTTGAAGAAGATCATATGCATGCGTGAGATGAGTGACATGGCTTAGTGTCTTATTAAGTATATATTTCACACTCAAATGCCCATGCATGGTGATAGATATATCTTGGAGGCCTCGCCTCTTGGAAGGTATAGTGGTGATTTCATTTTAAAAATTTGGTGGGTCATGGTCCAGCACAAGAGAGGGTTTTGCACATGAGACAAAGAGATAGTTTGGTTTACTAATGATCTACATAACAATGCTTGGTCACATCTCACCCATTTGAAAGGTATTAGGGAGGGGTGTTTTCTAATACGCCACTTGGTGTTGAAAAGGGTGATTAATTGAGATAATATGGAGATTTTGGAAGGCTATGAGGGCACTTCTGGCATAAGGGTTGGAACTCCCAAATCATAAGTACAATAGTATGAAGTAACTAATTAAGGGTTATTTTCCTTGGGATAGAATCCTAGGTGGAAATTGCATCATAAGATATGTTAGGACACCTCTTTGAATATCACAATTTATTTAAGAAAATAAATTTTGGGTGAGGAAGAATTTAATGCCCCCATTTTTGATCTAGACCCTCGTGGGACACTTACCCCATTCTTGTTTTCAATGGCTAAGGGTAGAGGAAGGAAAGGGAGCATTGTAGGCCACTTATGAGGAGTCATTAATGGAAAGGGAAATTTATATTTATAATTTTTAGTTGAGTTATGAAAATCACCTTATATTTATATCTCACTTTGATGGTGGGGTTTATAGGTCTTGGGAACTTAATGCCTAAAAGGAAATTAAGAGGATATTTTAGTATTTTAGAAATAAAGGTAACTCTCCCCTCCAATTTTGGGTGCCACACTTGGAGGAGTGGTATATAAAGGCAAATAAGGATTAATTTGAAGTATTATGCAATTCGGTTATTGAAATTATTGTGTGATTTGGTCAAGCTTGAATAAGTGACTCTAGGACAAAACCCTTCAAGTTCACCAAGGGGTTTGGGGATGAAAACCTCCATTCTCTACTAGGGCAGCTCTATTTTGAGGGTTGTAATTTCACCATAATTATGAATAAGTCTATGCACAAAATTTTACAAAGGTGTCTTTTGGAGTCACCTTCATCAAGGAATTGGTATTATCCTTTATAAATCTAAAAAACTTAAATTTAAAGATTCAAATGGTGGGAAATCTCTATGCAGAAGCCATAGAACATGTTTGAAGTCTCCCAAAGTGTGGTGACCTCCTTTGGGAGGGTTTCTACCCCTCAAAATATGGAAATTTGGTCTCTTAAACCCTATTCATAGGTTAAGGTAATTTTAATAATTTATTTCAATCATTTTTTGAATTATTTGGAACAATTGGCATGCATGAAGGGACATTCTATGCCCTAAAATATTCCAAAAATTATTAAATAAATTTTATCACTTGGGTGACTATTGGCAAGCTTGGAAAGGTGATTTGGTGAGAGAAATATAATCAATAATTTTCATAATTATTCCTCCTAATTTTTTGAGGTGTGTGAACTCACTTGGGAAGCATTTTGAGGCATTTAAGGTGTGACAAACATATCTATACTTTCAAGTAAAAATCAGATTATTTGTGGAAGGTATTTCTAGCTATTCATCAATTTATTTCACCTCGAAAAAGATGCATAATTTTCTAAATTATTTTTAGTTTTTTTGTTTAATTATTTGTATTATCTTTGGCTTAAATATCATATAATTTTCCTAGTAGGGTTTGGCTAGCTATAAATTTTTAGATTTTAGTTTGGTGTTTGGATTAGCCTAGGGTTTGTTAGAAAACACTCATTTTTGTCTTTCATCCCAAATAGGTGACATTACATTGGTGCTTAATGGTGGGGATTTGTGTCTATTTTAGGTTGGTGCCTAAAAAATATTTGTATACTAGGGATTGGTGTCTCCAGTAGGTTGATGCCTAAAAATTTTGTAACAAAATTTTATATTATGGTTTTATTCTCATAAAGTGTTTTCACATAAATTTTATCTCTTAATTGTGTCATCTTATATGAATGGTGTTATTATGGTTATTAATTTACATTAAGTAAAATATTAACTTATACTAATTCACTACCCCCTCTTAGTATAAGTGTGTCTAACATGCTCCTCTCATACTCATTAAAGGCCATAAACTTGTCCTTGTTTTCTTTATTTTGTTTTTCCAATCATTCACTTTGAATAGGATCATTCCTTCATCTTTCCCTGAATGATGTTAGGGAAACATCACTAATATAAAATTATTTCACAAGTTGATACTTAATTTTTTGTCTTTTCAATCAATTCCTATCTCTTTTATATACATGCATCAACTAGTCTAGATAGGATTCATTGTAAATAATTTTAAACCCTATAATTGGCCAAAATTTTGGCTTTGATACCACTTAAATATTCTTTTAGGGCTGAAATTTGATCAAAGGGGTTTCCCAAAAAACCATAAAAATAAATTAATAAACTCTAACATCACATGTGCAAATGTTAAAATAGATAAATCAAACCCTAGCCAAACAAATAATAATTTTATGTATTTTCTCAAAACCTAGCTTCTATAATAAAATTTATAATGCTATAAGTGCCCCAAAATGGTACAAAATAGATATTTATTTATTCTAAAAGTTATATAAAAATTACACTAATTCTAGTCAACAATATTAAATCCAAAATTAAAATTTTCAATGGAAAATAGCTAGAAATAAATCACAAATTCATCAATAAATACCCTATTGTTACTCAACATAAAAAGAGGCTAAGATAGCCCTAGAAACTCATTTTCACATCCCTAAGGAGGGGTTGTTGACCTCTCTTAGGGGTTTGTTATATTTCTATGCCTTTAAACCCTTGAACCATAGTTATATCCACTTATTTTCACCTATAAACCCTAGTTATGTAGCTTCAATAACTAATTTGATGTCCAAAATGGCCTCAAAAACCAATGCATCTCCCTCAAGGATGAAATCACCACACTCTTAGTATTTGATATGTGATGCAAATTACCCAAATGATGAAAATACTACAAAATTAAACTAATGAAGCTTAATACAACCCCTAAATAAGGATGTCCTAGTTTAATATAAGGGTTTCTATGATTAATATTAGAAATTCAATTATAAAAAATAGCATCCTTAATGTTGAAGTTAAGCATTTTCATGCTTAAGCTTAGAAATTCAACTATAAAAAATAGCATCCCTTTAAATGATCCCCTCTTATGATTTCATACACCACCCCCAAGGGGTATGCCCAAAAAAGAGGGAATTACATTTTCAAAAATAAAAAAACAACTTTTATTGAAATGTCCCAAATTAGGGAATTTTATTGAATTCTGATTTTTTTTCAAAATCCTAGGTAAATAGTCAAATCTATTTTTTATTTCTAGTAAACCCTAGCTACCAAATACTTTCAAAAATAACGCAAAATATACTAATCTCTTAGAAATAATTAGCTGGTCTAAACAAGCAATTTATCCCTCCAAAAACCAAAAATAAACCTCAAACACTAGATGACTCCAAGTTGGAATTTTACTAGAAATTTACATTTGATCTATCCAAGTGAAACCCTTGTAAAATTGCATAAACAATACTAAATTAATAAGCAAAATTTATCATGAAAAATCTTAGTGTATTTGGAGCCACAAAGCCCTTCAAATCAATTCACCAAATCCAAAAAATATATAATATATTTATTAAATATTTTAGGGTAAAGATGACCCTCAAAATATGCCAAAAATACTTACAAGACAAGTCACCACACTGCAAAAATATTAGAAAAAAATCAAAATGTGTTTTAGCCTAAAATAAACCTCAAAACCCTACAAACTAGCTCCCTAACAAAGTTTCCCTAGCTAGAAATAGTTAAATTCTGCAATAAAATCCATGCAACCCTCTAATGAGGGGTCTTTGTCATATCCAATCAGCTCCCATGGCTCCAAGCCATAGTCACCCCATTCCAAGTGTATATTTTTGTCTTTTCTGAATATTATGTGCAAATACAGCTTCAATATGAAGATGACCTAGATGAGAAATGAGGGTTGGTGTCCCCATTTCTTCCTTTATTGAAGGTTTTCATCTTCAGAGTAATGGCTCAATTTTTTTCATGCTTAATAACCAAATTTTTAATATTAACAAAGCATGCATTCAAATGAAATCCTCCTTTCTTTTTATACCACTTCCCCCAAGGGGTACACCCAATTGGGAGGAAAATACAAAGGCAAATCATAAGGAAGATTGCTTTTTAAAATTATTGTGACACTTAAAGGGCCCCAACTTAAGTGATTATTAAAACATAAATTACCTTTTACATATATTCAATCAAAATCACTCATTTATTTTTCCCTTTTTACTTGTCCCTTAACCCATGAGAAATGGTTAAGACTAAGGGTCTTTAATGATGTCCCTAACAAAAGAGGGACATGACAATCCTCACTACTCCAAATTGCTTGTCCTCAAGCAATTGGAGCATCGATAGGGTTGTTTCCTACCATAGATTTTGTGCACAATTCAAACCTTGGTTCATCCCATTGGGAAGAACCCTCTTAAGGAATCCTTCTACTATTGTTCATGAGGATTATTTATTATTCATGAAAGCTAAATTTTCAAAAAAAACATTACCATATCCTCTTTCTTCTTTCCAAGAGCCTATGTACCTCAAATCTGCCAATAAAATGATAAAATCAATGAAATTCTCATAATTAAAATTACCGGATGGCTACGAGTGGAGGAAAGGAGAGGGGCGACCCGGGTGAGGGTTCTGGTGGTGCGCGACTACTGCAGGAGGAGAGCTTAAGAGGTAAGGAACCGATATATGCTAATGGGCATCCCAAGGTATCGAAGATCAATGGCTATTTTCCACGGGCCCAAGATAGACCCATTTTGGTGATCCCTGTTGAATCAGTCAAGGAAGATGTTGATTATTTATCAGTGCATACCCTAATTTGCAAATTCATGGGGATTCGAATATCCCAAACGGCCTTGGAAGATTGGCTGCACCGTACCTGGCAGATAGATGGAGATATGGATATTATGCTGGCTGGAAACAACTATTTCTTGGTAAATTTTTCCTCTGTCTCTAACAAGAATCAAATTTTCAAGGGAGGGCCCTATTTCTATGATCAAATTGGATTGTTTATCAAGCCCTGGCATGCAGGATTCAATTCTACAGAGGACTTACCTACACGTGTGCCTGTATGGGTCCATCTTCTGAGGCTCCCTGTAGAATTTTGGAGAGAGGATATCCTCCATCAAATAGTTGCACTACTTGGAGCACCAATTGCTGTAGCGCACCAATCACTGGACAAAAAACTCATCTGTTACACCCAAATTTGTGTTGAAATGGATTTGAATAACCCTCTACCAGATGCTTTGGAAATCTGCTTGGGAGGGCCATCCTGGGTTCAACAAATTGATTACGAAGCTATACCTTTTCGCTACCAAATTTGTCATGTTTATGGGCACCTGCATCGCCAATGCCCCTAGGTGGTACGATTCAATGGAGTTGAGTTTAGTAGAGGTAATGAAGCAGGTCATCTGGCCCAAATGGGCTCATCAAAGACAACTCTGGACAATATGTCAAAAGTAAAATCTCATCTGAATGTGGTTAACCTGTCTCATGGCCAGCCCAACTCCAATGGTCCAGACAATGAAGGTTTCACTCAAGTCTGACACCATGTGAAAGGCCAAGGGTAGAAGTGAAGGAACCAGGACAGACCCCTAGATTTGGGGTTTAACTGATTTGAAACCTTGGATAGCATGGCCGTGGAGGATGGTATTCCTTCAGAGGAACTGGAAGGACCCTTGGGGGGTGAGGAGATGTGTGCTCTCCTTAGTGAGCCCCAAGACCTTGTGACCTAGATGAATAGAGAGATTGAGATGGCACTGGAAGAAGGGTCGTTGGTTGTCATATCGGAATAGCAGAATAAGGATATCAGGTGGGCTGATGTGGTGAAAGTCACAGATACTCCCTGGAAAGATAAGGGTTCATTGCCAGCATTGGATTTGATGCAGAGACCACTCAAGAAACTTTCTGTCACCACCCCGACTAAAGTAGGGTGCAAGAAGGATCAAGAGAAAATTCAATGCATAGGGGACTTATTGGTTGAATCAGGGGCGGTCAAGACCCCAGATGAACACTTCACCCAATTCACCCAATTCACCCAATGATAGTCCTATCATGGAATGTGAGGGGACTGCATAGTATCCCCAAACAAAGAGCTATGTAGAAATTGGTTAGGGAGCACTATCTAGATATCCTGTGTGTACAAGAGACCAAACTCTCTGTAGATGTTATGTTCAGCTGTATGTCAAAGTTTTGGGCCTGGGGGCAATGCCAGTGTGTGGGTGCTCGAGGTAGTGCGGGAGGAGTGGCAATCTGCTGGGATCCTGGGAAGGTAACCCCACTTTAGTGGTTGGCTAGTGTCTCAGCACTCTCCATGATTGCTTCCTCCCCGGAGTGTGGGGAGATGATACTGGTTATTAATGTTTATGTGCCTGGTGATATCTCTGGACAACACAAGTTATGGGAACATTTCTGGTATGTTTGGAGCTATTTTCCTTATCTACCTTGGATAGTGAATGGAGACTTTAATGCTATTCTTAGCCTAGAGGAGAAGAGAGGAGGGATTCCACGGCTAGATCCTTCATCTGAGCTTATTAGATGTAATATTGATTGGTTGCCCCTAGCAGACGTCAAGCCCATCAATGGGCTCTTTAGCTGGAGTAATAGAAGATCAGGTAAGGATGCTATTTTTGAGCACCTAGACAGATTCTTATTGTCTTGTTTTTGGCTTTCTAGTGCTTTCTCTCTAGCTTCTAAAATTTTGGATTGGCATGGGTCCGATCATTGGCCCATCAAGTTGACAACTAGTTACATTCCCAGGCCAAAGAAACCCCCCTTTAAGTTTCAGCTTATGTGGCTTCGAGATTCTTCTCTTCATTCTCTTATGACCATTTGGTGGAGGCAGGGGGAACCAACATATGGGACTGCCATGTTTTCTTTTGCCAAGAAATTATAGTTTGTGAAGCGAAAGTTGTAGGAATGGAACAGAAACAGCTTTGGTAATCTCCATGTTATGGAGAAAAGGGTGCAAGAGCAGCTGAACATTGTCACCAAAAAAATCCTTGACTTTGGTTTGACAGATGACCTTCAAAAGGCTGAATTTGTGGCTTTGAATGAACTATCAGAATGGGAACTCCGAGAAGAAATCTTCTGGAAACAAAAAGATCGTAATGACTGGCTTCAGGAGGGGGACAAGAACACTACTTTCTTTCATAAGTCAGTCCAGGCAAGGCGCAATAAGAACATTATAGCTCCTCTTTTGACTTCAGATGGAACCTGACTAACTTCATCTTTATTCTGAGCTCCTTCTTGGTGCACCACATGTTGCTGATACCGAGGAGAGGGAGGTCTTAGCCTACATACCCCCTCTCATCACGCCAGAGATGAATGAAGCACTTATGCAACTAGTTGATAAGGTAGAAGTTGAAAGAGTTGTTTTTAGCATGCACAGAGGCAAAGCACCAGGCCCGGATGGTTTCCCAGCTGAATTTTTTTTGGAGTTCTAGAGTATTATTACCAAGGAATTGGTGGAAGTTGTGCAGGAGTCTTACCTCAACAAGGAAATGCTTAGAGCGTTTAATGTGACATTCCTGGTGTTGATTTCGAAAGAGAAACAGGTTAATAAGCTGGACCAGTTTAGACCCATCATACTATGCAATATGGTCTACAAAATTATCACTAAACTCATTGTAGAGTGGATCAAAGTTTGGCTCCCCATGATTATTTCAGAGGAACAAGGGGGTTTTGTTGTAGGAAGGAAAATTCTATATGACGTGGTGATTGCTTTGGAAGTAATCCATTCCATGTTTTCTTCTCAGGAAAGGGTGATGTTCATAAAGCTTGATTTGGCTAAGGCTTATGACAGGGCTGATTGGAGTTTTTTGTAGAAAATTCTTCTAGCTTTCGGCTTCAGGGAGGACTGGGTAAAATGGGTACTGAGTTGTGTCACTATGCCATCATACTCAGTCCTCATTAATGGAGGGCCTTCCAGACTATTTGGGGCTTCTAGAGGGCTCCACCAAGGTGACCCAATTTCTCCATACTTGTTTATTATTCTTGCTGAGGGATTGGGCCACTTCATTAAGTCACAGGCTTCTCAAAATGTGATTCAAGGCTGGCAGTGGGGGAATGGGTTAGCTAAGCTGACTCACCTCCAATTTGTGGATGACACTATCTTGGTTGGCAAAGCCCAGATTAGAGAGGTGCAAGCATTTTAGAGTACCTTGGATGTCTATTTAGCGGCTTCAGGCCAGAAGATTAATGAGCATAAATCCTCTATTTTTTGCTTCAATACCCCTGAGGCCATTCAGCGAAGGATTGTAGATATCCTTAGATTTTAGATACAACACCTCCTAATGACTTACCTGGGGATTCCCATTGTGGTTGGTAGGCAGCCCAGATAGTTTTTACAAAATGTTCTGGATAAACTGAGGCAAAGGATTAATCATTGGACTCATCGTTGGCTCACGATGGCAGGGAGGGTGGCTCTTTTGCAGTCCATGATACAGGCTTTACCCATTTATCGTAGCATGGTCCAAGTAGCCCCAATGTATTTTCTTAAAGAGTATGATGCTCTTTCATGGCAATTTCTTTGGAGTGGCAATCTTAGGAATTCAAAATGGAGTCTGGTTAATTAGAACACGGTATGCCACCCTAAGAAGGATGGTGGATTGGGGCTGAGATGGGATATTCTGTCAAGTCAGGCTCTTGCGGCTAAGTTGTATTGGCGGTGGTGTACCAGCCAAGCCCACCTTTGGGCCCGTATTATGTCTTCAAATTATTGCCCAGGGGTTGACCCGTCTGAGATTGCTAGGGTGCCACTTGAGGGGAGAGGCTCTATGGTGTGGAACACCCTCAAACTTGGAGCACAGTTGGTTTAGCCCAGCCTCTTTTGGATCTTTAACAGAGGATCAAAAGCTCTTTTCTGGGAAGATTCCTAGAACGGAGCTCCACCACTTTGGGCCTCTCACCCATAGCTACAGCCTTTGTGTGATTCCTTTCTCAATGTTGGATGGACCACAGTGGAGAAGTATAAAGAAGCTTACAATTTGGGGCCTATTATCACTTTCAAATGGAAGAATGAGACTAAGTGGCCGCAGGGAGGGTATGTGGAGCTCCGACAGGAGTTATCTCATATCCTGGCTGGGAGAAGTTGTAGCTCCTTGATGGAGAGTGGTATCCTGGCATGGGGGGGGCGAAGCCAATGGTTAGTACTTGATCTCTTTAGGCTATCAGGTGCTCACAAAGAATTGTTTTGGAGGCATGGATTTTGCCTAGGGACAGAAAATCTGGAATTCAGCTGCCTAGCCGAAATGTAACTTCTTTCTTTGGTCTCTTACCTACAATTAGTGCCTGATGTGGGATAATATTTGTAGAAGAGGATATCATGGACCTTCAATGTGCGTTCTATGTAGGAACAGTGAGGAGAATGGGGTGCATCTATTCTTTCAATGTTCCTTTGCCAAGAGTTTGTGGCACCTGTGGTGGGTAGCTTAGGCCCATTCCTGTTGGCATGTATCTTCCTTGATAGAATTTTGGCAGTGCCTGGGTCAACCCCCTAACAAAGCTTCTATATTGTAGACTGTGTGGGTTATTAGACCTGTGTTTATCCTCTGGAATATCTGGATTGAATGAAATGGAATGATTTTTAGGGAGTCTTGTGCTGGTCTAAGGAAAGTGTGGCTGAAGGTCCTCAATGCTTTGCAGGAAACTCTCGATGCTAATTGTGATAATTTGGCAAAATTAGACCCTACTGTGACCTTGATTTATAACTGGTTATCCCCTGTTAAGCTGACTGTTGACTCCTCTATGCATAAATCGCATCCCACACATAGGACAAGGCTGCAGGCGCGCCCAATCAGTCGCGTAGGAGGCTAGACTCCTCCTATGGAGTGGTGTATGAAAGTAAATGTGGATGGCTCATCCAAGGGCAATCTCAGACCGTATGGGATTGGGGGTGTGGGAAGAGATCACAAGGGTTTGATTCAATTTTTGTTCTCCATTCATAAAGGGCATCATACCAATAACCTGATGGAGGTTTTAGCAATTCTGGAGGCGGCTCAATTTTGTTGCAAACAAGGCTATCTTAGTGTCTTCTGTGAGTCTGACTCACAAGTGATTATTAACCTATTTAATAATGGAAATATTGATGGTGTGGATTGGTAGCTGGCTACGGTGATTAAGTAGATTCATCAGATGAGTGTGTCATTGGTGTTTATCTCCTTTAAGCATATTCCTCATGAGTGGAATGGTGTTGCTGATGGTTTGGCTAAATGGGCCTTGGAGAATGGGCTGGATTGGTGTATTCAAGATCGGCAGATGCTTCTTGCTAGACTAGCCCCTGCTCTGGCTCAACTTCTTGAGCAAGACTTCGGTATGTAATTTTTTCAGTTGTTTGGTTCTTTCAATAAATTTTTACCCTTTTTAGTTGCATAATTAAAATTACCAAAGTGGCTAGGAAAATGCATTAGAACCATGTGATCTTAAAATATTTGGGCCTTGAATTCTCTTATATCATCACCTACATAAGAAGCAAACACATTAGTCAAAAATAAAGTTCTCCATTATGTTTCATGGTGTCTTATATGAGCTAGAAGTCCTCCCCACAAGATGATTCTTCAATCCTTGGTTCTCTTGCCCCTCTATCCTCCAATTATCAAATGCGGTGCTTTACAAATAAATATATGCATGATGATTAGAGGGCTGAAATTTCAAGTTACAACCGTGCAATTGTTCTTGGAAATCCCATTTGTCACTTTCATATTGCCCCTTGGTATGTCAAACATGTATGCAACTCTAATTAGAGTAACATTGGAATCATGTATTACTGTAGAAGAGCTGACTTTGATATAGTAAATATCACAATAAGACATGTTACAGCTGCCTTTCCTCTTTTTTTTCTCATGCCATACCATACAATATTCATTACCATGCCTCTAACTCTCCTAAAAATGCCTCAGGGTTTTCCAAACATGTCTCCTAAGGGATGGAATCTCTAAAATTACCACAAAAATCCATAGTCCATTCATTAAGAAGATTTTTCAATTGTAGCCCAAATTGAACTCCTTGTTATCCATAAACTTTGAGGATTTCCACAAGAGCACAAACTTCATATAAAACAAACAAGATCTACCAAAATAAAAACATTTAGAAAGTGATACCTTGCTTCCCCAAATGGAAAAGTCCCTTTGAACTTCCTTCTTGGTGTTCATACTACTGTGGTAACCTCTCAATAACCCCTTGATCACTCTTACATTCCACAATAGATTTTTCTTTCTTGTTAGGGGTTGTAGTTTGCTTTAAGTTTCAACCTTTTTACCCTCAACAGGCGGTTTAACTTGATTCATCAAATCAAAAAAAATTGAGTAATAAAAATTAGATCTTCCTTCTTTTTAGGGGTTGTAGTTTTGTCCAAGTCTCAACCTTTTTACCCTCAATAGGTGGTTGAACTTGTTTCATCAACTCAAAAATTTCTTAGTAATAAAACTTAGATCTTGTATAAATAATTTTAGAAGTCACCATGGGTTGTATCATGCATAAAAAAACAATATTTTTATCCTCATATAGTGGCTGGACTTGTTCTAACAACTAAGATTCTTTTGAGTACAAAAATTTGGAATATGTAATGACATTTTCAAAATTGGTTTGGGTTTGTAATGTGATAAAAAAGTGTGAAATTTTGACCTTAATAGATAGCTAATTTGACCCTTGAAACTTACTATTCTTATAGATCAAAATATTTTGAAACATCACAATCAAATCTGATTTTTATTTGCACCCTTTAAGTTTGTCTTTAATTCAAATTTCATATCTACCTTCATACCTTAGAAATGAGCTCATGTAAAAATAATTTTGATAATTTTTTGCATCCCTTGAATTTTATCCTATGACTAATTTATTTCTTTCTTTGAAAGGGAAACCATTTTCCATCTTTGCTCCACTTAATAATCCATGTGTGACAAGTTTCATTCATGAGATTTGGTTGTTCCAACTTAAAAAAAGTATATTTCCTTGATTCCCTACTAGAATCTCTTCATGAATCATGCTCTCCATCCTCTTTTAAGTTTCCCTCTTGGGTACCTTATCATTCAAACCATTTAGAATAATTTCTTTCCCATTCACATCAAACTTTAACTCCATGGTTTGGTAATTTTGTATGTAATCTCCAAGAGAATGCAACCATTGTATTCTAAGAACTGGGTTGTTGTCCCTAATACCAATTGCATATATATAATCCTCAATGAGATGTGTTCCCATCATGATTTTCAACTTGGGGACTTTAGTGTTATAAGGGAGGGTGAAGCCATATGCCACGATCACCCAAAAACCATTAAACTCAATAGATTTCAATCCACAAAAGGAAATAAATTTATTATCCATGAAATTATAAGTAGCTCCACTATCAATGATAATAGTGACATATTTACCTTTCAAATTACCTTTAATATGGAAGGGATAGTATCTAAGATTCCTCGATAAAGAAGCAAAGGTTCCATCGAAGTGCTCTCCTCTAAGGATCTCCAAGTGTTCTTCTTCATAGGTAGCTTCCCCTTATTTTTCACCCTCATCTTCTTCATCCAAACGTACCTCAATGTAGTATAGTTGACCCTTCCCATGATAATGGTGACCCGATGTCCAATGGCCTTTAAAATCAAAGAATAACTTATTCCTTCTTAATTCATTTCTTGTTTCATAATTCCCTATTGGCAACTCTCTTTGTTGCCCCAAATTCTATTAGTTTGGCCTACTAAACTACCCCAAACCATGGTATTTTGGCCTATCATATCGCACCAGAGCTGATATTTGTGGTCCAAAAGTGTTGCCTCTTAGTTGTCCCTAATTATTATCTATTGGTTATCCAAAAGTTTTTAAAGACTTTGTTTTTTTTCTAAACTAAATGGTATAATTTTACTTTGTGTTGTCGAATACTCAAGTCAAGGACCTTTTGAATGGCTCCTTGAAGAGAAGAATGGTAAAATGCCTTGACCAAACCCCTAATAGAATCAACTAAGCCCAACATAAAATAGCTACCAATCTTATTTCTAAAACATTTTGTTACCATAACTAAAAGCCTTTGAAATTTAGTCACATACTCCTCTACAATATCCTTTTCTTTTAATTATTCCAAGTCTTTAAAGTGTAGCTTAGGATCAGCCCTATCAAACCTTTCAATAATTGTCTTATTGAATTCTTCATAGGATGAAATGAATTTGTTCCCTTGAGTGACCAATCCATAATACCATCATTCATGGGTAACCCCTTCCAAGTGCAAAGTAGCAAACTAAATGGCATTTTTATTCCATCATATGCCTAAGGGAAAAGTATGTGTCCACCTTTTGAATCCAAGCTCTAGCTGGACTCTTGGAAAAACCATCAAGATTGGAAAGTGAGAGTTTTCTCAATGCATGGTGAAGTCCTCCTTGGCTACCTTTATGCTTATAGTCAGCCCTATTGCCACGTATTTAGCCATGTTTCCATAAAATGAAAGATAAAAACTTTATTTAGTCCCTAAAAGGAGCTGGATAGGTCATGTATTGATCATAGTCTCTCAACAAACTATCCCTCAATGTAGGTTGTCCTTCCCCATCTGTAATGACAACTTATTCTTACAAAAAAGTAGGCTAGTTAGGCCTACATGTAGCTCCTCCAATACATTTAGAAGGCTTATCTATGAACATGCCCATTGGATAGTTTGTCAATCTTAATTTCCTTTATAGTGTAGACAAATTCTACTATCATAGCATTCATTTGTTCTTGGGCCTATGTGTACCATCAAATCTTTGTTTTTATTTATTTTTAACCTTATTCCTTGTCTAATCCAAGGGACACATTTTTTTTATTTATGGGTTTTATTCAACTATCTTCATACTCCTCAAATAATATCTTACTTCTTTATGATCCTCTTGCATGTATCACTTTTAAAACCCATGATTATCCAAGATATGGCTTAGATACCACTAAAATGTCCCAAATTAGGTAATTTTCCTAAATTCTAATTTTTACACAAAACTCTAGGTAAATAATTAAATTTGATTTTTATTTATAGTAAACCCTAGCTATTTAATACTTCAAAAAATAACACAAAATTATGATAAGCTCTAAATAATAATTGGTTGGTCCAAACAAGTAATTTATCCCTTTAAAAGCAAGAAATAACCATCAAACCCTAGACACTTCCAAGGTAGAATTTTAATAGAAAATTGTAGCTGATCTATTTAATTGATACCCTTAAAAAATTGCATAAAAAATATTGAATTAATAAGTAGAATATATCATGAAAAATATGAGTGTATTTGGAGCCACAAGCCCCTCAAATCAATTTACCAAAGCTAGAAAATTTATAAAATATTTATTGAATATTTTTAGAAAAATGATGACCCTCAAAATATGCCAAAATTCCTTGCATGACAAGTCACCACACTATAGTAATATTATAATAAATTTAGATTGTGTTTTAGCCCAAAATATGCCCCAAAATCCTACAAACTATCTCACCAATGAAGTTGCCCTAGCTGGAAATAGTCAATTTTAGCAACAAAATCCATGCGAACCTCCAATGAGGGTTGTCATCCTACTCAATCAACTCTGAAGGCTACAAAACCTATCAACCCCACTCTAAGTGCAACATTTTTGTTTTTTTGAATATTATATGCAAGTATAACATCAAGATGAAGTTAACCTAGATGAAAAGTGAGGGTCCGCATCCCCACTCCTTCCTTGCTTTAAGGTTTTCACCTTCAAAGCAATGGCTCAAGTGCTTTCCTGTTTATTAACTAAATTTTTAATATCAACATAGCATGCTTTCAAATGATATCCTCTTTTATTTTTATACCACTTCCCCCAAGGAGCATGCCCAATTGGGAGGGAAATAAAAATTCAAATAATAAGGATGGTTGCTTTTTTAAATGCTTGTGACCCTTAAAGGGTGCCAACTTTAGTGATTCTTAAAATATAAAGTAAATTTTAAATATATTTAATCAAAAAAAATTATTTCCCTTCTTACTTGTCCCTTAACCCCTAGGAAACTTTTAAAGCTAATGGCCTTCAATGGTATCCCTAAAAAAAGAGGGACATGACATTTATAAATCCACTTAAGTGGATTATCACCCAAGACCCTTAAAGGGCCCCAACTTAAGTGAAATTTTATAACATAAAGTAATGTTTACATGCGTTCTTTAAGAAACCAATTGTCCCCCTTATTTTCTCTATTTTCACTTAGCCTTTAGGAAATGGATTAAGGCTGAGGGTATTCAAAGATGTCTCGATCAAAAGAGGGACATGACATTAACATTGGTCAAACTAAGCGATAAGACAATGGGGCACAAAAGAGAGTAGATGTGAGACTTGTGGAAATAGAAAAGGTTTAGAAATGAGAGGAACCACCAAGATTTGAGTTTTCCAAGTGTACAAGATTGAGGTGCTATATAATCCATAAATATTATCTACATTTCCACCCCTTTAATCTAGTAATGAAATTACTAGTTTAAATAAAAAGAGACATGTACTCGGGTGTGTATAACACACCTTGCCTTTACATGAACCCAAATTTATTGTTTTACCAGTGAGTGACCTGAAACAAATAACATGTTATAGTATATAAGCAGTGTATATAATTTGAAATTGAAAGATTTAAAAAGAGTGAAATGGGAAGAACAAGGTTGAGTACACCTATGTGTCGATGAAATTACCTTGAATTTTGGAAAGTTAATTTTAAAATATGTATCATTGTGAAGTTATAAAATTGAGATTAGGATAAATATATAAATTTGGAAGGTTCATAAATAAAAATATTAGAGGACACATGCCCCCAACCTTGAAAAGAGAGGTGAGTTGCTACCCAGTAGTTGAGATTAACTCAATCAAGTAACCTAATCATACTTATAACCTAGTAAGCTTGAGTGAAAAAAGTCAACTCACACCATAAATATTGTGAGGTTGGATGAATAATCAAGTCCATCCTATAAAATTGGCAAGATTGAGTGACTTAATCACCTCAACCATACCAAAAGTGAACCAACTACTATAAAATATTGTCTCAATACAGTCTATAAAAGTCCAACCTGGTGGGTGAGATAATCCATTTAAGTGTTTTAAAACCTAAAACTAATTTGAATTTTTCAATATTAGGTGCACCTTACATATCATGTGCACCTTATATGTCTCAAGTTAAAATTGTAAATAATAATGGCAACAATGTATAGTATTATGATATAATTGTGTATCTAAATTATATAACCATGTGCTTTGGTCAATTTGTAAATTTGAACATGTGAGTGGTAAGTTACCATAACATGTCTTCACTATATATAGAAAAATATGAAAATTAATATAAGTGCCAATGTGGAGGACATGTTTTCAAAAGATGTTCCCACTATAATTTGAGTATGTTGCATACTGAATAAGTTTGGAGAACATGTTTCTAAAACATTCTCCCCTATTGAATCTAAAAATTGTGAATATATAGAAGCCATATCTCTATGACATGCCCCCACTGGTATGCTCCCCTTTGAGGTGAGATAAAATAGAAACTGGTAGCTACCTCAAATCAAAAGAATAAAATAGACATATAACTATGAATTAACTATGTAGCATACAAAAAGAATATGTCTAGGTAAATCTATCATTGAAGAGTAATAATGTGATCACATCAAGGCCTAAGATGCATGATAAAGATCATGGAAATGTTTAGATATTAATCAGAAAAAATCAACAAGAAATCAAACACACATATAAGAGTACTCAAAAGCATATCAATAAGCAATGGTCTAAGGAGACCACAAACAAGGAACATGTCCAAATGCCACACAATCAAATGGACATAACTTAGTCAAATGTACATAAAAAAAGAATAGCATATTCAAATGTCCATACAACAATCAATGGCATATTCAAATATCAAAGAAGAAAACAAAGGCATCTGGGCCAAAAAAAAATTAGTATATTGAAATGCTCAAACCAACAAGATAATCAAAAGGCAAGATAATCAAGGAAGTGCATAAATGAATACATAACCAACCAACATAAAAATATCATACTAGCCGATGGATCAAATGGGCCATGTCACTCTTTTGATAGGGACATCATGGAAGACCCGTAGCCTTAACTTATTATTGAGGGATAAGGGACAAACATAAAGGGAAAAGAGTATTGAATGTTTTGTTTGAATATTACCTTTTCTAAAAGTTATTTTATGTTTCTTATTTCACTTAAAGAGAGAACCTTTAAGGGTCATGAAGGCTTCAGTGATTTAAAGAAAAGATCATAAGGAGAGGTCTTTCAAAATATTTTAAGATACCCTCCCTTCCTTTTTTCGGTGCCACACTTGGTGGGATACAAAAGTAAAAGAGGAATAATTTGGAGAAGTTATGTTATGTTTTCGATATTGAACATTAGACTATTAGCATGAAAATACTAAGACATTAATTTGAAGACAAAACCCTTCAAGTAAATGAAGTTAGGAGATGAAAACCCTCTTCCTTATTTGTGGTAACTTGATTCAAGGATTATAATTGGAATTATCTAATCCTAAAAAGGGTGTTTTAGACACTATTTGATCATTTTCAGGTTGGCAACTTGCTTTTGGAAGGGTGGCAATTTGGTTTGGGAGTGAAATATCATGTTTTTTGGGGGGTTTTGTCCCCTAAATTCAATTCTAGAATTATTAATAATTTGTTGCATAGTGGAAACTTGGATTGAGAGAGGTTTGGACCTATTGTGAAGGTAATTTTATCTTGAATTTAATAATGTAATTTTCTCAAAATTTTCTAGCTTGGGCGATTTTATTTTTGGGTTTTTAGCCATAAAAACATTCAAAAAAATTATTAAAAATTATGCCTTGTTTTACAAATATATTCATGAAATTTATTGAGGTTTTTATAATATTTTTGGCATAGGAAAACATCTGTAATTTTTTAGGTTACGTTTTCAGCCAAGGACACTTAGGGTTTGAGGAATAAAATATTTTCTTGAAGGACTATACTTTCATGTTTGACGCAACTACTAATTGATTTAGATTTGGCATATTTTTAAACTATTTTTTAGGTATATTTTAAGGGTTATTATCAGCTAGGGTTTACGGTAATTAAATAATAATTTTTCCATTTTAAATTAAGGTTACCAAATAATCTTATTATTGAGCTAATCATCCCTTTTGAGACAATACAAAATGTGTTATCAAAAAATGTCAAGTACATAATATATCAAGTATACTCCAAAAGATGTAAGCATGGATATAGATATGTGTAAGAACATAAAAAATCCAACATGATAGTGAAAAGTGATCATCTAACCATATAACCTATGTATATCAAGATCAAAGTAGTGGATGCCCACAATGTCTGTATGACATGCATAGAGGGAAGACCCAACAACTGTATAGGAATAGATCAAGTATTTTTGTATGCTTGTATCACACCCAAGTGATGTGTCAAACATGTGTTTATAAAAATTAATGATATGCCATCTATCAACATGGAGCCACACATAGATTCCAAGAAGACAATAGAACATGTAAATGCCAAAAATATTTTTTTAAATGTTTGTTTTTTATTTTATTTTATTGGGTATTTTTGGAATATTTCCAAGGACAAGGAAAAAGTGCCACTAGAATCCAAACATTGCATCAATTACATTCTTCTGCATAGGTATTGTATTATAAATGCAATAGTTATATGTTGTGTAATCAATAGCATTAGGATCATAGCAGTATTTTGTATTATTAAGATCATAATCATTAATGTAATCAGTATTATAGGATATATGCAATCTCTTAGGTTGTTCCTGAACATGTTAGATACTAGTTTGATTATCTGTATATGAATAATGAATTGTACCATATTATGGTTTTAGCCATTTTATTATGTCATTATTTATATTTTTAGGCACCTTATATGTTGAAACCTTATCAATAACTTAAGTTATATGGTTTGTGTTTCCTTTGTCTATATTTGGTTCTATACCATCTAGAGATGGATTTAAACAATAGGTATCAAGCCCCATAGGTATGAATAGATCATGTGGTAAGGTATCAAGTGGATCAAAATGATATTTTATCAATTGTTCATATGTCACATTGGTATCAGGTATACTATCACCATTGGCATAATCATTTGTAATTATGCCCCTTGTTGTTCAACATTGACCAACAAAGGTCGCTCACATGGTTTAATTTTTGATGGGTTGAATATCATTGGTTCATTTGGTAATTGCTCCTAATCTAAAATATCCTATGGTACCCATATTTATTATTTTGGTATTTTATCTTTGGGAGGAGTTTTCATAAAATGAATGGTTTTATGTATTGAAGTATCGATTATAGGATCACCACTGTCTTTAATTCATTGGATTTTTTTCTTCAAAAAAAAACAATCTATATGATGCCCATGCATTTTATGATATGCATAGTAGTATTTGGATCTCCTTATATGATGTAGAGGAGGTAATTGAATCACTTTATTTTAAATCATTTCTTTTAGGATTTCACTTGAACTCTTAATAGTCTTTGGTTCCTTTTTGAATCACTTGTTTTAGATATACTCAGTTGTAGCTTTTCAATTAGATAATGAACCTTGTTTAGTATAACATTGTTGGAGGAAGGTGAAAATCCATGATTAACACTATCATGTGTTAGATTTTGTCGGTACATAAATCTGATTTTCAATAATGTGATCTTGGAACTAAAATTTTCTTAAAAGGTTTCAATGAGCTTGCTCATAGTGATGATTTAATCTTTGAGGGTTTTACAGGTACAAACCCTAGGTATCTCATATTGAACATGCATACATACACCATCTACATTACCCCTTGAAGGAGTGATATCATGTAATACCCCGAAATTGGTGAAAACCCTAAAATCTGAATTTTATCAGAAAACCCTAACCAAAGATATTTTTTTATTTTTTCCAACAAACCTTAGATAACCAAAAATCTCACAATTATTCTAATAATTAATTCCAAACCCTAGTAATGATTTTTTTATTTTATAATGAGTATTAGGGCATAAATTCAACCTTAAAAGACCTTACTCTTAATCAAATATTTATAAAAAAATATAGAATATAAAAGCTGTCATAAATACCTCATTTTCCATAATTTTGGAGCAATAATTGATTAGAAAATAGTGATAAAATATTGGAATAATTATACAATATTCCAAACCAATTTCTAGGCTCAATTATCCCTAAAAATTGATGAATCCAATCTCTAAAGGGGGTCATGCAGCTATAAATTTATATTTATTATGTCTTATCCATGCAACCCTAGGACAAGGTGTCTTCAATCCCTCAAAATGTATCACAACCCTATAATAAGGATATTCAAACACATGAACTAGTTCATTGCCCTAGAAATGGCCTCAAATCCTTGTCAAAATTCCTCAAACCAAGTCATCTTCCTCCTTGACCTAGTCACCACTCTTGTAACTAATTTGTCACACCCTAGAAAAGGTCAAACCTTTA
The DNA here is from genome assembly GCA_037957365.1 of Torreya grandis. Lineage (NCBI taxonomy): Eukaryota > Viridiplantae > Streptophyta > Pinopsida > Cupressales > Taxaceae > Torreya > Torreya grandis. The sequence continues at coordinate 550,751 of JARHVA010006095.1, forward strand.
TTTTCTTAATATGATGATCAATTGTAGCCTCTAAAATGAATCTTCCCACTATGAGAATTAGATGGTTTCATCCCTGATCCTTTACAACCTTAATTTTTTTATCTCTAAAGCCTTGAGTTAAGATTTTCATGCTTTGTCTCCAAATTAATATCTAAAATAGTATACCCTTCCAAATGAGGCCTCCTCCTTAAATACCCTTTTCAATGTGGGGAGTTCCACTTGGGGGGAGAGTTAGTGTAGTTTTAAAAATACCATGCCTTTTTTTCATTAAGGGTTAAGTTAACCCATGCTCAAAAAGTTAATTTTAAGTCATAATTAAAAAAGATATATTAAAAAGTATATTTTGTAACTTAAAAATAGAACCAATGTTTCCCTTTTGATTTTACCTTCCCTTAGTCAATGGGAAACATCCATAAATTCAACTAAGGATCTTTTCCTGTTCTATGTCCAAAAGGGGGACATGACATAGCATGAACCTGGTTAGAAGGATGATAAATATTACCCTCCTTAGTGTTATAAAGTGTAAAATTTACCTTTGTATCCATTTTAAATGTTCTCAAAATTGAGATGATAACTGGATAATAAACACATACAAATTCTAAGGATCAATCAATCATGCTAATAAAAAACAGAACTGAATAATTATTATATTAGAAATTAGAAAACATAAAACCTAAGACAACTAGGGTTTGCACATGAAGACAGAAAGATCTAGTTCACCAAATATTTAACCCTAAATTGGATGTGGATCGTAAATGAGATAAGGTTAAGAATATATAAATGAATAAGCACAAAGGTGATAAATAAATCTATAGCAAACAAATTAATTGTAAAACTCATATAGAACATATACTAAATTTTTTATGCTAAGATATGCTAAAAATAGAAAGTACATATATGTTATATATTTTAATGATAATCAAACTAAATACTTAGTTAGTTCTTATGCTAATATAGGTTTATATTTGAAATAGGTAGGAAATAGGTTAGAAGAGGATTAAGGAACAGTCATTATAACTCTCTAAATTCAGCTATGTGGCCTCAGACACTTTTGTCAGCCTATAACAGTTGCATCAATGGTATTATAAAAATTCAACATAGGTGTCTAGTAAATAATTCTTGCTAGATCTAGATGCAATGAACTGGGTTCTTTTGGGTTCTGTGTCATCGTCATTCTCGTGCATTTAGATATGACTCATATATTGTCTCTCTTGCTCAAATTATGAAATATTAATTCTTCATCTTCATAGTGTCCTTGGAAAAAATGGGTTAGTGGGATCATGGTGTCAAGATATACCCATATACCCATCTGTTAGTGGGTCCACTACTCTGAAGAGGGCCTCAGATTGATGTTGTTTTCTCCCAATGTGGTGTCTTATGTGTACAAAATGGTGAAATATGTGGAAAGCATGTTCAAGAGTGACCTAGCTTGTGACTTGGAAACTTGAGATCTTGGGTTAATCCTTCAGTACATCATACCTATAGATGTGAATTCCTTATGACTAATATGGAAATAGGAATAAATAGGGAAGCTTTGCTCACTTGAATGCTCTTTGGAATGAATGTTAAGTGAGTTTGGAATGAGGATTGATTGTGCATATATACCACTCATATGGGGAAATATTTTGCATTAAAGCATTTAGGCAAACCATAAGAATGTGCTTGATTGGAAAATTAGATTACTATAGGATACGAAATACTTGTGTCAAAACATGATAACTGCATCAATATAGGTGTTTGACTATGATAT
>JARHVA010006095.1:565000-677500 GCA_037957365.1 Torreya grandis
TTATGGCCTTGAAGGTTCCAATATAATGTCCAAAAGATAATCTTGATAGAGGCAAAAATCTTGAGGGTAATTTGAACAAAGTGTAGGTAAACAAAGTTCCTTGAGAGGACAAGAAGACAAAATGGAGTTCAAGCCAAGAAAGACCAAGAGGATTTGGGTAGAAAGTGCAGATTTGAGATCATCATAGACTTGGAGGATCATGGGGTAAGGTTTCCATGTAGAATCTTAATATTGCATGTATATGGAGTCATAACCAAGAGTTCAAGGCAAATTTGTTATAGTTGCAAGCAAAAGTAAGGTAACTATGTCAAGAATAATCATAGTCAAGTGCTTATTGATTAAATATTAGTGTCCACATATAGTTTATATGTCGATGTCAGGGTACAGGTATAACTATTTCTTGTAGATAGCTTCCTCAACCTTGTTTCATGTTACATTATCACCTAAAATTAACTTAAACCTTTGATTAGATAACCAAGTATTAACCTTTTTTTGTAAGGTATCATTTTTCTTAAATTTATCTAGGAATTGCACCTGGCCTTATTCATTACCTAGAAAGTTGGATGTGGTATTTAACCCAATTTCAATAATTTATCATGTCTTTTGGGGTTTGAACCTGAACCTCAATTATGGAGACCTTTGATAATTTTACCACTTGAGCTCATCCTTTATGACTCAATATTATATTAATTTTAGTTCATACAGATTTCTTGGATTTTGAAAGATATTGTTTGAGTGAAAGAAGAAACTATAAAATCTAGTTCTTGCCTCAAATATACTAACGGTCCCTGCCATTTTCTAGTCAATTATACTCTTGTTATCCGTACATCCCCTTCTTTTATACATTGAATCCCAGGTCCCACATTTGTTCTTTAAAGGAAATATATGTTGCCATAAAAATTCTCTTCTGACGTGCTTTTGCAATAACCAGAGCTCTATCATAGATAAACACTGCCTTTTACCTTCAAGCCTCAGCTTCTGCAAAATAATACAACTCCAAAGAAAAATATCTAGGATAAACAAATATATTTAATGATAGAGAATGAAAATTTGAATTTTTATATGGATACTTTATAATAATCTATTGATTTTATCTAATGGGTTTAGCATTCATATGTTTACTTTGGGAATAAATTGAGCTGGAAAATGTCCATGAGAGAAATCTTTTCATATTATTTATTTGATTAAAGTGATTTTCATTTTTCAGGGATTTGACTTTCAACAATTTGACAGGATTGATTCCAGACACGTTAAAAGATATAAAAGACAAAACATTAATATATTTGTAAGTAATATAAATTTAAGATCTATTATTTTCGTTAAGTCATAGGCTAGAAAGATAAATGTTTTAGGAAAAAGATAAATTTTGATTTATTTCAAAACAGATACAAGTGAAATCACAATAGGCAATGCCTAGTTGACCAAAGAACTAACGCAATCTCTTCTATGAGTTTGTCACAAAGGATTTGGTAGTTTCTAAGCGTGCAAGACCAAGTCCCATCCTAAGATGAATTCTCTTCTCCACTTATGTTTGTTTAACAGCTTCTTAGATTTCATGGCCATAACCATGAAGCTGCTGAGAGTGTATATATCTCTTATTGCACTTTTTATATGGTGTCTAACTTCTTCCCTTATTGTAGTTCGCTTGAGACAAGCTGGTTATCTTCCTCACTTTTTACTTCTGCCCCTCTTTTTCCTTGAATTATTATATTTCTGTCTTGAACATTTTACTTATTTTTCTTATTCATCTTCTTCTTTAAGCAGGTCTCCTTGCTACTAAAACATCCAAAGCATTCCAATATCCCATGTTATTTATATATATATATATATATATATATATAATTTTCTCTTCCTTTCCTTTCCATTCTTCATTCTCCCTTTTTAACTTTCCTAGATAGTCTTTGGCTACATATTTTTCACTTTTAAATCAACTCCTTGCCAGCTAATCAATTTTGAAACATGATATATATTTGGAAGGCATGTTCTCGGACTTTCAAGCATATATCAAGCATACCATGCTACATTTCTCTCTTATTCAGATTTTGAAAACTTCCAAATGTAATTCTAAAGCATTTAAAATACTCGAGAAAACAGAAAAATGTGAGTTAGACCTAGAAATATAAAGGATAACCCATTCTGAAATTGTGGAAGGAGAATTCTTCCAACAGATCAATGATGATTCTCATAAACATCACAACTTGACCTTTAAGCCATGGGCCTCCTTCTAAAGCACCACGTTTGTGTTATAGTATTTTTTGTCATAAAAAAAAAAGTAAAATCAAATAATCTTGACTTTGAAAAATTACTGCCCCAAATTTATAGATAACAGCTAGCTAATTTCCATTACATTATGATCATGTGGGAGGGATACAAATTCGGAAAATATCAAACCACCCATTTTCACTGATCCTAAACATGTTGTTCACAATATACTTGCGATATAATTTGTTAATATAATTTCCCAACCTTCTTAAACATGCCATTCTCCACTAGGCTTGGACTGAATTCCTTCTTGGTCTTGATTTTCAAAAACTTTATTTCATTTTCACTGAAGTGGTGCTTATTCAACCCTTCCCTCACCTATTCAGAACCGTTTTTAATAGGATAATGAAACGGCATTTTCCCACATTCCTCCTCTCCACAATCTTCTCAACCTGTCCCTTCCCTTAAAAGCAACATGTAATTACACATGCATATATAGGTACTGTTGAAAGACAATCAGCCATTAAAATGTAATATTAGATCTTGTAGTATTGCTAAAAGAAACTTTATGTCTAATGAAAAGTAATGGATAAAACGTGGGCATTTCAGGTATCTTGGAAACAACAGCTTAACAGGAACACCCCCTACATGGTTAGGCGATTTTCCGAATGTGTAAGAATGCCTCTCTATTTTTTGAATCATTATCTTTCTCTCTACATGGGTAAATTCTTTTGAGTATCTTCATAAACAAAAGTAGGAACAAAGCAATTTAATATGTACTGATGCCAATTGTTGCTAGTGCCACCATTGATACTTGAACCATAGTAATAATCAGTAAATTCTTTATATATAGTAAATTTGTTGACATTTTTTCAGTGTTCCCCAAGTTTCAGGGACGACAGGGTAATGGGAAACGTTTCGGGGGATGGGGAAAAAATTACAGATTTTCAGGACTGTTATTTAAAATATATATAAAGATAATATCTCGAAACAAAATAACAGAAAATAACATTATAAACTAAAACATTTAACAAATTGAAAGAAACTGAAATTGAATTAAAATAACATTGAAAGTAGATAGTTCTATGATTTCAATTGAACGATATTGTCACATTACTCACGGCTCATTAATGATTAATGATTTAATGACAATGATTAACGTTAAAGTTACATTGTTACAAGGACAATCCATCATCAAGACAGGCTAGTGAAGACTGAAATAGAGATGCAAATATATATAATATTTCTAACACATCTTTCTGCACTATATATTTGAATGAATATGGTTTATCATCAAAATGAGGATGTGCGATATCATGCATTGGGTCTAAAAGCGTTCTCTAATAAGCAATGAGAATATACAGCAAAAACAAAATATAAATCTATGAACATTACATATAACCAATATACAATATAAGCAATTGCTTGTATAAAACTTGTCCTATATTGATTTTTAATTTTCATAAATTTATACGAGTCAAAATTCATCTATCACATCCTTTCACTTGCATTGTTTCAAATGACTCTAATTATCTTAACTTCTAACTATATTAAAACTTATTCAATAAAAATTACTTGAAAGAGTAAATGTTTTGTAAAATAAAAATGTACTTAATTTTTTTTTATTGGATAGAGCGCATATATATATATATATATATATATATATAAGAAATGGTATAATGCTAGTTATATAAATAAAAGGGTGGAAAAGGTCACACTCCACAAGCAAGATGAAACTGAGGCAAGTCTTAGGAAATCATAAAGTTGAACAAGTGGTCAATAATTACTACATCAAAAAAGAAATCACATCAAATTGTCACAAATGTAAAAACTAAAGCAATGTGCACATAAAAACATAACCACTAAGAAAAACATTAAGTAACAATAGTGAACATAGTGGATGGAGAGGGTGGTAGAAGAGGCGGGTTCTGTGGCTTGTCTCACCAACCTCGTTGAGAAGGAGGATGTTCATCCACATATAATGGATCCCACCCATCATTCTATTGTTGGTTATCAGTTGTTTCATTAGGTCTAGTGGGTGAAATAGACATAGCCAGACGCGAGAACATATTCTGCAGAGGAGAGGCCCAATCTCTTCCACTTCCTCCTTCTTTGCTAGATCCACAAGACCAACCACATCGAGGGGACAACTAGGGAGGAGAGGGACTCCTTTGCTGATTCCTAGAGTGCTGCCAACATAGTCCATGCCCTCGCCCATGAAGGGGAGACTAGATACATCGTGGGTCTAGAGGCTCACGACTAACTGCACACAGGGCATTCCCCCAGTGATCAAGGAGGTGCTAGAGGTGATTAAGATCTAGGTAAACTTTATCCGTCCGACTCTAAATTTGGCAAAGAGCATTAGAAATGATAATGACTTTGTTAGTAACAAAAAAATTGTGTTCTATTTCCTCATGATTAAAAGAAACATAATTTCTAGCTTTCTAGGTTTGAAAGAGAATAACATGCAAAATCTGCCAAAATCTATTGTATTTTGTAGGAAGCAAGGAATAATCCCCCAAGAGAGCCATTTTTCACTTAAAAAACTTAGGCCTGAAACGCTGAAAAGCGGTACGAATCCAATGCCGTGCAGATTGGGCATGAGAGCAGAACTAGAAGAGATGCTTAATTGACTCAGGTTGAACACAAGCTGGGTAGATGAGATTTTAAACTCCCATGTGCTTAAGTTAATCACCAATAGGCAAACTCTGATAAAGAATACACCAAAGAAAATGAACCTTTTTGGGCTCAATAAGAGCAGCCCAATTTATGGAAAATCTTCTAACCTAAATTGCATGGCTAGATCGAAGGTTTCATCAATGATTGAGAATATCATCAAGAATATGTTAGGGGGCAAAACAATCATACACAAAATATAGAGAATAGTGATTAAAAGCAACTAACAAACTATGGCAGCAACAAATATCTACAGTTGATCTGCAAGACTATTCGATACAACCTAACTCTCTGTTCAACCCAACTCCCCTAGCATCCCAATGCTAGTTATATAAATAAAAGGGTGGAAAAGGTCACACTCCACAAGCAAGATGAAACTGAGGCAAGTCTTAGGAAATCATAAAGTTGAACAAGTGGTCAATAATTACTACATCAAAAAAGAAATCACATCAAATTGTCACAAATGTAAAAACTAAAGCAATGTGCACATAAAAACATAACCACTAAGAAAAACATTAAGTAACAATAGTGAACATAGTGGATGGAGAGGGTGGTAGAAGAGGCGGGTTCTGTGGCTTGTCTCACCAACCTCGTTGAGAAGGAGGATGTTCATCCACATATAATGGATCCCACCCATCATTCTATTGTTGGTTATCAGTTGTTTCATTAGGTCTAGTGGGTGAAATAGACATAGCCAGACGCGAGAACATATTCTGCAGAGGAGAGGCCCAATCTCTTCCACTTCCTCCTTCTTTGCTAGATCCACAAGACCAACCACATCGAGGGGACAACTAGGGAGGAGAGGGACTCCTTTGCTGATTCCTAGAGTGCTGCCAACATAGTCCATGCCCTCGCCCATGAAGGGGAGACTAGATACATCGTGGGTCTAGAGGCTCACGACTAACTGCACACAGGGCATTCCCCCAGTGATCAAGGAGGTGCTAGAGGTGATTAAGATCTAGGTAAACTTTATCCGTCCGACTCTAAATTTGGCAAAGAGCATTAGAAATGATAATGACTTTGTTAGTAACAAAAAAATTGTGTTCTATTTCCTCATGATTAAAAGAAACATAATTTCTAGCTTTCTAGGTTTGAAAGAGAATAACATGCAAAATCTGCCAAAATCTATTGTATTTTGTAGGAAGCAAGGAATAATCCCCCAAGAGAGCCATTTTTCACTTAAAAAACTTAGGCCTGAAACGCTGAAAAGCGGTACGAATCCAATGCCGTGCAGATTGGGCATGAGAGCAGAACTAGAAGAGATGCTTAATTGACTCAGGTTGAACACAAGCTGGGTAGATGAGATTTTAAACTCCCATGTGCTTAAGTTAATCACCAATAGGCAAACTCTGATAAAGAATACACCAAAGAAAATGAACCTTTTTGGGCTCAATAAGAGCAGCCCAATTTATGGAAAATCTTCTAACCTAAATTGCATGGCTAGATCGAAGGTTTCATCAATGATTGAGAATATCATCAAGAATATGTTAGGGGGCAAAACAATCATACACAAAATATAGAGAATAGTGATTAAAAGCAACTAACAAACTATGGCAGCAACAAATATCTACAGTTGATCTGCAAGACTATTCGATACAACCTAACTCTCTGTTCAACCCAACTCCCCTAGCATCCCAACTCGAAGTCCAAGTTTAGCTCGAGATATTCATGCAAAAATTTGTTTAGTAAGTGGCCACAGCCACGGCTTGTGTTGTAAGATAAAATCCTAATTAGAGGCTTTGTTATACTCAATCCCGAAGAATGTGGGATTTTTAATCATGCATGAGATTTGTTGTTGGCAAAAGCCGTAGACCACGGCTGAATAACAAAACAAATACAGGCGAGGATGTTTATATTGGATAGACACGGATTCCAAAGGAAGAGGATGCTTCTTCGTTATGGACATGGTCTTCGCCCATGGAGGAGGAGACCCGAATGGACGAAGCCATGTCGGAGGTGGTCTCGGATTTTCCGTTTGATATGGCTTGATAGCCATTTTTGGAACCGGTATTCGGTTCGTGTCTAGAGGATTCGATATGCAATGGCGATTAGGCAGGGAGTTGGCCTCGGACAACATTCCTGTTCAGCACATGCAGACAAGATCGAGTCCCGAATATGGAGAAGTTCACCGGACAAGTCTTTTTGGAGGAAACACGGCCGGGTAAAGGATGGACACCTGTGAGAAGACAGAGGCAGGCTTCTATTATGTAAGTGAAGAATCGAATGCCGAGAAGGGGCGTGACGTGCTGGTCCATTCATGTTGACATGGCTGGTCTTATCATTTGATGATAAGCTGCACAACCATCGCAGGAGCTCCCAATCGGGCGTGGAGGATACCTCTTGTTTTTATGGCTCGACGGCCATTGGAGAAGCCCACGACCATGCATGCAATCGGACCTTGGTAACAGAAATACTTGCCACGAATTGGGGATGTGGTAAATGGAGTGGGGGTTTTAAAAGAGACCCACGCGGGCCTGACAGGTCGTCCGATGATGCAGGCCTGTCCGTCCGTTTGACCACCTGAGCCTGAATGGGCTGGCTTGTACATGGGTGTGTGTGTGGCCTTTTATAACATGGGAACCTGTTGTCTTCATACCTACGCGAGTCTGTCTTGAGAGGCCGCGATTCTGTCTCGAGGGGCGAGTGAGTTGGCAGGTCCGACCAGACCTTTCGACCATGTACGCTTTGGATGCAGGTATGAAAGCCGAGCGTTGAAACCTGTGTGCAGAAAGAATGGTGGTGTCATGATGATGACCTTTATCCATGGCAGACAGTGTGAAGATCCTTTCTCTTCATAGCTAACCGATGCGTTCCTTTAAGTTAATCGATGCATGATTTTAATTAGCTATCGATGCATTCTTGTATTAGACATGGCATACATATTTCCTATTATGATGAGCCAGGGCAATTATGTTTTCTGGCGTGAGCTGGTGACTGCAGTACCGAGCTGGATGGAGTAGGAAGGTTGGTCATGGGACGATGTGGAGGATCAGAAGGGGAACATAGTCTATTTGGAGCCAAGTCCTAGGTCTTTTCAAATTTATAAACATACAGATTTACCGTTATGTGAATGAAATCAGTATTTTGACAAAGCCATTTGCGGAGTAGATTAATCCGGACTCTTCTTTGAAAGTTCATCTGATCATGAAGAAAAATATACTCGATGATTTATTTACAGATGAATCCAGACCAAGCTTGCAGGCATAGGAGTCTCGAATGGCTTCCTGTAATCTATGTTGTGTCTTCTATTTATTTGGCTTTCAGACAGGGAGGAAAAGAAATCTGGGTATCTGTAATGGAAAGTATATATATGCTATCTTCGTCTATTTTGTAAAGCCTCTTCGGCTCTCGATGGAGACATTAACAGAGTTATCTTAGAGCCGAGGCTAATACATATATCCAGTTTGGGGTAAATCATTTCCTCTTTTGCATAGTGATAGCTAGGGAAGATATGTATCTCTGTATGCATTATATAGAAATAACCCGTGATTGTAAATTTTGATTACTTTTATTTTTATAAACCCAGTGGCTATGGAGGGATGTAATATTTATAGGATTGTTATCAGGGTATTATCGGGAGTTTTATCAGAGGCACTCTTATTTAATAATGTGTCTTTTTAAAGAGTGTTACATATACTTTTAATGGAGAACATATTGCCCATTTGTAAGAGTGTTACAGATACTCTGAATGGAGAAGATATTGCCCGTTTGCACAGAGAGGAAATATAATGTTGTTGACGAATGACGATTACTTCAAAGCAGGCCTTCACTATCAGAATTCAACATTGATACAGGGTTCAAAAATCTATTTGATGTAAGCTTAACATATTGATATTTACATCTTTTAATGGATCAGTTCAAATTACGAACTCGGAGACGTAATCTGAATGGGTGAACTCCATTATGGATTGTGTCAAGTATTTCATTTTCAGTTTATTCTAGTTTCATTTAATTCAATTCGTGAACGAATTTAATGAAATAATAGAATGAATTATGGAAAGTTCAAATTTGACGCAAAACAGGGAGTTTTAAGTTGGAAAATCAATAGTTAAGTTTTTATAATAACTTTTATTCATTCTCAAAATTTTAGTATCCATTTACAAAAAAATGTTTTAAACGTGATTTACTGATCAAATTTAGTATCAGAGCAAGTTATTGTAAGACCTTGCTTCAGTTGTGATATACTTTTGTTTAAGAGTTTTTAAATATCATATTTTGGTTTTAACTCTTTTGTTGAGTTGACCATATAGGGAGGCTAGTGTGAAGGAAAATTGGAAGGTGATCCAATTTTCTAGAAGAAGATATGGTTTTGACAGCGAAGGTTCTAGAACCACTAATCCTACAGGGTCAATAAGGATGAAGAACACAACACTTTGTCACTTGATGTGTGAGATGGTATGCAGAAAGGAACATCCCTTTTTTTCTTGGGAAGCATTCAGATAAAGTACAAGACACTTTCGATAATGCATCTTCAAGAGGAGTTAGTTGCAGTTTCATTGCCTGTTTTACACAAAGGGTAAACTGAAGCATTGTTATAGTCTAATTTCATATTGGTATTGACATAATATTTTTGGTCTTTGATAACTAGTTGTGTGGTCTTATTATTTAGGATTATGAATCATATTATGGAAGCTTATGTCCTTGATTATAGGAATAAGTGAAAAGATCAATTCTATGGAAAGATATCGAAATGGCAACAAGGCATTATTCATTATCGAACAGGTTTTTACACTTTGAGTCTGAGTTTGTATTTGGTCGATAAGTTGGTTTATGTTTTCACAGTTTTATTGAGAGTTATAGGAAGCAAATATGAAGCCATTTAAAACATCAACATTTAGTAACCAATACTCAATAGATGCATTCTACAATTTTTTTCAGAGATATAAATTATTCTAAAATGTAACTATGTTTGCATATTCTTAGTTGAATCCTTTGTGCAAGGTTGCATTGGGAGTAAAGTATGTCTTTGTTTGAATTTATTTTTAAAGTCCTTTTGAAACTATAACATGGATCATCCAACTCTTTGAGATAAAGTTTTATAAAAATGAAACCACTTACATTTAGTTATGAAAACCATTAGGAGGGAATAGCCCTTTTGGTTAAATGGTTATTTGAATAATTTGATAAGCATAACTATAGACCAAAATAGTATGCTTGATTATTACTTACAAAACTATTATAGAGAAATTCCTACTTATTAAATCTGGGAAGGTAATTTTGTTCATGTTGTTTTCGGAAAGATTTACATTTGCTATCTCCTATTTCATGTTTTCATTGTAAGATTTTTTGGCAAAACTAAATCAGTGGGATGAGTTGTGGAGGTATAATCCAGGGAGTAGTCAGATGGTAAAGAAAACCTTGAAACATGTTTAAAATATTTTATTTCTTCTCACTTTTTAATGATTTTTACTTACAATTACTTACAGATTTGTGAGTTTGTAAAAAAGATCTTATTATGGAAACTCTCTAAGTTAATGTTGTCAACCTAAAGCTGCACCTTGAATCGAAGATGTGCATAAAATGGCCAATCCTCTATCTGATTGAAATAATGGGATATTCTCATGAGGGTGGGTGCCTCAATGGTGAGAATAACCTCTAGAGAAGGATGGTACATGTAAGATATATCAATGGATCTCTACTCTGTGCTGTGAATCTATCATGAAAAAGGGAGAAATAAACTTGCAAGGGAAATCTTACCTAATAATGGTGATACACGAAAACATTGATCCACTCTACTTAGAACATTGAATACTAAATTAAACAAGGGGAAAAAGAAGGCCTTTGATTTCAATTGATCACTATGCATAAATATTTCATGAGAAGGTTCAATCCCATGACTGAAACATGAGGCAAAATGATGGAGAGAGGTCTGATACAAGACACTTTATAGCCACCTAACATCCACTTACAGCTTTAACAAAGGATATATATAACACTGAACATAACCTGCATAATATGCTAAGCTAGCAACTAGGTACGAATAAAAATTTGGGAAGGGAGAGAAATCTACCACATATGCAAATTGCTAAATGAATATACACTATGCTAGCACTTGAAATTTTAAAGTACAATCCTTCTATTGATTGAAGAAGTTACACAACTCACCAATGGCAAATTCTAGTCTTGCCAAGAGAGGGGTGAAAAAATCTAATGCTGAATAGCCATTAATATAGAAAATTATAAAAGGCAAGAGATTGGTGTTGAAAAATAGAAGAGGAAGATCAATTTAGATTAACTCAAGACCAACTTCACCTTATAATAAAATATATTTTTCCTTTGTCTTTGCATGAATCTCCTTGGCATTTGAGAAATGGATAGTGGATCTATTAAAAGTCAACTTCTCCTTTGCATGGAAGATTACACCAATTGTAAAAAATAGACTCCTCTTGAGCTTTTGGATCAAGAAAACAATCATTTTAACCTTAAAATGGTGCCAAACTTAAACTAGAAAACTCGGGTTAATGCTGAGTTGGACCTTTGGATGCGTGAGAATGACTAGTCAAACCATGAACAAAACAAATAGTCAACTGAAACTTATCAATCCACCAAAATTAGAACTTGATTGCATGAGTGAGAGATATTTAGACTAAATCATTCACTAACTTTCTGTTCTCAGTTTCCTTATTTATGTGCAAGCATTTCTCTTACCTATGTGTGGTTTTTTTATTTCCTAGCTTTTCATTGACTTCACCTTGGTCTTTTATTTTCTGTGAACATTTATTTTTATGTGGACCTTTTGGATTTCCTTCTTGGCTTATTCCCTTTGATTTTCTTCAAAATTTTCATGTGACAAATTTTTCTCATAGACTTTTCTATTTATCTCCCTTGCCTTACCTTGGTTGTGTTTCCTTTGGCTATATTCTCTCAGGGTTCTTGTTATCTATGAATTTCTTGTGAAAAAATTATCTGCCCCTAGCTTTAACTCCCCTTAGATTTTTGTCTTGGCTTCATCTTAATTTCCTTAGACTTTTTCCTTACCAATTTTCCTGCATTTATTCTTCATTGCATTTCCTTCGGACTTATGTTTTCTCACTTTCTCGTGGGCTTTTGTGTCCTTTGGATTTTTGTCTTCTCAATTTCTCACGGGCTTTTCTGTTCTTCAAATTACTATAGACTTTATCTATTTTCATTTTTCTAAATTAATCCTTCAGACAAAAAGTCTGAAGGAATTCCTTCAGACTTTTGTCTGAAGGATATTCTTCCTCCAATTTTGTTTTCTCTTTTGCCTTTGTGTATTTTCCATCGAGTTTTTCTTTGTCCCAAATTTCTTCAAAAATTTTGTCTAAAGTAATTCTTTTGGATAAAAGGTTTGAAGGAATTAGTCTCCTTTTTATTTATTTTGCCACCGGTAGAATTCCCATCATGAAAATTGGAAATGTCTTGCCACTAACCAAATGCTCTTTGTAAGGGCTTGTGTCCTTTCTCTGTGCCCTTTGGGAAAGTTGGAAAGGTCCTGTCATAGACCAATTGCCCTTGGCAAGGGCTTGTGTCCTTCCTTTGTGCCCTTTGATAAAGTTGAAAACATCCTATCACTGACCAAGTACCCTCCACAAGGGCTTGTGTCTTTCTCAAGCTAGTTTTTTGAAAGAATTGAAGGACACCCATGTTTTTTGTATGTCACCCAAGTTTTTTGTAGGGAACCTAAGTTTTTTTTGTCTCCTTAATTCCTTAAAAAAAAAATTTAATTAATTGAATAATTTTTAAATTGTCCCTTTTGAAATTCTCTCGAGCTTCTCCCAAGTCCTTTGAAAAATCTTTTCCCTCGGACAAAAAGTCTAAGGAAATGGTCTACCTCTTAGCCTGAAATTTTTTTGAGAAGACAACACTTTAGAAAGAAAACACTTGGGAAGAGTCATTATAAGTCTGAAAAAAAACCTGTATTCCGTAGGTGTCTGAAATAAAATACTCGCCTTCATTCATAAGCAAACCTATAGGCTTGTAGGCTCTTTCCTTGGCTAATACCTTTCTATAGATGGCTCCTTGGGTAGTTGTAGGTATGTACATAGGCTTTGATTGAACTTTTCAAAACATTTTCCATTTCATTATTTAGTACCAAAAATTGATTCACAAGACAAACTGGTACCCATAAGACTATCTTTCGAATAGTAAGGTTGATAATTTTTTGACATGTGGAAGAATTGTCAACATTTCTGGGGACTCAACTAGCCCAACATGCCTACTATGCTTGAGAACTCAGACCATGTACATATTTTGAATTCTTGAAACAATTATAAACTTGATTTCATACTGAAAATCTCTTCTTGACCATGGCTGAAGTAACCTTCCTCCTTCAAAATAAGAAGGGAAGAACATGAAAGTAGGAAAACTAATGAGGAAACAAATGTGTAAACAAGCACTTTTTGGACAAAACTAAAGCAAACTACTATGGTTAAATAAAACTTGGAGGGAAGCAAAAAAAACAATGTACATAAAGTTTTGCTCTTCAATAGCAATGTTTCAGATGTATCTCATTAATTGGGATTGGAAGCTCTTGGCCATCCATCTTGGCAAGTTGGAAGGCATTGTGGGATTTGCAGCTAGAGATCGTGTATGGACCACTCCAAAGGGTGTCAAAATTTCTATGCCTTCCTAGTTTGGCTCGATCCTCATCCCACTTGAGGACCAAATCTCCTTCATTGAAGCTTTTTGAGGAAGCTCCTTTGTCAAATGTTCTTTTCGCATGTGCCTAATGACTTTTCATGGCTAACATGGCTTGATTTTTTATCTCTTCCAAGTCCATAAGCTCTGCATACCTGATCTCCATAAGCTCATTCTCCAACAATTCAAGTTGATGCATTAGTTCTAAAGCTGGAAACTTAAGAGAAGTAGGTAACCTTGCTTCCTTACCATAGACTAGCTTGTAAGGAGAGTTGGCTATTGACCTCTTGTAGGTGATCCTATCAGCCCATAGAGCTGACTTCAACTTGAGATGCCATGACCTTTGATTATATTCAATAGTCCTTCATATGATCTTTAAGAGGTTCTTGTTTGTAGATTCAGCAAGGCAATTTCCTTGTGGTTAATAGTTTGATGAAGTGCTGAGCTAAACCCCATGTTGGACAACCCATTGGTTGATCCTAGATCCCACAAAAGCCATTGCATTATCAAAAATAATGGTCAAAAGAACTCTAAACCTTTTGAGCAAACCTTCATATAAATCAAGGACATTAGTTTCATTTGCTTCTTTCACTGCAATTACTTCCATCCAACGTGTGAAGTAATTCATAGCTGTTAGAATCCACCTATGCCCCGAACTTGAAGGAGGATTAATGAGACCAATAAAGTCGAGTCTCCACTAGACAAAAGGTTGATCCACTGCAATTGGCTAAAGGGGTAGGGCTGCAAGTTTAATATTTCCTAAAAACATAGCACATTGTTTTCACTTCTTAACCCATGTATGGAAATCACCCAATATAGGAGGCCAATAGTACCCACTTCTCATGATTTTAACTATTGTAGTTCTTAAGAAAAAGTGTCCTCCACCAAGTCCATCATGGAATTATTCAAATAATATTTGAGTTTGAATTGGTTCCACACACCTTAGTAACATTCCATTGATATCTTTTTTAAACAAAACACCGTCAACGAGCAAGAATGGAATTGATTGAAATCTGAAGTACCTTCTTTTTAAAGCACTTAGGTGAGAAGGGTAACAACCATCTTGTAGATTGCTTACCAAATCATGAAACCAGCTTGAAGGTGAGGTGTGAACAACAAAAATCTCTTCATTATTTGACACTAAAACAACTTCATTAGTTTCTTGCAAGTCCTGAACTAGATGCTCATAGAGTCCTTTGCCTCTAACCAACTTTGGTTATCCAACCAGCCCTCTTCTCATTTATGTCTTTGTTCAAAAGAAATTCTTTGATGCTTGAATGAACAACCATTAGATCTATTCTATTATTAGACAACAAGTGCCTAAATTTATTTAGAGATATTATAACTAGAAGGACATGTTTTTTAACAAAAGAATACCTTATCTCATAATCCTGCAAGTGTTGGCTATACAAAGCTATTGGCTGCTCCAAATATTCATGATTTTGTTGTATAAGAATGCTTGAATTGGTGTCCATATTAGCATATGCACACAAAAATCTGGATTTAAAAGTGTAGGAGTACTTTCTATGGTTTTCTTAACATCTTCAAACCCTATTATTCCCTCTGTGGACTAGTTGAAGTTCTAATTATTATTTAACATGGTTGTAAGTGGTTTAGTTACAATAGTGAAATATGAAATATATCTCCTTATAAAATTGATCTTTTCAAAGAAACTTTGAAAAACCTTTTTACTCTTAGGCAAGGAGAGTGCAAGAATGGATTAACTCCCTTCAGAATCTATGTTTAAACCATGCTTGGAAACAACATGTCAAAGAAGCTTACCTTCATGAACTAAAAATAAACACTTTTTGGGATTTAGAGATATCCCAAATTGCCTGCACCTTTTAAAAACTTGTTGTAGGTGAACCATGTGATCTTCTGCATCTTTTGAAAATACTATTATATCATCCAAATAGACAAGCACAAACCTGTTAAGAAGGCCTTGGAAGGACATATCCATGGCTCTCTAAAAGGTTGCTCCAGCATTGGATAAACTGAATGGCATCTTTTTGTATGCAAATGTCCCCCACTTAGTCATGAAGGTTGTCTTGAATTGGTCCTCTTATTTGACCAAAATATTATTGTAACCACTATATCCATCCAACAAGGAAAACCTCTTTGAACTTACAACAAGCTATAAAATTTGTTCCATTGATGACAATAGATAGTGGTCTTTAAGTGAAGCCCTGTTTAAATCAAGAAAATCAACACTCAAATGAATCTCACCATTATTTTTATGTACTAGAACCAGGTTTACCACCCAAGTTGAGTACTTGATTAGAAATATGATATTTGATTCTATGAACTTATGAAGCTTAGATTTCATCAAATGCTCAAGCTTTGGATTGACTGGCCTTTGTCTTTGTCTTATTGGTTTAGTTTTGTCTTCTAACTCAATAGTGTGTTGAGCCAAACTTGGATCAAAACCTTTGAGATCACTATACTGCCATGTGAATATATCATAAAAAATTATGCATAAATCAATTAAATATTTCTTTTGTAGAGGAGTGCATACCTTGCCCAATTTAAAAATTTTACCAGTTGGAATCTCTATATTGGCATAGTGCTCTTTCTTTGTTGATAAGGATGGTTTCTCTTTCTTTAGCTCATCATCTTCACTAAAAATATTTTCAAGAGTGGCCAATCCCTTGGGTAGCTTATTATTTTTTAGTTGTACAATCTGATCACCATATTGCTGTAAGCATTTTGACTGATTCTTTAAAGAGAACTCAACCTCTTTCTACAAAAATCTCATAATTTGATTATCATATTCAAAAACCTGCCAATTTTCTTGGTTATCCAGAATAGAAAGCCTTACAACTATCACTATCATTATATGTGACTAAAAAATGTCACTTTTTACATTAGTTGGGATATCAAATTGTGTCATGACAGCAGCCAACCTGTCAGCATGTTTGTTTCTATCTCTTGGTATTTCCTAAATATTAAAAAGCTAAAAATCTTCAAGTAGATCCCAAAATTTGTGTCTGTAAGATTTAAGCAACATATTCTTTCATATATTCAAACCTCTTACTTGGTAGAGTACAAGTTCACTATCTCCAAACACTTGCAAATAATTTCCTTTCATCTTCCTAGCCCATTGTAAATCGTGAACTAGTGCTTCATATTCAGCAATGTTGTTTGAACAACCAAACTTAAATTTAATAGAGGAGAAATAATTTTGTTCTTTAGGAGAAATTAACATCATTCCAGCTCTGGTCCCATGACTATTTCTTAATCCATCAAAGTATAATTGCCACAAGCCATCATTAGATTTGTCTTCTTTGACCATGGCTAGAATTGGTGCATTTTTCATAAAGACAATACACACCAAGACTTTCTTCTTTAATCAGCTTGTAGGGATCATGCTCATGCACAATGTAAGCCCACTCATCAAAAAATAAATTTGGAACTCCATCAAAAGGTGAGTCCTTTTCTACATCACTAGTTTGTAGTATTTCATCTGAGATGATACAATTTTCATTGACCACATTTGGCGTGTAAGGTTCTATATGAAAATGTGCAATAAGATCTAAATGAATTGTTATCTTTGTGCCCTATCTAGTCATGAACAACAAGTAGGTCCAATTAGCTGATAAATATCTCCCAATCTTTGAGGTGAAATCTCTTGAAAGGCACATAGAGAAATAAGGAGGCAAGTCCACCACTACAATGTCTTGTTGAATAGTCACGTTAGGACATGCATGCAATGTCAATTTAAAATCATTGATAATGCCTACCATTTTTTTTAGTGAACCATCCAATTGTAGTACCCCTTTAGTATTTGTCTCATAAACAAGGCCGAACTTGTTTGCAATCTATTTGAGCATCATTGTACTGCTAGCTCCACTATCCACCATAAAATTAGGAACCAAAGTATCACCCACTATCAAATAAAGATAAAAAGGGGGAGTTTTCTTCATTTTTACCTAAATTTTGTCCACCTTTGATATCTTCTCTCCTTGATGCACATGTTACTTAGTGGGCTGATTTGACTTTGTCAAGACAATACCTTCTTTCTCAACCGGTTTTGGAGACAATTCAAGAGTGAAAAGTTCTTGAATGAGTTTACCCTTTTGCCTTGGAATTGAAAGAGAATCCCACATGATAATGTTGCTATTATACTTCTTCATTTGGTCTACAATATTGAACAGAGTGGACTAACCTTTGATTGTGCTTTATGTGGTACTTGTTGCTCATAAATTAAAGGTATTTGATACACTTTACTAACCTCTATATCCTAATTTTTTGGGTTGTGGGAGCAACAACCTTCTCTTTTTTACCTTGAGAAATAATACTAAGATCACTTGAAGTATTTGATACTACTTGGGCTTCCTCAATAGCTCTTCTTTTAGTTCTTTTATAGGTTATCCCTGCAACTTGACCATTTGAAACATTAATTTTAACATCTAAGTAAAAGTGACATGATCATCTACCTGCCAATTTACATTAATAGCATCAGGTTGCCATTGAGTCACTCCTTGTGATGTCAAACCTGTATCTTGATATTGTCCCCCTTAAAAATGGAACTCTTTTTGTGTCATCTATGGCATGGTGATGTTCGATGATACCAAGTTCTAGTTTTGAACATCATTAATATTTGAGCGCTGCCAACCTAAATCATGTACTAAATTATTTTGAGGTGGGGTTGGAAGAATGGATTTTGAAGTGGAAGGAACATTTAGATCAAGAGTTGCATATGGATTAGCTAGATTTATGGCTCCTTGTGCTTCATAGGGTGGTCTATTTTCTCTGAAACCATGATAAGGAGACCTTTGATCTATGAAGGGCTGATAGTTGTTCTAATTTTACTGTTGATAGGGTCTATTTGATTGAAATTGCTACCTTTTGAGCTATACTATTTCATTTCTAAAATATTGTAGCAAACTTTTCAACTCTTCTATCTCAATAGATTGACTAGTAGGGGCTATAATAGAAACTTGAGGTGCTAGAATTGGAGCTAAGGATAGATTTTGAGGAACTTGTGGGGCTGGTAAAGAACTTATTTCTATAAATATGAGCATTAGAGGTCTATAAAAAAGCTTGTATCAAACTATTTTCTACCCTTATTGCAATTTCATAATCATTTGGGAAAGTATTACCACCCATTGAGTGTATCATCACACTAATGTCATAATTAAGAGCTTTCAAAAAATATATAAATGCATATTCAGGGGATGGCCTAATCAGAACTAGTATGCTGGTCCATGTCTTCTAGAATTTGAGATTAAAATCGTACATGAACTCATGAGGTACTCTCTATATGGCAATTAATTGCTCAACTAAAGATAAGTGATTGGATTTGTCTTCAAACTGCTTGACCAAGGCTACACCTAATTCATTCCAAGTGGAAATGAATCTAAGTGGGAGGGTTCTGTACCACTGTAATGATTTCTCATTAAAATAAGTAGCTAATAATCTGATAGCAACATTATCCTCAACAACATTATGAACTAAACAAAGATTAGCCACATTCTGGATATGCTTAAGAGGGGTTGTTTGATTTTCTCCTGATAAGAATGAAATACTTTTGAGGGAAGATACAAGAATGTCATCTAACTATGCAAGATTTAGTGGACTTCACCTATTGAATAAAGCAAACACTTGATTTTTAATGGCCAACTAGATGGTGGGGATTGTAGTGTCTAGAATGATAGGATGAAGGGGAGGTAAATATTCCATTTGAGGATATGGATTTGCCCTCCTAGACTTTGCTCTTTTATAAGTTACAAATTTAAAAAGAGTACCTCTACTTGTTGATTTTGTGGTAATATTTGGCATGAACAGATTGCCCGAATGATGCTATGAACTCAACAACTAAATGTAAATGAATATCCTCCACTGCTATGAAAAATATATCCAAAGAACTTTTTGGTGGTCCCACCGAGTGTGCCAAAAATTGTTGTCAATATGGAGTGGCACCTTGACTCAAAGATGTGCATGAAATGGCCAATCCTCTATCCAGTAGAAACAATGGGATCTTCTCATGCAAGCAGGTGCCTCAATGGTCAGAAGAACCTCCAGAGAAGGTTGGTTCCTGTAAGATGTATCACTGGATCTCTACTCTATGCTGTGAATCTACCATGGAAAATGGAGAAAAAAACTTGAAAGGGAAATCCTACCTAATAACAGTGATACACCAAAACATTGATCCACTCTACTTGGAACCCTAAACATTGAATCAAACAAGGGGAAAAAGAAGACCTTTGATTTCAATTGATCACTATGCATAAATATTTCATGAGAAGGTTCGATCCAATGACCGAAACATGAGGGGAAACAATGGAGAAAGGTTTGATACAAGACACTTTGTAGCCACCTGACATCCACTTACAGCATTAGCAAAAGATATATAGGACAATGAACATGACTTGCATAATATAATAAGCTAGAAACTAGGTATGAATCATAATTTATGAAGGGAAAGAAATCTACCACATATGAAAATTGTTGAATGAATATACACTAGGCCAACACTTGAAATTTAAAAGTACAGTCCTTCTATTTATTGAAGAGGTTACACAACTCACCAATGGTAGAGTCTGGTCTTACCAAGAGATGGATGAAAAAATCTAAGGTTGAAAAGCTATTAATATATAAAATTATAAAATCCAAGATATTGGTGTTGAAAAATAAAAGAGGAAGATCAACTTACATTAACTCAAGACCAACTTTACCTTCCAATAAAATATATTTTCCCTTTGTCTTTGCATGAAGCTCCTTGTCATTTGAGAAATGGACGGTGGGTCTATTGAAAGTTAACTTCTCCTTTGCATGAAATATTACACCAATTATCAAAAATAGACTCCTCTTGAGATGTCAGATCGAGAAAACAATCATTTTTGCCTAAAAATGATGCCAAACATAAACTAAAAATCTTGGCTTGAAGCTAACTTGGACCTTCAAATGCATGATATTGACTAGTCAAACCATGAACAAAACAAATAGTCAACTGAAACTTATCAATCTGCTAAAAACATCCCTTGCTTGCATGAGTGAGACATATTTAGACTGAATCATTTGTTGACTTTCTGTTCTTGATTTTCTTATTTCTATGCATGCATTTTTCTTCCATGTTTATGGTTTTTATATTTCCTAGCTTTTCATTGACTTCACCTTGGTCTTTAATTTTCTATGGACATTTGTTTCTCTATGAACCTTTTAGATTTCCTGCTTGACTTATTTCCTTTGATTTTCTTCGACATTTTTGTGTCACAAATTTTTTGCATAGACTTTTCTGTTTATCTCCGTCACCTTACATTGGTTGTGTTTCTTTGGGCTATATTTTCTCAGGCTTGTTATCTATGAATTTCCTACAAAAAAATTGTCTACCCCTGGCTTTAATTTCTCTCATATTTTTGTCTCGGCTTCGTCTTGATTTCCTCAAACTTTTTCCTTGCTAATTTTCCAAAATTTATTCTTGGCTGAATTTCCTTCAGACTTACGTTTTCTCACTTTCCCGTGGGATTTTGTGTCCTTCAATTTTCCATCTTCTCACTTTCCCGTGGGCTTTTTTGTTCTTTAGATTTCTATGGACCTTATCTATTTGCATTTTTCTAAATTAATCTTTCAGACAAAAAGTCTAAAGGATTTCCTTCAAACTTTTGTCTGAAGGATATTCTTCCTCCAATTTTGTTTTATCTTTTGTGTTTGTGTATTTTCCATCAGGTTTTACTTTGTCCTGAATTTCTTTGGACATTTTGTCTGAAGAAATTCCTTCGAACAAAAAGTCTGAAGGAATTAGTCTCCTTTGTCTTTATTTTGCCATCCACAGAATGCCTTTTGAGAAAATTAGAAAGGTCTTGCCACTGACCAAGTACCCTCCACAAGGGCTTGTGTGCTCCCTCTGTTCCCTTCGAGAAAGTTGGAAAGGTCCTGGCACTGACCAAGTGCCCTCTGCAAGGGCTTGTGTCATTTTTCTGTGCCCTTAAGGAAAGTTGGAAAGTTCCTATCACCGACCAAGTACCTTCCGCAAGGGCTTGTGTCCTTCCTTTATGCCCTTCAGGAATGTTGGAAAGGTCCTATCTCTGACCAAGTGCCCTGTACAAGGGCTTGTGTCTCCCTCAAGCTAGCTTTTCAAAAGAATTGAAGGACATTGAGGGTTTTTTTAGGGCACTCAGGGTTTTTGTATGGCACCTGGGCTTTTTGTAAGGAACCCAAGTTCTTTTGTCTCCTTAATTCCTTCAGACAAAAAGTCTGAAGGAATTGAATACTTTGTAAATTTTCCCTCTTGAAATTCTCTCAGACTTCTCCCAAGTCCTTTGAAAAATATTCTCCCTCGAATAAAAAGTCTGAGGAAATTGTCCATCTCTTAGCCCGACAAAATTTTGAGAAGACAACACTTTGGAAATAAAACACTTGGGAATAGTCGTTGTAAGTCTGAAAAACAAACCTGTATTCCATAGGTGTCGAAAAGAAAACACTCACCTTCATTCATAAGCGAACCTATAGGCTTGTAGGTTCTTTCCTTGGCTGATACCTTAATGTAGATGGCTCCTTGGGTAGCTGTAGGTATGCATTTAGGCTTTGATTGAACTTCGCGAAACCTTTTCCTTTTCATTATTTAGTACTCGAAACTAATTCACAAGACAAACGGGTACCCATAAGGTTGACATTTTTTGGCCTGTGGAAGAATTGTCAACAGTTAACATTGGAGTTTGATAAATACAAGAAAAGATTTGAAAGACAGTTGTTAATTTGGTTATTTACAATTCCCTTGATTACCCTCACATAATGTGTATTATGTATTAACCACCTTAGGATAGACAAAATCTATTACATATTTTTATACTTGACATTATATACATCTAAGTTCCATAATAATATGGGCAATATTTGTATTTTAAATTTTTTTGTACACACATGTATGTTTCTCAGTGATGTCATGTAAGTGTACTTTTAAAGACCCATAGAATGGGCAACATTTGTAAAATTGCAGGTATATAGATGTGTAAGCTATTTGTAAATCCTTAAGTGTATGTAGCACAATGATTTCCCTTGTGTGATAACAAGGAGGATACCTTAACCGTCATGTAATGTAGGGGTTGAGAGAAGCCACCAGATAATATGATTATTTTGGGTAACAGGGCATGTGGTAGAATGGATATAGAGTTTATTCTTTTACTCTCCATATACAGGGTTTAATTATAATTGGATAGTTGAATTTTTACAGAGTTCTGTTTGTTGGTGTGATGTAGAAAGCATGTAACAAGGTTAGTTGGACTCTTGGTACTTTTGATGAAAAAAACCTCTTTGTGAGGAGGTTTGATACGGAGGACTATTCGATGCAACTCAACTCGTTGTTCAACCCAACTCCCCTGACACCTCAACTCACTTGACATCCCAACTCGCTTGGCACCCCAACTCGACTAGCACCCCAACTTGAAATCCAAGTTTAGCTCGATATACTCATGCAAAAGGCCATTTAAATCGTGACCATAACCATGCCTTATGTTGTAACATAGACGCCTAATTAAAGGCTTTGTTATGCTCAATCCCGAAGAATGTGGGTTTTTTAATCATGCAAGAGTTCTGTTGTTGACAAAAGCCATCGACCATAGCTGAATAACAAAACAAATACAGACGAGGATGTCTATATTGGATAGACACGGATTTTGAAGGAAGAGGAAGCTTCTTCGTTATCGACATGGTCTTCGGCCACGAAGGAAGAGACCTAAATAGACGAAGCCAAGACAGAAGAGGTCTCGGTTTTCTGTTTGATATGGCTTGATAGCCATTGTTGAAATCAGTATTGAATTCATGTCTGGAGGGTTCGATATGCAATGGCGAATGGGTAGGGAGTTGGCCTGGGACAACATTCTTGTTTACCACATGGAACCAAGATCAAGTCCCGAATATAGTGAAGCTCGTCGGACAAGTCGTTTTGAAGGAACCATGACAGGGTAAAGGATCAACACCTGTGAGAATATGGAGGTAGGCTTCTATTATGTAAGCGAAGAATCGAAGGCTGAGCAGGGGCATAATGATGTTGGTCCATTCATGTTGACACAGTTGGTCTTATCATTTGATGATAAACTTCATAACCATCGTATGAGCTCCCGATCGGGCGTGGAGTCTATCTCTTGTTTTTATGGCTCGATTGCCATTAGAGAAGCCCATGACCATACATGCATTCGGAGCTTGGTAAAAGAAATACTTGGCACGAATTGGGGATGTGGTAAATGGAGCGGAGGTTTTAAAAGAGACTGACACGGGCTTGACAGGTCATCAAACGATGCAGGCCTATCTGGTCGTTTGACCACGCGAGCCTAAATGGGCTTGTTTGCATGTGGGTCTGTGTGTGTGGCCTATAAAATTATCTTCATAATTACGTGAGTCTCATGAGAGGCCACGATTCTGTCTAGAGGGGCGAGTGAGTTGGCAGGTCTGACCAGACCTTTCAACCATGTACGGTTTGGATGCAGATATGAACTCTGAGCATTGAATGTTAGAGACTGGAGATAATTTCTCCACTTAACTGCCTGTTCCACCTCCCTCTTCTGTTCGCTCCTTCTCATGCACGCAGTCTGCATGCTCAGCAGTTTTCATGCATGCAGTTTGCATGATTAATAGTTTTTGGTCTTAGCTCATCTGCAGTTAAACATCAGTCTTACTCCTTGCTCAGTTTGCATGCAGTAGTAGTTGAAGTTAGTTTTAGATTAGTTAAAGATTAGTTTAGTTTCAGTTTGATTTGCCATGAAAATCTATTTAAAGAACTCTTGGGCGCAGCTTTGTAGATAGAGAATCAACAAGATCAATAAAAAAATCTTGTTTACCAGAATTGCTGTAGCAATCTGAGTGTGCTCTGTTTTTATATGCTCTATTTTTATGTCAAAGTGGTATCAGAGCCCAAGCAGACCATGGGAAAGAAGCGGTGAAGGAAAAGCGCAGGTGTGAAAGCTTCAGAGGAGGCGCCCAGCAAGGAGGAGAGTCACGCAAAGACCAAAAAATGACGAAGTCCTGGGAAGCAGCCAATCTGCGCAACAGTTTGACATACGGATCTTTGGTGCAGCTGCCTTCTTTGTGGCCGATTTGACACCCTTCTTCATAGACGCCCGGTTTGATTTGACCGAGACTTTGAGGTAAAGTACAAAAAACTTATTCATTTCATTACTTAGCCAACTGAACGTTTTAGTTTCTTCGAACTCTACCGCCTATAGCAAACTTAGTGGCATTATATTTTGACGCTTTCACAAAAAAATTCGGACAAATTTGGAGCTGGTGAGGTCAAAAGATTCAATAATTTACAGCATGAAAGCTCGTAACAAAAATTTAATTTGTAAAAATTAGGGGAACAATTCTTTAAAGGCGTTAATCCAGCGAGAATTTTGAAGGAGTCTTTGACCTTTGAAAGCTTGCCAGATTTGGCAAGATTTCGTAGTTGTAGCTTGTGGGAATCGCTTCATCTCCTCTGCTTGAATCTCCGACTGTGCAAGGTCGGTCTTTACTTTCGAACCCGCGCTCCACACAATACCGGAGGACCCCTGTCGTCTGTACGATTTGAGCAATATTGTGGTGTGGTTTTTTAGCTTGAGATATGGCAACAAACAATAGTCTTTCTTAGCGTCAAATTCCCATTTTCAATGGTAAGAATTACGATTTTTGGGCAATTAAAATGAGAAAATTTTTTTGCTCACAAGATGTTTGGGATTTGGTAGAGAATGGTTTTGTAGAACCACAGGATGAGGTTGCCCATCAAACATTAACTCACGCACAAAAAAATTAGCTTAAATAGAATGATAAAAAAGATGCAAAAGCTTTATTTCTAATCCAATAGGCACTAGATGAATCTATTTTTTCTAGAGTTGCAGTAGCAACGAGATCCAGATCGGTATGGAAAATCTTGGAGACTACCTATAAAGGTAATGCAAAGCTGAAAATTGCTAAATTGCAATCTCTTAGGAGAAATTTTGAAAATTTGAAAATGAATGATTCAGAGTCTATAGACTAGTTTATGGGTCAAGTATTGAATATAGTGAATCAATTTAGATCTAATGGAGAAACTATAATGGATCAGAAGATCATAGAAAAAATACTTAGGAGTTTACCTAGCAAATTGGATGCAATAGTTGTAGCTATTGAGGAAACCAAGTATTTGAAACAGTTATCCGTAGATGAATTAATGGGATCTTTGTTAACACATGAATCCAGAATGAATAGGAATAACAATACTTCTCTTTAGAATGCTTTCAAGTCTCAGGTATCATTTGTCAGAGGAAGAGGAAGAGGAAGGTCAAACTTCATAGGAAGAGGCAGAGGTAGAATTGGAAGGAACAATCTAGATCAAGGTGAAAACAATAATCAAAACTACAACAATAGAGGACATGGCAACAATCACTTCCAGCAAAGTTCACAGAGGTTTGATAAATCTAACATTCAATGTTATTACAACAGAAATAAAATAATAGTCAAAACTACAACATTAGAGGACGTGGCAACAATCACTTCCAGCAAAGTTCACAGAGGTTTGATAAATCTAACATTCAGTGTTATTACTGCAAAAAATATGGACATTATGCAAGTGAATGCAGAAAGAAACAAGAAAATGTGGACAAGCATAATGCTAATTACTCAAATGAATCTAGTTCTAATCCTGGAAGCTTATTTCTCACTTGTCATATTACACAAGAAAATGCTAGAGATATTTGGTTCTTAGATAGTGGATGCAATAGTCATATGACAGGGAATAAATAATTCTTTGCTAGTCTTGATGATTTCATAAAATCTGAAGTGAAATTAGGAAATGATAACAAAGTGGATGTAATGGGTAAAGGAGTAATAAATGTTTTGGCAAAAAATGGTGAAAGAAGGTTTATTCCTGATGTTTATTTTGTACCTGGACTAAAGCATAATCTTATGAGTGTTGGATAGTTAGTATAGAAAGGTTACAGAGTATCTTTTATGGATAATGTTTGCACAATACTAGACATGTTTCCAAATGACAGGTTGATAGGAAAAGTGGAGATGACTAAGAATCGGATGTTCCCTCTTCGAATTCAGTGCATCCAAGGAGAAGAGGAAGTCCACTTCAAAACCATGCATCTAGACCAATCATGGCTATGGCACTTAAGGTATGGACATTTACATTTTGGAGGTTTGAATTTGTTACAAAATAAAAATATGGTGAAGGGATTACCACCAATAGAACAGCCAAGAAGTTCATGTGAAAGTTGCATTCTGGCAAGAAAACATAGAGAGAGAGCTTTCCAGTAGGAGCCTCATATAGAGCAAAGGTAATATTGGAGCTAGTCCATAGTGATTTATGTGGACCAATGCAAATTCCGTCATTTAGAGGTAGTTCTTATTTTCTAACCTTCATTGATGACTTTGGCAGAAAGATGTCGATATATTTTCTCGAAAATAAGTTTGAAGCCTTTGAAAAATTTAAAGAATTCAAGGCTATGATTGAAAAGCAGAGTGGCCTTTACATCAACGTACTTAGATCAGATAGAAGAGGTGAATATATGTCTAACAAATTTCAAGATTTTTACAAATATCATGGCATTAAAAGGCAACTGACTACAAGGTACACACCACAACAAAATGGTGTAGTAGAAAGAAAGAATAGAACAATCATGGAGATGGCTAGAAGCATATTGAAAGACAAACATTTGTCAAATGAATATTGGGTAGAAGCAGTAGTATGTGCAGTATATATTCTGAATAGAAGCCCAACAAAGAGTGTCAGAGATCGAATTCCACAAGAAACTTGGAGTGGTAAGAAGCATAGTGTACATCATTTCAGAATTTTTGGTTGTATTGCATATTCTCTTATACCATCTAAATTGAGAAGAAACTTGATGATAGAGGTGAGAAATGAATTTTTATTGGCTATAGTGAAGAATCAAAGGCTTATAAGTTGTATAACCCCATTTCAAAGAAAGTGATTATTAGTAGAGATGTTGAATTTAAGGAAGAAGAAGCATGGGATGGTAGCACCATCACAATTGGAGCACCAATTCCACAAAATGAAGACGACTCTGAAAAACAAAATTTTCAATGTGGTCAATCCTCTCCACAAGCAAGAACAAGCACTCCAATAAGAACACCTAGGAGCTTAGCACAAGGTGAATCATTTGGTCATGAATGTCATCCTACTTCAAATTCACAAGTGATGAATCAGATCCAACTCTTGACACTTTAAGATCAAGATTTAAAGGTGAGAAAATGAGAAACTTGAATGAGATTTATAATCAAGAAGAAGAGAAGTTAGATTTGTGTTCAAATTTTACTCTTTTCTCTCATGATCCTATGTATTATGAAAAAGCAGTTAATGAGGAACATTGGTTAAAAGCAATGGATGAAGAGATGAATGCCATTGAAAGAAATAAAACATGGGATTTAACTAATCTACGTAAAGGAAAGGATTTCATAGGAGTCAAATGGGTTTATAAGACCAAATTTGATGCAGAAGGAAATGTTGAAAAGCACAAGGCAAGGTTAGTAGCAAAAGGTTTTGCACAAGAACATGGAATTGATTATAACAAACATTTGCTCCAGTTGCTAGACTTGATACTATTAGAATGGTTTTAGCAATAGCTGCTCAAAATAATTGGAATGTATATCAAATTAATGTCAAATCAGCTTTCTTGAATTGTTTCCTAGATAAAGAAGTGTATGTGAAATAGCCACCAGGTTATGAAGTGCATGGACATGAAGAAAATGTCTACAGATTGAAGAAGGCCCTCTATAGTCTCAAGCAATCACCAAGAGCATGGTATAGCAAGATTGATTCATACATGACAAATAATGTATTCAATAGAAGCAATAGTGAGTCTACATTGTACACAAAAATCAATAAAGAAGGTCAGATTTTGATTATGTGTTTGTATGTTGATGATTTGATTTTCACTAGAAATTTGTCTGTAGACACATTTAAATCAATAATGAAGAAATAATTTGAAATGACAGATTTGGGATTAATGAAGTACTTTATGGGCATAGAAGTTGTACAATCAAAGAAGAGAATTTTTATTTGTCAAACTAAATATGCAAAAGATGTGTTAAGGAGGTTTAAGATGCCGAATTGTAAACCATCACCTACACCAGTTGCTACAGGGACAAAAATTAGCAAATAAGACAAAGGGTCTAATGTTGATTTTACAACATTCAAAAGACTAGTTGGTAGTTTGATGTATCTTACAACTACAAGACCAGATATCATGTATGGGGTCAGTTTAATCTCTAGATTCATTGAGTCACCAAAAGACTCACATTGGCAAGTTGGAAAAAGGATATTGAGATATGTTCCAGGAACAATAAAATATAGAATTTTATATTCCACAACTAATAATTTTAGTTTGATTGGTTATACTGATAGTGATTTTGTAGGTAGCATTGATGACATGAAGCTTACTTCTAGACATGCCTTTCTTTTAGGAATAGGTGTGGTCACATGGGCATCCAAAAAATAACCTATAGTGACACTTTCATCAGCTGAAGCAGAGTATGTAGTACCCACATCAACAGCATGTCAAGCAACTTGGATAAGGAGAGTATTGATAGATTTATTACAAGCACAAAAGGAGTCAACACCAATCTTTTGTGACAACAAATCAGCAATTGCATTATCAAAAAATCATGTTTTTCATAAGAGGATCAAGCACATTGATACAAGATTTCATTTTATCAGAGAGTTAATGAACACTGGAGAAATTCATTTGGAGTTTTGTAGATCTGAAGACCGATTGGAAGATATATTCACAAAGATATTAGCAAAGGAGACCTTTGATTATCTAAGACAAAATTTAGGCATTGTAAATGCTGAAGTAGTTAGTGGTAGAAATTAAGGGGAAGTGGTAGAGACTGGAGTTAATTTCTCCACTTAACTGCCTGTTCCACGTCCCTCTTCTGTTCACTCCTTCTCATGCACGCAGTTTGCATGCTCAGCAGTTTTCATGCATGCAGTTTGCATGACTAATATTTTTTGGTCTTAGCTCATCTGCAGTTAAACAACAATCTTACTCCTTGTTCAGTTTGCATGTAGTAGTAGTTGAAGTTAGTTTTATATTAGTTAAAGATTAGTTTAGTTTCATTTTTATTTTTGAAGAAAATCTATTTAAAGAACTCTTGGGCGCAACTTTGTAGATAGAGAATCAAGAAGATCAATAAAAAAATCTTGTTTTCCAGAATTGCCGTAGCAATCTGAGTGTGCTCTATTTTTCTGTCATTGAAACCTGTATACAAAATGAATGGTGGCATCATGGTAATTACCATTATCCATGACAAATAGCTATCAATGCATGATTTTAATAAGCTATCAATGCATTCTTGTATCAGACATGGCATATATGTTTCCTATTTTTTTGAGCCAGGGTAGTTATGTTTTATGGTGTGAGCCTTTGACTACAGTATCAAGTTGGATGGAATAGGAAGGTTGGTCATGGGATGACATCAACGTTCATAAGGGGAACATCATCTATTTGGATCCAAGTCCCAGGGATTTTTAAATTTATAAACATACAGATTTATTATTATGTGAATAAGATCAGTATTTTGATGAAGCCATTTATAGATTAGATTAATCCACTCTTCTTTGAAATATTATCTGATCACGAAGAGAAATACACTAGATGATTTATTTACAGATGCATTGAGACCAAGCTTGCAAGCATAGGAGTCTCGAATGGCTTCCGTTTGATGTCTTGGGATATTAGAAAATAGTCTCGAATAAGGTAAATTATGTTGTCTTCTATTTATTTGGTTTCAGACAAGGAGGAAAAGAAATCTGGGTATATGTAATGGAAAGTAGATATATGTTGTCTTAGTCTATTTTGTAAAGCCTCTTGGGCTCTAGATGAAGACATTAGTAAAGTTAATTGAGAGCCGCGGCTAGGTCTATTAATGGCATTATATATAATACATATACCTGAGTTTGGGGTAAATCATTTCCTCCTTTGCATAGTGATAGCCAGGGAAGATATGTATCGATGTATTGATCATAAAGAGAAAATTCAGGACTATAAATTTTGTTTACTTTTATTTTTATAAAGCTAGTAACTATGGAGGGATGTAATATATAGAGGGTTTTTGTTAAGATATTATTAAGAATCACAAGTCTTTGATAATCAGAGGCACTCCTATTTAATACTCTATCATTTTCAAAAAAATTACAGATACTCTTAATGGAGAAGATATTTCCCATTTGTCAGAGTGTTACAGATACTCTGAATGGAGAAGATATTTCTTGTTTGCATGAAAAGGAAATATAATGTTATTGATGAAGGACAATTACTTCGGAGTAGGGCTTCACTATCAGAATTTAGCATTGATATAGATTTCAAAAATCCATTTGACGTAAGCTTAAAATATTGATATTTACATCTTTTAATGAATCGGTTCGAATTATGAACTCAAAAATGTAGCTCGAATGGATAAACTCCATTATCATATCTTGTGTTAAGTATTTCATTTTCATTTTATTCTAGTTTCATTTAATTCAGTTCGTAAATGAATTTAACGAAACAATAAAATGAACTATGAAAAGTTCAAATTTGATGCAAAACAAGGAGTCTTAAGTCAAGAAATGAATAGTCAAGTTTCTATAAGCACTTTTATTCATTCTTAAAATTTTAGTATACATTTACAAAAAATTACTTTAGACCCGGTTTACAGATCAACAATAATGCCAATACTTATTGAATATACAACTACAACAAACTACATCTTTTAGTGGTAAAATGGAAAGATGATATGGATGGAATTTCTTTACAATAATTGTAATTTTTAAGATGCTGGCACAACTATGTTTTCCCTTCCCATTAGCCTTGAAACCCTTGCACGTTATAATAAATATGCCAAAAATTCATTCATTTTATTAGGACTTTTAAGGAACAAATTAGGTCTGTTAATAGTCAATTTACCCCCTCCAAATAAGTCACCACACTTATAAAAATAGAAGAAACAAATTTGAAATTCAAACCCTTGTTTTATCCCTTCAACAATGTCTCTAAGTACCACAAATCAATTCTCCCTACTTGGAAAAATATTAAAATAATTTTCAGAACATAAACTAAATTATTCCCTTAAATATTAGAGCCCAAAAACACTCTAACAACTTGCCCAAGTGAATTATTCCACTAGGAAATGTTATGCAAATAATTTTCTAAATTAATTTTTTTATTTCAGCTTTCAATCCACTCAAAATCAACTTGCAAGAGATCAGAAAAATATAATAATATTATTAAATTTTTTATGATTACTTAAAACTTGATTTAGGTTATCGGAAGCAATTCCAATGATGCCCTAAGGCATTCACCCCATCATCCAAGGAAGTTGCCTAGATTTGGTAGTCTCCTTGCTTCTTTAGAGTGTTTCTCTCCTCCTCTTTGACCTATAATTTACAATTATCTAACTCTCTATATGGTTTGATTCAATACTTAATGAAGGTGGTGTACAAAATACCCTTGTAGGTTCAATTGTATGAAACCATAAAAATATGAAGCACAAATGATATCCCTTGAATAGAGCTACCCTAAATATAGGAATAGAGGTTTTCATCCTCAAACGCTTACCATTCTTGATCTTTTTTGTCCTCAAGTTGTGATGAACAAGCATGACATACTTAATCAATGATTCAATAGTCTAAATTAGCATAGCCTTCCAAATGTATCCTCAGTTGATTTTTATAATCATCCCCAAGGGTGGTGCCCAAATTTGAAGGATTTCTCTTTTGAATCATAAGCAACTGTACCCTTTTAATTTTTTTTTTTGAGGGGTTAGGCTCTCATGACCCTTAAAGGTCCCATGCTTATGTGAGAATTAGACCAAAAAATCTTTTTGCATAACTCAACTAAAAATTAGAATACTTTAGTACTTTTCACATTTTTTCTCTTTAAATAGGCCCCTCATAGTTCCCTTTGTCTTCTTTTCTTTACTCTTGTGGGAATAAAACCAAGCTAAGGGTCATAAACAAGTTATTCCAAAAATGGGAACAGTACAGTCCTCCCCACCCAGAGTTACTTGTCCTCAAGTAATTACAAAAGCCATGGAGATGTGCCTATATTCTTCATGATGCACTTACCAAATGAAATGGCTTCCCACTGAAAATAAGCTCCAATTTGAATTCCCAATTTGTTAATCCTATATCTTAAAAGGCTGCCCCCATGAGCTCAAGGTGTTATGACCACCTTTCAATGACTCTTCATATCCCTAAAAAAATAACACATGCCATACTGGTTTGCCTTTGATGTAGCCTCTCATAGCAATCAATGTGCCATCAAAAAATGTTTCAAAATTTAGAAATAAGTAAAAATAATCTCATCTTGAAACGTACATTGAGTGGAAATAACACATAGATGCAACCTCCTTTGAGCATGCTTCAAAACATGTGGCATGCCATTTTTCTTTGACTTCTTTTTATCACATCCTTCATGCATAGAAAGAAAATTAAAATGATCAAATAAAAGTCTCAACCAACCTACAAGATAGGATTGTACCTCTCATTATCTATCAAGCCAAAAGTGTGCCTCATAATGAACATTTCTATAATACACCATATGATGGAATTTATCAAAAAATATGATCTTTCACCTTTCACATGTTGTTGTACCTGCCCCTTAAAAATCAAAATTTTCTAAGTGATTAATTTCAGAATGTACCTTGTCATGTGTCTTCCCAAACATGGACTGTAGCATGCCCTTAAAGTGCATTTTTATCCTTTTAGGTGGCTAGAATTGTTTTGTCAATTTAAAAAATTTTGAGCCAAAAAAGTTAGACTTCAAAGATCTTCTTCCATCTCTCCCCCTTGGTTGGCATGTGTGAAATAAGTTACTCTTGATGCCCCCAAAAGTTCATAGGTGGGACCAACTAATCTTAGCTTTTTTTGACAATAAAGAAGTCCATCTTTTCTTGTAATTTGAACCTTGTGAATAGTTGCTTGCGATTTTATCCCTTTTTTTAAAATCAAGAGGGGTATTATGCTCCTTGTAACACCTTCATTTTTATTTTTACAAGAAGGAATAGGGTGATACTCAAAGAAATTTTTGGGCTGCCCTTGGCACTCAAGTATTCTCTCAACCTTCCCAAAACATAGATGATAAAATTCAAAATTTATTATTCTCACTAATTGCATTGTAGAGTGTTCTAATTTATAAATATGGAACTGCATTTGATGTCTTGTGGTAGCCTTTTTTTTAATATTCTTCATGCTCATGAAACATGCTCAACATGTTATTTTTAGAAGAAGGGTCCTCTCTATCACTCAAACCATGCAAAGCAATCTCATTATCTGCAACTTTGAATTTTAACTCCATGGTTTGATAGATATAAGTGTACTCACCAAGTGAGTGTAACCATTGAATACCAAGGACAATATTGGTCTCCCCTATGCTAACCACATAAAATTCATACTCTACCACATGCCTTTCCAAAGTGAGACTAAGCTTTGAAATCTTGCTATTATAATGGGTGGTGAACCCATCGACCACCATGACTATGAATCCTTTGTCATATCCCTCCTTTTATAGGGACATCATGGAAGACCCTTAGCCTTAAATTATTCAAGGGGTCTAAGGGATAAGTAAGAAGAGAAAAGAGTATTAAGTGTTTTGATTGAAAATTTGTATAAAATGTAACTTTTTGTAAGTTATGTTATGCATTTTATTTCACTTAAAGAGGGGAACTTTAAGGCTCATGGAGATTTAAGTGATTTCAATAAAATAACATTAGAAAATGTCTTTTAATTATTTGAAGTTACCCTCCCTTCCTCTTTTGGGCACCACACTTGAAGGACTATAAAGGTAAAAGTGGAATCATTTGCAGAGGTTATGCTATTATTGATATTCAAATATTGGTCATTAAGCACAAAATGCTTGAGCCATTACCTTCAAGATGGAAACCTTCAAAGCAAAGTGATTGAGGATGAAAACCCTCTTTCTTCCATGGGAAAACTCCATTTAGGAGATGCCATTATTCTTCAAATTTAGGAATAAGACAAATTAAGGAGTTTTTAGGTGGGAAACTTGCTTATGGAGGTTGGCATTTATTCTAGAATTTATTATGATATTATACAGCTAGGGTGGCTTGGTATTTGACTTGTGGGAGAGGGTTGTTGAGGTTTTCCAAGACTAAATAATTTTTATATATACATTTCCCTATTTTTAAAGATTTTTCCAACACTTTGGATTGGGGAAAATATAATATTTTATTCAAATATTCAGATTTGGATTGTGGTATAAATTGGCATATTTTATGGTTAAAATTTCATGATTTAAAGCTCCATTAATCATTAAAAATTTACCAATAATTCTAGTAATTTATTTCATAATTTAGTGGATCATTTGCGAGGTTCAAAATTATTTTTCTTGGAGTTGTAAGGGCAAGTATTAATTCTACAATTTTCTTCTAATTTTGGTAGCTAGGGTTTGAAGATGAATCTCCATTTTTAGAAAGAAAAACTCACACGTTAGCTTGATTTTTTATGCCATTTACTTC
The DNA here is from genome assembly GCA_037957365.1 of Torreya grandis. Taxonomy (NCBI): domain Eukaryota; kingdom Viridiplantae; phylum Streptophyta; class Pinopsida; order Cupressales; family Taxaceae; genus Torreya; species Torreya grandis. Next base: position 599,909 of record JARHVA010006095.1, read on the forward strand.
ACCCTATTTTTAGGATAATTTTGGAAGGTTGATTTTATCTAGGGTTTATTGTTGGAAAAATCATAAAATTGATTTTTACCCTAGGGTTTGCAGAATTTCAGAATTTAGGGATTTGCCCAAGTTTGTGACATTTCATCCTTTTAAATCCATATATTGTAGACCACATCATGCTAATATCCATCTATCAACGAAACTATTGTTTTCCCCACTATAAATGAGTATGGTGACTGGTATACCTTAAATGATCCCTTCACTCTAAAGGGATAATACCTATGAGCTTTTGAAAGTGATGCCAAGGTGCCACTCAACTCTCCTTCTCCCTCTATCGCCAAAGTTCCCTCCTCATATGTGGCTATCACAATTTAATTTTCCTCATTATCTTCTTTGATAAGTACCTCAATGTAGTGTACTTTCCTTTTACCATGACAATTTTGGCCCTTTTCCCAAAGATCCTTTCATGTCAAATAAAGACCTTTCCCTCTCAACTTATACCTCACATCAAAACTACTACATGGTAGCTCCTTATGTTTCTCCAAATTTGATTGGTTGGTATAATCAAGGGACCCGCATGATTGGCCTTTGGAGGACTTGTATAGTTGGTCTTTGACTAGCCCAACATCCACCTCTTTGTTGTCCTATAGTTTGGGGAAAAGTATTCTTTGGCTATCCCAAAGGTGTGAATCTACCCCTTGGAGTAGAAGACTCCAAATAATAGGCCTTCTAGATGGCCTCCATCAATGAAGGTGGATCAAATGACTTGACCAATCACCTCAAGGAATCAACCAATCCCTCCATGAGCAACACCACGAATCTCCTATCCAAAATATCAATCACCATAACTCTATGAAACTATGTAACATAATCATCCACTGAGGATAATTACCTCAATTGCGCTAAATCATGGAAATGAATTTCTAGATATACTCTATAAAACCTCTCTATCAACCTCCTATTTAACTCTTCATAAGAGTGTATGTGTTGGTGTCCTTTTATGATCAAACCATGGTACTACTAGTTGTGAGATGTTTCCTCTAAATATAAGGTGGAAAACTAAATAGCCTCTCCTTTTACCATAGGTAAAATTGAAAATAAATTTCCCACCTTCAGAATCCAAGCCCTCATTGAGCTCTTCTATGGCCCATAAAATTTGGAAAGAGATATCTTCCCCAATGCATGTTGAATACTTCCCCGACTTCCCCTATGCCTCTAATTGATCTTGGGCCCACTCTATCCCCATTTCAAATCTAAAAAATCATAAACATTCACATCCCCTCTCACTATCATGGATAAGGTAACATACCTCCCTCTCCAACTCCTCATGTGGGATAGGTAACCCCTATAACTCATCATGTGTGGATGCTTCATTTCCTAAAGGGGGTGTATTCTAATCTGGCATGCTCCTTGAAGCATTAATATCTCCATTGAGTAGCTTTAAGGCATTCATCTCACTGAGGGACTAAAGAAACCCCTCCGTACTAGCTTTCATCTTCTCTTGAGTCTAGGAATCCTTCTCAAACTTCTCCTCAATTATCATGTCTTTCCTATCTCTATATCTCCTGGTGATCCATGTCAACCATGACCTATTCCTTCTTAAATGACCTAATAGGTGGAATTCCTGCTTCCCTCATACTACTTCAAGTAACACTTAACCTCTTTATTTCCACTTGTGTATCAAAAACCCTTCACCCCATATTATAGCCAAGATATGGCTCTGATATCATAGTAATGTCTTGAAATGGGACAATTAGGATAAATTGAGGTTTTCCAACAAATATTTATGTAAAACAAAAAATAATTTAAAACCTACCCTAAAATCACTAAACCCTAGCTATAATACATGTCCAAATTCTAAGTAATAATTCTCCACAACAACCTTAATAATTATTATATATGCAACTACAATGAAGTACCTTTTTATATGGCAAAATGGAATGGTGATGTAGCTGGAATTTCATGGAAATAAATTTGATTTTTAAGATGTTAGAAAAATTTTATTTTTCCTTCCCATCATCCTTGATACCCTTACACAAAATCACAATAAATATGCCAAAAATTATTGCAATTTATTAGGGATTCCAAGTAAAACAATAGGTCTACCAATATTCAATTTAGCCCCTCCAAACGAGTCACTACACTTTAAAAAATAGGAGAAATAAATCTAAATATCAGACCCTTATTTTATCCCTTCAACCAGGTATCCAAGTACCCTAAATCAATTTTCCCCACTTAGAAAAATATTAAAATAATTATTAGATTATAAATGAAATTATTCCCTTTTAATATTAGAACTCAAAAGCATTATAACAAGTTACCTGAATGAATTTATCCACTAGGGAAAATTATGCAAATAATTTTATGAAATAATTATCTTATTTTTAGCCCTTAATCCACTCAAAATAATTTTGCAAAATATCATAAAAATAATAATAATATTAAAAATATTATTATTTCTTAAAACCTTATTTAGGTCACCAAAAGCAACTCCAGTGATGCCCTAAGACATTCACCCCACCCTCTAAAGAATTTTCCTATATTTGGTAGTCTCCTTATTGCCTTACATTGGTGTTTTCATCATTTTTGACCTATAATTTACAATTTTAGAGCTCTCTATAGGATTTGATCCAATACTTAATGAAGGTGGTATCTGAAAACAACCTTATATGTCCAATTATATGTAACCATGGAAATCTGAAGCATCAATTATAGCCCTTCAATAGAGCTGCTCTAAATGGATGAATGGGGATTTTGTCACCAAACCCTTAACACACTTTAAGGTTTTTGTCCTCAAGTTGTGATGAACAAGCTTGACATAATTAACCAATGATTCAATATTCCAAATTACCATAACATTCCAAATGAATCATCAATTACTTTTTATAATCATCACCAAGGGTGACACCCAAGTTGGAAGGATGCATATTTTAAATAATGAGAAACTTTACCTTTTTAAATTTTCTTTTTGAGGGGTTAGACTCTCATGACACTTAAAGGTCCCCTTCTTATGTGAGAATTAGACCAAAATCATTTTTTTCATAACTCAACTAAAAATTTGAACACTTAATTACTTTTCACCATTTTACCCTTTAAATAGCCCCTTCATAGTTCACTTTTCCTTCTTTCCCTTAACTTTATGGTAATAAAACCAAGCTAAGGGTTATAAGCAAGTTATGCCAAAAAGGGGGACATTACATGAACTTCATTCTTGTCAAGGTACTTATCAAGTATGGAACCATAAATTTTTGTAATTAACATAACATTTCTAGTATTTAAATTGAATTTATTCTAAATTAGAGGGCAAGGAAGCCAAGAGTGGCTTTCCTTATAGAATATATCCCCAATAGTTTTCACACCTTTTCTGAACAACTGTAAACTCTTGATCTAAGGAACCAAGGAAAAAGGAACATTGTGGAAATTCAGCATAGGAAACTACCAAAGGGACTGAGAATTTAGAGAGAGACAATTATTGAAACTATCCCCCACCTAATTGATATAGGGTTTGAGTTTCTCCCAAGCTTTCTAAATCTCTTAATAACTAAAGTACCATTGATTTTAACAAGTACAGGAGTTAAGAAAAGAGTATGTAAACCATGGCCTTACCAGGAACATCTGCTATAAGGAACTCCTTGAAAGATGAAGTGACAAATCAAAAAATTATAGGCTTCATAACTTTCCAATCCTCTAATAATCCATTTAATGCTGAGACCCAAACCTTGAAGTCTAATATCTATGAGCTCCTAACCAACTTCTTATTTAGGCTAGTAACACATATCCCATGAAACCTTGTAAAAACCCATATGTCCTTCATAATTGACCCAAATGAAATATATTTGAATTTTTTCCATCCTACCATAGGCAAAAATAGAAGGGGCCCAATAGGAAGTGTAGTGGACATGATTAGTTGCACACACCTTGGAACAAATCTAACACTTACCCACCAAAGACAAGGGTTTGGTAATCTAAAAATAATTTTTATTCTTAGCGCTTTGAACCACATAGGACCATAAATTAGTTGGAGAGGCTTAAAAATCAAAATGAACACATAGAAACTTAAATTGAACACCTGAGAGGAATCACTAAAACCACTACCATTGATATCCCTTCAACCAAAGAGTTTTGGGAGAGAGATACTAGTGGTAACACTATGTTTTATTCCATTGAATAGAAGATATAGAGGTCAAACACAAAATATGAAGATAGTTCATGGCATTCTTAACTAAATTCTCCTCTTCTTGGGGAATGAGAAAAGAGTCATCATCAAAAATCCCATTAAGCAATTGACAATCTGAGTTAGTGAGAGAAATGCCCTTCAACAAACCTCTAGAAGCATAATTAGCCAAAAAATAGTTAAACCCTTCAGCTTCTAAGACATAAAGAGGAGCTAAAGGACATCCTTTATTGATATATATATATGTATTTCAAATTGAGTGGATTGGGCTCCATTAATAGTAATGCATGTCCCAACATCTTGAAAATGCATATTAACCATATTAACAAACTTGGGAAAAAATATGAGATTTAGGAGCATGCTTAAAATAAAAGGCCACTCAATGAAATCACAAGTCTTCTCAAAATATATCTTAACAAAAAGTGCCTTATTCCTGGAGTTTTGAGCCCATTCCATACCTTCCCAAACAACAATGACATTATCAAGGATATATCTACTTTGGACAAACCTTATATGCTCACTTTTAATAATCAAAGGAAAGAAATGCTTAATTCTAAGATCCAATGGCTTAGAAATTATCTTATGAGACACATTGAGAAGAGTAAGTGGTCTCAAATTAGTAATAACCACAAGATTATGATCTTTGGGAATGAACTTGATATTACCTTGATTTATAAGATTTCCTAGAGAGTTTGTCAACATCACTTCAAAATAAACCTTTTAGATATTTGGATTAATAGTAACTGATAAAGTCTGATAAAGCTCACAAGTAAAGCCATCAATGGTAGAGGCTTTGTCTACACTAATTCCTAAAAAAAATGATTAGTCTCCTTAATAACATTTCATTTATTTAGACTAGGAGGATTTTATTTATCTATGATATTTAACAAATTATGTACTTGTAATTTCACCATAGATTTCATCCCCACCTACTATCTTGATCCATCCTTGGGGTGTGAATGAGCTTAAAAATATCCTAATATCTACACTTCTACCTCCCATATATCTTTTTGAATGATCTCTTTGAACATTTTTGTAATGGAATGTTCTTTCATTTCCAGTTCTAAATGTGGTTTTCAAAATAAAATGGTAGTTACTATCAATTTTATGGTAGAGGTTATAAAAGAGGTGTTCTCGATGCTGTAGATGCATTAGGTACTTCTAAAATATTTTTTGAAAATAGTATTTTGCTTTTAAATCTATAACTTTTTTCTTGACTAGTTGTGCCTTTTCCACTGATTTTCAGGGCTTCTAGATTCTTAGGCCTCCTCATGTCATGCTTTGTTTTCAATGTATATTTTTACATTTAACTAATTAACAACAATGTGACTATATTGATTTGTTATGATATATTAATTTATTATGCTAAGATAGTTACTCTTGACTTTTAGATTTTTTTTGTTGTGCAACTTGTTCTTGCTCAGCCAATGCAACTACATTCCACAATCTCTAAATATAACCATAATAAAATGGCATCTTCAATTGTAAAATTATCCAACATAACCATTTTATTACTAAAAACCTTGAATTGTGATGTTTATTATTTATTTTTAAGGTAGGGTTCTAGGACATCTTGATATCCTAGGGATAATATGATCTAGGATAATAGGATGTCCAAGGGACAAGATTGGGGATAGGGGAAAATGGGAGCATCCCTCCTTTTGTCTTCATAATCTCAGATGGGAGGGGGATGTTTCCTCCCTATCTTGTTTTCCCTAAAATGTCCTAGATGTTGAGATAAAGGAAAACTACTTGGGATGTATCCTAGGCAAACCTTTTTTTAGTATGATATTTGTATTCAATTTCATGACATGTATTTCAAGTGTCAAAATCATCATCATGATGTTCTTAAATTACTGTGCCATAGATGTTTATATATTTTGTTTTATGAAAAAGGAATAAAGATCAATATTTCAAACAAAATGTATCAAAATTTACCTTTAACATTAATTTAGATAAACAAAAAACTATTAAATCAATATAAACTGATGAGGATTAGTGATAGCACATGTAATCTATTCGTAGAACTACTTTTTATGCAACTAAAAGGGAATATATCCATTCCAAACATCAAATATAAAGCATTTTTTTGGAATGAAGTGTTATGCCAAAGTTGGGAAAGTAGTTCCATGTTAAATGTTGTACCCAAATTCTCCCAAAGTATTTTTGGATCCTAATTAAAATTTTTCAAATAGTACTCTTCATTGATGTAGATAATGGAATGTTAAAATTTATTTTTTATCAAAGATTTTATTTTATTAGCAAGGATGATATGTTTGTTCACTGGGAAAATGAATGATGTTTTAACCTAATTAATGAATAAAAATAATAATAACACTAAAAACTTGAAAATTAGAAAAGGATTTTTCATGTTATTCTACTATTAATGCCTTGATTCTTCATCGAGCCATGATTTTTATAGTGTCTACTTCTACCAAAATATTTATGTTGATTCCCCTTTAATAACATATCATATAGGTGTGCTCCAACCAACCGATGTTTAACACTTGGCAGAAAAAATAATAATTAAAGCTTCAAATTATTAAATAAAATTGAATTTTGCCATACCTTTTAGCTGTTGATGTAAACATGTTTTCTCTTACCATCTTTCTCCCATAAATAAAATATGTTGACAAATTGAAATTTGACACTTTGACTACCTTATTTGAAGAGGCTAGACTAGATAAAAAATATTTGTTTTGATAAAAAATTATTATAGAAGATCCAACATGCAATGTACCAAATTAGGGAATTTTTATGAATTTTGATTTTTCTAAAAAACCTTAGGTAAATAGTCAAATCTAATTTTTATTTAAAGCAAACCCCAATTGCCAAATATTCCCAAATTTACTAAAAAATTATGTTAAGCTCAAAACACCAAGTAGTTGGTCCAAACAAGAAATTTATCTCTCCAAAAGTAGGAAGCAAACCCACAAACCCTAGATGCCTCCAAGATAGAATATTTTGTAAAAATTTACAACTGAACTATTAATTGAAACCATCATAAAATTGCATTAAATTAATATATTAATAGGTAAAATTTATTATGGAAATATGATTGTATTTGAAGACACAAAGGTCCTCAAACCAACTCACCAAAGCTTAAAAACATATAAAATATTTAATGAATATTTAAGGCCAAAGATGACCCTCAAAACATGTCAAAAATACTTCCAAGACAAGTCAACACACTATAAAAATATTGGAATAAAATCAAAATATGTTTTGGCTTAAAATAAGCCCCAAAACCCTACAAACCATCTCAACAACCAAGTTGCCCTTGCTGGAAAAATTTAAATCTAGAAACAAATTCCATGCAGCCCTCTAATCAGGGGTCTTCAACCTATCCAAGTAGCTTCCAAATCTCCAAACCCTAGTTAACCCATTCCAAATGCAATATTTTTGTCTTTTTTGAATATTATGGACAAGTACAACCTGATGACAAAGCTGCTCTAGATGAGAAATGAGGGTTTACATCCCCACTCCTTTATTTGAAGGTTTTCATATTCAAAGTAATGGCTGAAGCATTTTCATGCCTAATGACCAATATTATGAATATCTAGTATAACATGCCTCCCAATGGAACCTTCCTTTCTTTTTATACAACTCCCCCCAAGGAGAATGACCATATGGGTGGGAAACACATTCAAATAATAAGGAGTAATTATTTTAAAATGCCCATGACCCTTATAGGGCGCCAACTTAAGTGATTCTTATAACATAAAGTACTTTTTAAAAGTACTTTTCATAAATATTCATTCAAAATCACTTATTTCTCTTTCCCTTATTTATTTTTACTTAGCCCTCAGGAAATGGGTAAGGTTAAGGGTATTTAATGATGTCCCTAACAAAAGAGGGAAATGATAATCCTCCTTACCAAAAATTTCTTGTCCTCAATCAATTGAGGTACCCATAGGGTTGGTCCCACCATAGATTTTATGCACAATTCAAACCTTGGTCCATCCCATGTGGGAGAATACTCTTGGTGAAGCCTCATAATACCTTACATGAGTATTATTTGGTGTTTATGCAAGCTTACATTACAAAAATAACAGCTTGATATCCTCTTTATTCTTTTGATTGAGTCCATATACTTCAAAAATGACAATCAAGTGACGAAATCAATGAAATTTTTAGAATTGGCATTACCAAAGTCACTAGAAAAATGCATTATAACCATGTGATATTCAAATATTTGGGCCTTGATTACACTTATATTAGCACCTACATAATAATCAAACACATTATTCAATAAGAAAAATCTCTATTGTGTCTTGTGGTGTCTTATTTGGGTTGGAAATCCTCTTTGTGAGGTGATTCTCCAATCTTTGGTCCTCATGCTCCTAAACCCTCTAATTTTAGAGTGGAATGCTTTGTAAGGATATCTATGCATGATGATTAGAGGGTTAAATTTGTAACTTATATCCATCCACTTGTTTTTATATCCCCTTCCTCACTTCCATCTTGTCCCTTGATGTGTCAAACATGTGTGTAACTCTAAGAGGAACAAAATTGGAATCATGTTTTACCTTAGAAGAGCTGAATTTGTCATAGTAAGTATGACAAGAAAAGATGTTAAAACTTCCTTTCATGTTTTTTTCCCCATGGCATACCATAAAACCTTCATGACCATGCCCCCAACTCTCTCAAACATGCCTCAATATTCCCAAAACATGCCCCTTAAGTACTAGAAGTTACCAAATTTCCACCAAAGTCCATAGTCTCTTCATCAAGTATATTTCCACCTTGTAGGCCAAATTAAACTTATTATTATCCATGAACTTTAAGGATTTCAAGAAGAACACCAACTTCATATAAAAGGAACTAGGTCTGTCAAAATAAAAAATATTAGAATGTGATACCTTGTTATCCCAAATGAAAATGTACCTTCATTCTTAATTATTGGTATGCATATTAGTGTGTCCATTTATCAACAACCCCTTGAAAACACTTACATTCCATGGTAGTATCGTCCAATCTTGTAAAAAAATAATAATAAAGTTCTTATTAGGAATCATAACTTTGAGACATAGAATAGCCCTTAACCCCAAATGTTTTGAGTAATAAAGTGCACTTATCCTTATTTTTAGGGGATATAGTTTGCTCCAAATTTCAACCTTTCTATCCTCAATAGGTGGTTGACCTTACTTCATCAACTCAAAAAGATTTGAGTAATAAAATTCATAGTTTGCATATACATTTTTGAAACTCACCATGGGATGTAGCATGCCTAAAATTTCAACATTTTTGTTATCATATAGTGGTTGGACCTGCTTTATCAACTTAGAATTTTTTTGAGTACGAAAATTTAGACTTTGAAAAAACATTTTAATAATTAGTTAGGGGATGTAATGTGCTTAAAAAATAGAAAATTTGACATTATTAGGTAGCTGATTTGGCCCTTCAAACTCATTATTCTTATAGCTCAAAAAAATTTAAAACTTCACAACCAATTCTGATTTTTTTTACACCCTTTAAATTGGTATTTAATGTAAACTTTGGATCTGCCTTCATACCTTAGAATAAAACTCATGTAAAAACAAAGTTGATCATTTTATACATACCTTTAAGGCTATCCTATGACCAATTTAAAGATTTATTTGGAAGGGTAACCTTTTTCCACCTTTATTCCACTCAACAAACCATGAGTGTGATCAAATTCATTCAGGAGAGTTGGTTGTTACAACTCAAAAAAATAACTTGCCTTGTTGCCTTTTTAGAATCCCTTCTTTAATCATTCTCTCCATCCTCTTGGTTTTTCCCCCCATGGGTGCCTTGTCATGCAAATCATGAAGGATCACTTTTTTTCCATCCACATCAAACTTGAGCTCCAAGGTTTGGTCATTTTTTGTGTTCTTTCCAAGAGAGTGAAACCATTATATATCAAGAATTAGGTTGGTCTACCCAATACCAACCAAATAGAAATCATCCTCAACAAGATGTATCACCATTATGATGCTCAAATTGTAGACTTTAGTGGTACAAGGGATGATGAAGCCATCCTCGATGGTCACCCAAAAAACATTTAACTCAATTAATTGCAATCCACATAAAGTAATCAACTTCTTATGAATGAAATTATGAGTAACTCCACTATCAATGAGAATAGTGACATCCTTGCCTTTAAAATTAACTTTCACAAGAAAGGGGAAGTATCAAAGAGTCCCTAATAGTGAATCAAAGGTGCCATCCAAGTCCTCTCCTCCAAATATCTTCAAGTTCTCTTCTTTGTAGTGGATGCCCCTTTTTCTTCATCCAAATGAACCTCAATGTAGTGCACTTGACCCTTCCCATGGTAATGGTGACCCTATGTCCAAGGGTTTTTATAATCAAAACACACCTTATTCATTCTTAATTCATTTATTTTCTCATAATTCCCTTTTAGAAAAACTCTCTTTGCTGCCCCAAACCCTATTGGTTTGGTCTACTAAATTACACCAAACCTTGCTGGTTTTGCCTATCAAATTTCTCCAAAAGAGCTAATCTTTATGGACAAAAAGTGATACCCATTAGCTTTCCCCACTTATTATCTTTTTACTATCCAAAACTTTGAAAGAGTTAGTTTTTTATCAAATGAATAGCAAATTTTTTACCCTGTGACGTTGAATACTCAAGATCAAGGGATATTTAAATGGATCCTTGAAGAGAAGAAGGGTCAATTTTTTTTACCAAACCCATAATAAATTTATCCAAGACTTCCATGAATAGTACCACCAATCTTATTTATAAAACATTTTTTACCATGATTGAAAACCTCTAAAATTCAGCCACATACTCCTTTATAGTATGCCTTTGTTTTAATTGTGCCAACTCTCTAAATTATTGCTCTGGATCAGCCCTATCAAAAATTTAAATAATACTCTTACTAAATTATTCATAATATGAAATGAGTTTGTACCCTTGAGTAACCAATCCATTATACCAACATTCAAGGGCATCCGCTCCCAAGTGTAAAGTAGCAAACTAAATGGCCACTTTTTCCATCATAGGCCTAAGGGAAAAGTGTGTGTCCACCTTTTGAATCCAATCCCTAGCTAAAATATTGGGAGAACCATCAAAATTTTAAAGTGAAATGTTTCCTAATTCATGTCAAAGTCCTCCTTGGATACCCTTATGCCTTTGGCCAACACTATTTCCACATATTTGGCCATGCTTCCATGAAGTGAAAGTTGAAAAAATCATTTGATCCCTAAAAGGAACTGGATAGGTCATGTACTGTAATGTTCCCATTTTGGAATTAAAATAATATTATTACTAAAATAATTTTTTTTTAATACTTAAAATAATGTAATAATAATCTAATTTTCACTTAAGTTGGGGCCTTTTTAAGGGGCATGGGCACTTAAGGGGTAAAGTGAAATTATAATGATGTTCTTTTAATATTTAAAAAAGAGAGAGTTTCCCTCTTATTTTGGGTACCATACTTGGGTCATGGATATAAAAGGAAGGTGAGATGTTCTTTCAAAGGTTTCCAACTTTGATATTGAAAATCTTTTGAAAGTATATCAAGCTTAAACAAGTGACTTGAGGATGAAAACCTTGAAGTTCACCAAGGGTTTTGGGGACAAAAACCTCCATTATTCTACCAGGGAAACTATATTCAAGGGATGTAATTACACCATAATTTTGTATGAGTGTATGTAAGAGGTTCTAGAAAGGTGTCTTTAGACACCACCTTCATCTAGGAATTGGTACAATACTTTACAAAGATAGAAATATTCAAATTATAGGTCAAGGAGGTGGGTGAACTTGGGGGAGGAGCCCTAGGATAAGTCTAAAACCATTTCAAGGGTGATGACTTCCTTCAAGAGGGTGGAAACATATCACAAGAGGCCAATTTGGTTTTGGAACCCATTTCTATAGTTGAGGTATATTTTATAATTTATTTGAATCATTCAATGATTTGTGTGGATCATTTTGCATGTATGAAAGGACATTTAGGGACCTAAAATATTCCATAATTTATTATAATATTTTGGCACTTGAGAAACTTGCTTGAAGAGTCTCAAAAGGTGAATTGGTGGGAAAATTCTAAGGAATAATTTTTAGAGTAATTTTTACTATTTTTATAAGGTGTGACATCCCACTTGTGAAATTTTTTGACATGTTTGAGGGATGAAAAGTGCAACTGTACATTCAAGTAAAAATCAAATTATTTATAGGGGTATTTTTAGTAGCTTTGTCAATTTATTTGATCCAAAAAGCTACTTATTTATCTAATTATTTTCAGTTATTTATGGATTTATTTTGGATGTGATTTTACTTGGATATCCTATAATTTTCCAACTAGGATTAGCTAGTTTTAAATTTTTAGAATTCATTTTGGTTTAGGTTTGTTAAGGGTTTGTTGGTAAACCCACTTTTTCATCATTATCTCAATTTGGGGACATTACAGTGGTATTATATCCATATCTTGGATATTTTTTGGATTTAAGGTCTATATCAAATAGGAACATGGAAGGATGAATGATATTACATAAGCCAAGGATCATGAGGACTAGCCCTTGATTCATCGAGATTTTATGGAGGATTATGGTGAGTGCTAGTATCTTGCACCTAAATACCATAGGGGAAGGAGATGATAATATTAGATAGGTTTAAGGTAAGGTAAGAGGCATCATGGGTACATGTATATGTTGGACAATTTGGGGAAATAATCCTTCCAACTTTTGATAGTGATCGTGGTATTATGGTAAGAGTTTGGGTTGATATGAGGATTGCGTATCTTGACTTGAGGCCTATAGGTAAAAAAAACACTATTTTTTGTTATCCAACATTTGGATGGGGCTGCCTATGAATGGTGGAATCATTTATGGGTGATATAAGGGCATATCATGATTGCGACATATGAATAATTGTTGGAAGAGGTAATTGATGAGTTTGAAAGGTAGAGGCAACCACCCATGCCTAAATAAATAATGGCATATAATAAAGAACTCAAATCGGGTGAAAGGTAGCCATTAAAGAAAATAATAGAACCTAATTTTCAATTATTCAAGGGGAAGCCACTCCACAAGCTTTCCAATAACCAAAAATCAGTCAAACAAAATTACCTTGTGAGATGTGAACGGCTTAGAAATAACTCAAAAAATTAAAAGAAATCAATGGTAAGTGAAACTGATTTTGAAGGGAATCCAAAAAATGAAGAGTCCTTGATGGTTGAACATAAAACAATTATTAATAATAGACCTAAATAAACAAGCAATTAGCTAATATTAAAGGCATGAAATTTTTATGAGTCAAAGGCATGTAAAAAGGCAACCAATAGAAGCGAAAAGGTCCAAAATATAGATGATAATATCCATCCTAGTTGTTTAGAACCAACTTTGGCATTTATCCTTCAAAGCACTTATGACATAGTATTAAATAATGAATTGATATTTACTTCCAAATAAATTAAATCTCTTTGTGATGCTGACAATTCAATGAAGAAAGGTTGTAGTAATAGTTATAGTGGACACAAAAGAATTGGCTCTAAATTAGTGTTTTAGGTGACATATGCACTAGAGATTCATTCCAATCATTTTCATGTAAAATTTGATGTAAGTAAGGGAGAGCTTGGTTTCATTTTTCCAATCCTTGTAGCTCATATATCCAATCTTGACTCCTTGATCAAGGAAATATCTGATGAAAAATATAAATTTGATGTTTTTATTTGGAAAACATGCACTGTCCTCCCTTTTAGATATTCTATTCTAGAAGGAATAGGAATGAGGTCATGGGTATCAAAATTTCTAGATCTTCATCCTTCCCTATTAATATTTATTCATCATCCTCACTGTATAAAAGTTAGTGATGGTATAACCAACTCCATAAATATAATACAAAGAAAAGATATTGGCAATGAACTAATAAAAGTTTCACATGGTAAAGAAAGTACTAATTTTATTATGGCAAGTTGAAAACTAAATTATGAAACTCTATTCTCTGTTGTACAAACTACTAAAAATTGCTACGGCCTTCACATTATGCAAAAACCAATGTGGATAGTATGGGACATGCTTTGAAATGCATCTCATATTTGCATTCATCTATTGCAGGCATATGGTTTGAAATTTATACATCAAAGGGAATTTATTTTGTCATCTTCAAGAGAAGAGGTTAATGGGGATAGTGCCTATAAATAGTGGTTACTCTCATAGTTTCCAAAGTTGTTTGTCATTACAATAATATATTTCAAGGATCTTCCATACTATCAAAGCAACCTTGGAAAAGTTATCACTCTTTACATGAGTTTTGTCCCTTTGATTGGGGAAGTTTTGGGATTTTTCTCTCCACTACCAAGAATTATTCTTTCCAAATTAAGTGCTTATTCATGCTTACCTTTTGAGGGAAAGGATAAACCACGGGTTATCTTGTGCAAATTTATAAGGGGTTGGATTGACCAGATGACTTACTGAATATCACCTTGGTCTTAGGTATCTACATAGAAATGTTCATTTATAATATTTATTAATAGATGCTTTAACTATGCATATATATGGACCAAGAACCATAATTGAGGTATTTATATCACTATGAAATAAAAGGGATGCTTTAAGAGACTTGGGCTTGAACTGGTAAAGATCCTTACTTGTTCTTTATGATTGTTTGATATATCAACGTACTAGACCTGATGCATATTTTGAAGTGAAACAAGAATCTGATTTCCTTAGTGATATTCATTTGATTCCATTTATTCCACTTTCATATGGCTCATATACATCACTTGTATATGGTTTTATCTAGTTACCCTATGAAGTCACTAAATCTAGAATTGATGCACATGTTTTAACTAATTTTACCAGGTTATCTTCTAAGCTAAGAATAATACATTTTTGTTTTTTCACCCCAAAAATTGTAGTTGATGTCCTAATCAGAGGATATTTATAAATTATTTTAAACATACTATGATGTGCTGGGGTTGGCCAGTTATTAGCACATAAAGTTGTGATGACACATATCCTATATGTTATGTTAATAGTTGAATGATTTTTTAAGGATATTTAATTTCAATAGAATAACTGGCCTTTACAATGCTACATTTAAAATATAGTTATTCTTTATGCTACTTACAAAGGGAAAATCCAAATTTTATATTTAAAAAATAAAGCTACTATTATAATGAATAATGGATATAATCTTGTTAGTTATGAACCACTACAATTTAGCATAAAATTTGGAAATCATATAGATATATAAAAAATCATACATGTACAAATGTGGTATGGAATGAAATTGACAATGCATACCTACAATTTCTATTGAGTGAAATACTACCATGGAACTTGTCACAATGGTGTGCATTTTTCAAATAACTTGGTGTCATTGATTTTGTGTAGGTTATTAATGTTGAGAATAAAATGGAAGATCAATTGTGTAGAATATGGAAATATCTAGCATGGGATGGATATGTAGCTACAGTCATTTTGACTGTGAATAATTGAGAATCTCCTAAGTTGGTCGATATAATAATAGCCTTATCTAGTTCAAGTAAAAATTTAGAGCAATGATCTTGTATTCTTTAAGTTCTTGATAATGTGTGGGATGATAATTTTAGTGATAAAAAGGCAAATTATTGGTCTGTCAGTCTTGGTGAGATGAAAAGAAAATACATAAAAGCATCAAGCATCTTAAAGGTTCATGGTTATCACTGGGTAAAATCAAAACTCAATGGGAATATTTGTAGTCTAATTGAACTATTATATGACTGTAATGATGTCAATTCTATCCTTGGCTCGCATGCCCCTTATGAAACTCCTTAGGTCCAGAATAGAAAGCTTGTGGTAGATATTGAATTTAGAACACATGGTTTAATAAAAAATGCACTAAATATTCTTTATGAATGGATAAAATTTGAGTTCACATATAATGTAAGAACTTCTCAAATGGGAAGGATTTATTCATTCCTTTGGACTAGAATGGGAACATGTAGTGAGGAAGTGTCTTTCCATTTCATAGTAAATTCTTCCATTTTTGTACCACTCCTAGATGAATCAAATTTGGATGACATTGCTGAAAGAAAGCTTTTGTCTTTTGACCATGTTTACTAGAGAGACCCAATTGGTTGTCTTGATCTATTAAATAAGGGAGCACTACATATTTTTTTAAGAATGGATGCTAAGTGCAAGAAAGCCCTAATTTTGATGGTTATGTTAAGATATTGTATAATCTTTCAAGAATTACTCAACCATCAAAATCATATAAAGATGCCATTGGAGTTTGGTATAAGTGGGCTGAAGATGTTGAATTGGAAGGGGTGGACTCTAAATAAATTTCCTAGTGGAATGATTGATTGCATGATTTATAATGTTTAGTTCTTTCAACTATCAAGGACAAATAGGTTTTTCTACATAAAAGGGTTGGCCTTATGTGTAGGTAAGATGATGTGAAACTTGCGAATCAATTTATGAATTTTGATGGTGTGTATTTTATACATATACATGCTAGTGGTAAGTATGATGAGATTATTTTTATTTTTTTCCAAGTTTTAGAAATATCTCTTGAGCGCACATTGATAACTATGAGAAGCTACATTAAATGAAAATTAGTATGTCATGTATTAATTCTTTGGGGATATTAGGAGTCTTTGGAAGGTGTTTATAACACTTTTAGCTTATGGGATCATCCTCCAAGGTAAAAATTTAACTAGTTGGGAACTCAAATTGGAGCTTATTTTCAGTGGGAAGCAAGTTCAGTTTGTGAGTGCATCATGAAGAATGTGGGGACAGCCCCATGGCTTTGGAAATTGTTTGAGGACAAGAAATTTTTCATGGGACTTTTTAATGGTCATGGGCCCTTAAGACATAAAGGGAAATTATAAGGAGGTTCCTTTAATGTTTTAATAAAAGAGATTTTTGCTCCTATTTTGGGTGCCACACTTGGGGTAAAAATATAAAATTAAGGTGAGATGTTCTTTCAAGGGTTTTGTAACTTCAATATTGGAAATCCTGAGCAAGTTTGTCAAGCTTGAATAAGTGACTTGAGCACAAAAACCTTCAAGTGTACCAAGGGTTTTAGAGATGAAAACCTTCACTATTATACCAGGGACACTCTGATCAAGGGATGTAATTACACCATAATTGTTCATAAGTGTATTCAAGAGGTTTTACAAATGTGTCATTAGACACCATCTTCATAAAAGAATTGGTACAATTTTTTGAAAAGCTAGAAATATTCAAATTGTAGGTTAAAGAGGTGGGAAAACTTGGGGGAGGAGACTTAAGAAAATCCATTTCAAGGGTGAATACCCCTCACAATAGGTAAATTTAGTCTTGGAACCTTTTTCTATAATTGAGGTAATTTTTATAATTTATGTCAGTCATTCGTTGATTTGTGTGGATCATTTTACATGTGTGAAAGGAAATTTTAGGCCTTGAAATATTCCATGATTTATTTTAATATTTAGGCACTTGGGCAAATTACTTGGAAAGTATTAGAATTTAAATTGGTGGGTACATTCCGAGCAATAATTTTTAAGATCATTTATACTATTTTTCTAAGGTATGGAGTCCCACTTGTGAAGTTTTTGTAGGTGTTTGAGGGGTGAAAAACACAAATGTAAATTTAAGTAAAAATAAGATTATTTACAGGGGGTATATTTATTAGCTTCATCAATTTATTTAACCTAAAAAAGGTACTTATTTCTCTAATAATTTTCAACTAATTGTGGAGTTATTTTGGATGTGCTTTCTCTTGGATATCCTAAAAATTTTATAGCTAGGGTTGGTTGGTTTTAAGTTTCAAGAATTCAATTTGGTTTGGGAATGTTAAGGGTTTGTTGGAAAACCCTCTCTTTTTCATCACCATCCCAATTTGGGGATATTACATGTACTCGTCATAGTCTCTCAATAAACTATTTCTCAATGTGGGTTGCTCTTCCCCTTCAAGAATGATAACTTCTAGCAAAAAAGTAAGTTGGTTAAGCCTACATATAGCTCCTCTGATCCCTTTAAAAGGATGATATGTGAGTTTTTGACTTACATAATCACTACCATCCCCATTGGATGGTTTTTTACCCCTCATGTAATGTCCCCAAATTGGGATAATGATGGAAAAGAGGGTTTTCCAATAAAACCTTAACAAACCCAAACAAAATTGAATTCTAAAAATTTAAAACTAACCAACCCTAACTAGACAAATTATATAATATCCAAGTAAAAACACATCCAAAATAGATCCAAAAATATCTAAAAATGATAGGTTAATAGTTTAAATTTTTTGGATCAAATACATTCGTGAAGCAGCTAAAAATACCCCTCTAAATAATTTTATTTTTACTTGAATGTACAGTTGTGCTTTTCAACCCACAAAAACCTCAAAAATATGCACGAGTGGGCCACCATACCTCATAAAAATAGGGAAAATAATTATAAATATTATTCCTTGGAATTTACCCCCAAATTCACTTTTCGTAACTCTCCAAGAAAGTCACCCAATTCTAAAAATATTATAATGAATTATGGAATATTTTAGGGCCTATATTGTCCTTTCACACATGTAAATTGATCCACACAAATCACCAAATGAATGAAATAATTTATGAAAATTGCCTCAACCCTAGAAGAGGGTTCCAAATATAAAATTGACCTCTTTTGAGGGATCATCACCCTCCCAAAGGAAGTTGCCACCCTTGAAATGGCTTTCAAACTTGTCTCAAGTTTATCCACCAATTTTTATGACTTCCTTGACCTACAATTTGAATTTTCCTAGATTTTTGAAGGATTTTCTAATTATTTAATGAAGGTATGCATAATTATGGCACAATTATAGCCCTTGATTAGAGCTGCCCTGGTAGAAGAATGGAAGTTTTCATCCTCAAGTCACTTGTTAAAGCTTGACATACTAGTACAAAAATTCTAATAAAAAAATTTAATAATGTTCTCAAAATATTCTTCCCTTACCTTTTATATTCTTTCTATAATTGTGTTTCCTAAAATTAGAAAGGAAGAATTACTTTTTCTTATTTTAAAAAGATATATTTCAAGCTTCCTTATAATAGGAATATAAAGTGACCCTTAAAAAAGATCCCAAAATTAGATAATAAAGTGATTTAAAAAAATATATTCTTAAATCTCACTAATGTTCCCTTTTTTCCTTTAGAAGACCTTATCCCTTTGGAATGCACAAGCTAAGGGTTTTATCCCAATGATTATCTTGAAAGGGGGACATATAGTCCTCCCTTCTAAAAATTTCTTGCCCACAAGAAATTGTAAATTTGGATGTTGAAGTATGGTTGCCCCTTCCCAAGTTTCATCTTTCATAGGCACATTATTCCATTTTACCAAGTATTCTATGATAGTGAGTTATGTAGCCTCCTCACATGAACCTCAAGTATAGTTTTGAGAACCAAACTCAGCTTACCTTCTTCATCAAGTGGTGGTAATTCAATAGATGGTATTATATGCTTTCTAAGAGATTTTTTAAGGCAAGAACCATGGAACACATTGTGAATATTACTCCCTTCTAGTATTTATAGCTCATAATCCATCATTCCCACCCTTTTTTGAGTTTTATAAGGCCCATAGAAATGTAGGTTAATATTTTCCAATCCAATTTGCTTGAGATAAGATTGATTCTAAGGTTTCAATCTATAATAGACCATGCCCCCAATGTCAAATTGCTTCTCCAACCTATGTTGATCTGTAAATTGTTTTTGTTGATTTTGAGCTTATTGCAAGTTTTTCTTGAGTTGATACAAAATTTAAAATCTTTGTTTCACCCAATCGGCAGCCCCAAGAGCCCTACTATCTACCAAAACAAGGTCAAAAAATAAAATAGCATTATAACCATATAGAGACTTGAATGGTGGCATACCACTAAACATGTGGTAGGTAGTATTATAATAAAAAATTGCCATGTACAACCACATATTCCACCCTATTTTCTGCCCTATTATGTAATTCCTCAAGTATCCTTCCACCCCTTTATTGATGATTTTAGTTTTCCCATTTGTTTTGGAATGATAACTAGTACTTGAAATCAATTTGGTACATTTTATATTGAAATGATCTTGGAAAATGTGTCTCACAAACTGGTTGTCCCTATTATTTATGATTCTCTTGGGTAACCCATACAACTTGAAATTTTTTTTTAAGAAAATTTATACTATATAAGGATCACTATAATTGGATATAATTGCGAAAAAATGTGAATATTTTGTCAATCTATCCACTATAAAAAACATTCCACATTTATCTTGTGACATATGTAACCTTGTGTTGAATTTCATAGATATGCTCTCCCATATTTGGTGGAGAATTGGAAGAGGTTCAAAAGACCAGATGGAAATGTAGTCATTCCTTTATTCCTTTGACAAACCATACACTCCCTCACATGGAATAAAACTTCTATTTTTAAGCCCTTCTAAAAAAATATTTCTCTTACCTTCTTGTATGTTTTGAAATAGACTTGATGACCCACCATAATATCATCATGAGTATTCCTCATAATTTGGTGTTTTAACTTCAATAAAGGGGCCAAAAATTTTCTTCCCATATGTGAAATCCTCTTCTCATGAACTTTGTAATTATTGTCTATCACCTTCCCTTCCAAAACCATGGTAGCCCACTCAACCTTAGCATATTCATCAATAATTACATCCCTCTAAAAAATTGTTAATTCACTTAGTGAACACAAATAGGGCCTTATTGACAAGGCATCATCCACCTTATTATTTTACCTTTCATATACTCAATGTCAAAATCATAAGATTGTAGTTTGCTCACCCACTTTTGCTTCCTATCATTCAAATTAGATTTTGTGAGGAAGTATTTGAGGCTATTGTGATCCGTCTTGACTATAAATATTCCACAAATTAAATATTTATCGAATTTGGCCAAATCATGCATGATATCCAACATTTTATTATCATAAATTGAAAAATTATTTCCCCATTCCTTGAGTTTTTTGAATTTCCTCCATATCATGCATTTCCAACACATTGGGGTTAAATAAAACCTTGGGTAGATATACATTTGAATGAGAATTAAATGTGATTGATCATTATGAGTTAAATGTTGTGCTTAGATTCTAATTATTACAATCCCTAATTTAATTTAATGGGAAGATTAAATCTTGAAATAATTTTGGCATTTATAAAATTGTGAGTGGCTAGCTCCATTATCCATTGACATAATTACCCCTTTTCCACTAATGATTCCATTAACATAGAAAATATGGCATCTATTGGTGCTTGATAGGGTAACAATCATCTCTTCCCTTGTCACATTTTTTTTCCACTTCTCCTTGATGTATTTTCCCTTTATTTTCAATTTGGTTTACCCTAACATTCATTTCCTTACTCCCAATTTTCAGATTGTTCTTCCTTAGGTAGTTGTCATTCTATGCCCTTTTTACATGCCTTTGACTCTTCTAAATTTTATACCTTTAATCTTATCTGATTGATTATTTCTTTGGGTCCATTATTGAAAAACATTTGATGCTTAATCATCAAGGACTATTCATTTGGTGGTTGTTGTAATATCCCCAAATTGGGGAAATGATGAAAAAAGAGGGTTTTAAAACAAACCCAAACAAAATTAAATTTTGAAAACATAAAAATAGCCAAACCTAGCTATAAAAATTATAGAATATCCAAGAAAAAACACATCCAAAATAACTCCACAAATTTCTGAAAATTATTAGGTAATAATGTACATTTTTTGGATCAAATAAATTAGTGTAATAGTTGGAAATACCCTTGTAAATAGTTTTATTTTTAATAGAATGTAAAAATATGTTTTTCCATGCTCAAACACCTCAAAAATATTAACAATTAGGTTTCCACACCTTATAAAAATAGACAAAATAATTTTGAATATTATCAAACCATGAATTACCAAATTTCATAAGTAAAGGTGGCTACACCACATCAAAAAAAACATTTGTATTTATTCCCATACCAAATTTATCTCATATAATATGTCTCCATAAATTTTGAGGTCACCCTCTTGGGTGCCTTATCACTCAAGCCATGTGAGATCGACTCTTAAATTTCTAGAAACTCCCTCAACTTTACTACCATCCATCCTTTGACACCTATCCTCATATGATCCTCCATTTCCATGGAAATGGTTCCACCTAAAATGCTTCACTTGACTCTTAGAGGCATGTAGTCATGACCTAATCCCTCCAATTACCCATATATGTTGAGTTTCTTTTTCCTCCATTCAGTCTTATGGAATTCTTCCTTGCTCCTAGTCTAAAAAGGGTATGTGATAGATCTATAACTCACCTCTGATGAATTAAAATAGATGTGGGTAGCTAGGTGAAAGGGATCAACCATGTTTATCATTAATATCTCTTCCCATTTATATGTATCCCTTACCACTATGCTTCCAAGGTGACCTATGAATTTATACAAAGTGTAACTTATTATCTCCCACACACTCTACTTTCCTTGAGTTTTGTATTTCCCTTCCTATGGCCAAACTTTTCAAAAAGATTTAATCATTCCACTTTAAATTTTTCTACCCTAACACATTATTTGTAATATCTAGTGTAAATACCATGCTCATAATGAATTTATGCTTCAAAACATAGAAGGGATAACCTCATTCTAAAATATCACACCTTATGCTGCATGCAATGGGATGAGTTCCCCAATAATTTCTATAATTATCTAAGGTTTGCAATTTTTTAGAATTTTTAGAATTACCTATGACTCCTAGGGGTTGAGATTTCATATAATATTTAGATTTTATTCCTATATAATTTTTATACTTCTTGATGTCTAAAACAAATTAAATTTTTGCCTTCTGAAGAGCTATTATGAATCTTTATTTTTAGAATTTACAATGTTGCTAAACTATGAGATTGAGTGGTATTTAACATACCTTAAATATTCCTCATACTTATTAAAAACCAATTCTAATTTTTCCCTAACTCTAATGAATGGAACAACTATAAATATATTCAAATCAGATATGTTACACTTTATAGATCTTAAGATATTTCCTATATCCCACACCCTTTGGCAATAATAATTATCAACTCAAATCAAGAGGTCCCCATGTCCCATATTGTGATCTATATTCCTCATTTTATCATCCCTTTTATCATGCTTCTTATGAGGACAACAATTCTAAAATGGCATAGTGTGAAACAATGAGTCTAATATGTTACCACAGTTTTCAAACCTTGGGATACTATCAAAGAGTTTACCTCCTTTAATTGACGTGAAAGTTTTACATTATTTTTTACTTATTTCATTAATCTTGTCAAGTTCCTTCCCATGGATTATCTAAAAATTAGCCTCACATGATTCTTGAATGGATGCATACTTTTTTAGAATGGACTTAGGGTAAACTTCCTCACTTATGTATTCAATAAGTGATGTGTTTTCCTTTTTGAATTCATCTTTAGTCTTTTTGTGCATGTGATCATTAGTAGTAAATAAAATATCATTGTCTTACCTTGGGACACCAACAACAATATTATCCTCCTTTGGTGAAGTGGGAGTTATGAAAACCCTTACATCCTTATGATTCCCCATTTTCTATTCACACATGTCTCTCCCGAATTCTGTTTTGAAAATCAACTAGTTGTTTATCAACATTATCCTTTAATAATTAGCCTTTAATCAAAACATTTTATTGTCCTTTGGGTTTATGATCCATGATTTCTCCCTCTTATCTCATTGTTAAGGTGAAATCCGTTTGTGGTGATGAAGCATTCATCATTTTTACTAGTCTTTGTTATTCTTCTAAGGGAGACTCTTGATGCCTAGGACTTAACCTTATAGCCTTTACCAATACCTTAGGACATATTACCCTTAGATCCTTTTGTTAATTCTACATTTCTTGTAGTAAATCATCCATGGCTTCATCCATTGTCCTCTTCTTCATCCCTACCTTTTGAATGCGATATTTTTATTCCTCTTTTGGGAAAAACCTAGGTCTTTAATCCATTGAATTCACTCACACCCCATAGTCAACCAATAAATTGGCTTTAATATCACTGAATTATCCCAACAAGTAGATATTTTCTATATTTTGGAATTTACTAAAAACCCAATCATAATTATTATTATTTATATTTATGACAACAAACCCTAGCTATAATAAACCTTCAAAAATTAGCATAAAAATAGGGCTAGGTTAATGGCACAAGTAAGCAAACCAATAAATAATATTTTCTCCCCAAAAATAGAGATTTATCTTCAAACCCTAGGTGATAGCAATATAGATAAATATTGAATTTATTTCTACCATATAAACGTTGGAAATAGAATCTTCCACTCTACAAAACAATGCACTAATTATGAAATATGTTTCACAATTTTTTTATCCAATAAATATGATAAAATTGTATTCAATTTCAGATCTAAAAAATTTGGTGAAATGATGAATTCCTTCAAAGTAAGTATGCTAGAAATATGCTAAAAAATTAGGGAATAAATATATGAAATTATATAAAATATTCTAGGCCCAACGACCATCCAAATAGCTTAGAAAAATCAGAAAAAAATATCATAAATAATTATATAAAATCTGAATATGGTTTTGGCTCAAACCAATCCCCAAAACCCCATGAAGTAGTTCTAAAACCAAGTCACCCTAGCTATAAATAGTCAATTCCAAAAAAATATTCCATGCAACCACCTAGTGAAGGGTCTTCAACCTATCCAAGCAGCTCCCAAAGCTGCTAACCCTAGGCACCACTCTTTAAATATAATATTTTTATCTTTTATAAATATTATATTCAAATACAACCTCAAGATGAAATTGCCCTAGATGAGAAATGAGGATTTTCATCACCACTCTTTCTTTATTTTATGGTTTTCATCTCCATGTCAATAGCTCAAGTTTTTTCATGCTCAAAATTGTAATTTAAAAATATATTTCAAGATACCTTTCAAATGAACCCTCAAATGCTTTTATACTAATCCCCCAAGTGAAGCACCCAAATTGGAGGGAAATACATTTTTCATAGTTTTTTAAATTATAAAAATAACACCTCTCGTTATCTAATTAAGTGGATTGGGTACCCATGACCCTTAAAATGGCTCAAACTTAAGTGAAAGTATAATAATAAAGTGATTTTACAAGTTTTATTTAGAAAACTAAATGTTTCACTTTTCTTCTCTTAGCCCTTGGGAAACTGAGCAAGGTTAAAGGTCTGTAACAGTGTCATGCCCAAAGGGAGGACATGACAAACCATTACTCCTTCCACTTCATCCACTCACAATGCCCTTTCAAATAAGGGCAAAATGTATGCACCTAAATTTTCTCACTTCATTTCTCATCACTAATATTATTGTAGTAGACACTAATTTTGTCTATGAGTTGTCTATCTTATCTAATCCCCTCTAGTTCCATCTAATTTATTCCTATTAACCCCTTCATAGTCATTTTCCTAATTCACCACTAATTATATATTAACCTAATAACCTTACCCCTTACCATTTATTTTTTAATTCTTCTAATTAATCCCATGAATATCTTAATCTCACTTATCTATTATATTGTGAATTTTAAATTCACAATCCACCTACTTACTTACTTTTAGGCTTTTTTAAAACCATTACCCCTACTCCTCAACTAAACCTTCTTATAATCTATTTTAATCTTCCATTAATCATCATTAGTCCCTAATTATGGAATCTAGAACTCTCTACCACCCTTATCCTTCTCCAGATATTTTTCTCTCTAGATAATTCTAAAGAATTTTAAATTCCTTAGAGTTCCCTTCTTCCTCTCTAGAGTCTTCTTCTCTAGAGGATTGTAATGAATTGTTAATTCATTGGAAAATATTCCTCCATTTCCTATTTAAACCATGATCACCCTCCATCGAACTAAATAAGTAATGAGGGGAAAATCCATGATGAATCAATCACCCAGAAAATCAATTACTATCAACTAGTCCATTTTTATCAAGCCAACAAAAAGATGTTAAAATTTTGAGTCTATAAACAATCCGTCAAGCATTATCATTTTGTCTTGGGCATGTCTTCATCAAATTTGGAGGTGAATGTTTGCATAAATTAGGGTATAATAATTTTATTTTCATTGTTATTGCTTATATTCCATCTTACATTGCCCAATCTTGAGGTTATTCATGAATTTGGATAGTTTTAAATAGAATATTACATGTTTAAATCCAATTTTCCAAATTCTAGTTAATACTAATTTGAAGTAGCATTTTTCTATAATTAAATTCTTCTAACCATGAACATGATTGATAAAATTTATCTAGCTAATGTTGGGATGAACTTGGGAAAAATTATGAAAACTATATTCCATATAAAATACATAATTAAAAAAATAATAATAATAAATTATTTAAAACATATTATATACTAGATTACATCCCCTTATATTTGGAGAAAGGTGTCTTGTTCTTGTAAATTTTTCAATGATGCCAATCACTATTTTTGAAACTTGGTTAAAAAATGTGAGAAAGGATGCATGGAAAAGTAGCAGCACAAGATAGTTTAATCATGCACTGAAATCAAAGATAATTTTTTATTTGTATACATAAAGTCTCACGTTTAACATTTTGTTACAGAGACCTATCATACAATAGCTTTTCAGGGGAGTTTCCTTTACAAATCACATATAAAAATCCACAAGTGTAAGTGTAGCATATGATTTATTATTTTGGGCCTCTGCATTTTAAAGTTGAGTCTCTTTATATTTAGAATGAATATTCCATAATTTATCTTTATGAATTTGATTTGGAAAAATACACCCTTATTAGAGATATTTTACATAGACCTATGTTGCTTTTCACTTCGTAATCTTAAAACTAATATAGTTTCTTCTTTGCTTCTAATTTGATTAGTAGCTACCATAGATTATAGCATTAACTATTGTCTTCCCTTAAAACAGGAATTTGATAGGGAACTCATTTAAAATTAATCTTACTAATCCAAGGTTTGATTCTAATCTTTTTGATTTTTTGAAATAAAAAACATTCAATTTTCTTCACTACTACATCATATGGGAATGAGAATACAATTGCATTTTGTCCCTCTATGTCAAAATAAGATATTTATATTTCCTTGATCAATAGTCACTAAAATGCACACATTTATGTTGTAATTGAATTTCCTCCAGTGGTCAATCTTATCTTCAACAAGGCTTCACATGCAAAAATGGAGCTCCTCAAAGTGAGTTTATAGATAATATTGTTTATGTTTTGTTGTCATTGTGTTTTGCATATATACTCATAGTAAATGAATTAATGGGAGTCACCTTCATTTATAAAATTTGGTGGTATAAATAATGTATAATTATTGTTTTCATGTTTTAGGACATTATACATAGTGATGTTAATGTTATTATATGAGCCCAATATGCCTTCTAAGTTTTATCCTCGATCATTGATAAGGATCTTAGTAAACAATTAATTGAGTCAACCACATGACATATTTTGTAAGTTTTTTTTATCAAAGACTTCACAAACTTTATATATCAATTTTCAAAACATATTTGACACTTTACAAAATTCATATCATTATCATAGAGTCAAACAAAATAAAATACATCTGCATAAATTTGAGAAACATAATGAATTAAAGTTGATAACCATCTATAATTTATTCCTTAAATATAATGACACTTCCATGTATATTAAAGATTGAAAATATAGATTCCCAAACAAATTCATCTCAATAATGAAAAGAACACATGCAATCAAGATGATTGAATAAGTGATGAGCTTCTAATAGCGATGCCTCAATACTATTATTTTGGGAATATATCATAAAATATTAAAAAAGACACAAAAAACATTAAAGATAAAAAAATAGTCCAATAAAAGGAAAGTACAAAAATTAATCTGATGTAAGGAAATTAATCCCAACTCACACTAGTGTTGCAAAACAAAAGTTTGGAAGCCCAACCAACTCTACTGTTGGAAAAAAAAAGTTTAGAAAACCAACAAATAATAAGGTGCATTAAAATTATATCTAAGCATTCAAGTTATTAGGGGGAGGAAATAGGAGCTACTGCAGTAAGGTAAGCATTCCAAAGTGATTATTCATAGTTGAGGAGGTAGGAGTTAATTATATTATAGAGCTACACTTGAATAATTCTATAACATCTTTATACTTGAATTAAGCTCAATACCAAGCATATGAGGTATCAAATTCAATGTTGAAGATTTCCCACAATGGGAATTTATAAGATAAACTCCTATTACAAGATTTCATATGTGTTTGTACATTTGGATTCATTTCCTTCCATGTTTTACTGGAATTTTTAATTGAATATATGTTATTTGGTAATGAGAACACATTAAGAATTTTAAATTGAAGTAATTATTTCAATTTTTATTTTTATTGGTATAGACAAGATGTTTTCAAATTCACACATTCTCATTCTACATATTGGATGTATGGGGTGACTAGTTTTCCTACCTCACCTACAATTTTTAGCCTATGTATATTGGATTTTAGTGGCAATTATTTGACTTGACCATGTGTATTATCTTATAATTTTTTAGTAGAACAAAATTCAAAACTTTAAAAATCAAATGTCATGGCATGTTTGAATCCCCATGACACTCACATGTCACAAATAAAAATCCAAACTACAAAATTTTGAACATTTTGAGATGTGAATTAATTTCTAACAGGTGTTTATTAGCATGAGTTATAATCATTATAATAACTAACATGATTTTACTTAATTAATTTCATCATCCATCATCAGAGAATGAGCATAAAATGTTTGGGACTTTTAACATCTAAAATGTCCCAAATTAAAGAATTTTTCTAAATTCTAATTTTTTTCTAAAAACCTAGGTAAATAGACAAATCTGATTTTCATTTATAACAAACCCTAGATTATAAATACTTTTAAAAATAGAAAAAAATAGGCTAGTCTCTAAGCTACAATTGTCTCGTCCAAACAAAAAATTTATCCCTCTAAAATCAAGAAATAACCTTCAAACGCTAGATGCCTCCAAGCTAGAATTTTAATAGAAATTTCTAGCTTACCTATTCAATTGAAATCCTCATAAAATTATATAAAAATACTAAATTAATAAGCAAAATTTATTATGAAAAATTTGAGTGTATTTGGAGCCACAATTCCCTCAAATAAATTTTCTAAAGTTGGCAAATTTTATAAAATATTTAGGGCAAATATGACCCTCTAAATATGCCAAAAATCCTCACAAGACAAGTCACCACACTATATAAATATTAGAATAAAATAAAAATGTGTTTTGGTATAAAATAAGCCCCAAAACTCTATAAACCAACTTCCCAACCAAGTCACCCTAAATGTAAATAGTCAATTCCAACAACAAAATCCACCTATCCCTCCAATGAGGGGTCTTCATCCTATCCAATCAACTCCCAAGGCTCCAAACCTTAGTCATCCCACTCCAAATGCCATATTTTTATCTTTTCTAAATATTATGTGCAAGTACAACCTAAAGATGAAGCAGTTCAAGATGATAAATGAGGGTTGGCATCCTCACACCTTCCTTTCTTGAAGGTTTTCATCTTTAAAGTAATGGCTTAAACGTTTTCATGCTTAATGACCAATATTTAAATATCAATGTAAATTTCACTCAAAATAAATTCTCATTTCTTTTTATCCCACTTCCCCAATGGGCATGCCCAAGTTGGAAGGAAATATACATTCAAATCATAAGGAATATTTCTTTTCAAAATACTCATGGCCCTTAAAGTGACCCAATTTAAGTGATTCTTAAAACATAAAGTACCTTTTAAAAGTATATTTTACAAATATTCAATTAAAATCACTTATTTCTCTTTCTCTTCTTACTTGTAAATTAACCCCATAGAAATATTAAGGGTAAGGGTCTTCAATGATGTTCCTAATAAAAGAGAGACATGACAATCCTCCCTATCCAAAATATCTTATCCTCAAGTAATTGAAGCACCCATATAGTTGTTCCCACCATAAATTTCATGCACAATTCAAAGCTTGGATTATCTCATGGGGAATAACCCTCATGGTGAAGCCTTCTACTATTGTTCATGAAGATTATTTGTTCTTCATACATCTGGTTTTTTACAAATAATAGTACCATATCCTCTTTCCTGTTGACATAGAGCCCATGTATCACAAAATGACTAATAAATTGATGAAAATAATGAAATTTTAAGAATTGGCATTACCAAAGTGGGTAGAAAATTGTATTATAGCCATGTTATCTTCAAATTTTTTTAGTATTACAAAATTTAAAATCTTTAAAAATCAATTGTCATGACATGTTTGACTCCCTATGACACTCACATGTCACACACATAAAAATCCAAACCACAAAATTTTAAACATTTTGAGATATGAACTAATTTTTAACATGTGTTTATTATCATGAGGTAAACTCATTATAAAAATTCACATGATTTTACTTAATTAATTACATAATCCATCATCAAATATTGAGTATAAATTGATTGGGACTTCCAACATTTGAAATGTCCCAAATTAGGGATTTTTTATGAATTGTGATTTTTTTGTAAAACCCTAGGTCAATAGTCAAATCTAATTTTTATTTCTAGTAAACCCTAGCTGCTAAATACTTCCAAAAATAAAATAAAATTATGATAAGCTATAGTAAATAATTGGCTAGTCCAAACAAAAAAATTATCTCTCTAAAAGCAAGAAATAACCCTCAAATCCTAGATGCATCCAAGCTAGAATTTTAATAATAATTTATAGTTGATCTATTCAAGTGAAACCCTCATAAAATTTCATAAGAAATATTGAATTAATAAGCCAAATTTATTATGAAAAATATGATTGTATTTGGAGACATAATCCCCTCAAATTAATTTGTCAAAGCTAGAAAAATATATAAATTTTTATTGAATATTTTATGGCAAAGATGACCATCAAAATATACCAAAAATTCTCATAACTCAAGTCACCACACTACAAAAATATTAGACTAAAATAAAAATGTGTTTTGGCCTGAAATAAGTCCCAAAACCCTATAAACCATCTTCCTAACCAAGTTGACTTGGCTGTAAATAGTCAACTATAGAAACAAAATCGACATAACCCTCTAGTGAGTGGTATTCATCCTATGCAATCAGCTCCCAAGGCTCAAAACCCTAGTTTCTCCATACCAAATGTAATATTTTTTTATTTTTTGAATATTATGTACAAATACAACCTCAAGATGAAGTTGACCTAGATGAGAAATGAATGTTGGCATACCCATGCCTTATTTTATTGAAGGTTTTCATCTTCAAAGCAGTGGCTTAAGCATTTGCATGCTTAATGAACAATATTTTGAATATCAAAATAACATGCCTTTAAATGAAATTCTCATTTTATTTTATACCACTTCCCCAAAGTGCACACCCAAATGGGAGGAATATATAAATTCAAATCATAAGGAAGATTGATTTTTAAACACTCATGGCCCTTAAAGAGACCCAACTTAAGTGATTCTTAAAACATAAAGTACCTTTTCAAAGTACCTTTTACATATATTCAATCAAAATCATTTATTCTCTTTCTCTTCTTACTTGTACCTTATCCCCTTAGAAATAGTTAAGGCTAAGCATCTTCAATGATGTTCCTAAAAAAAGAGGGCCATGACAATCCTCCCTACCTAAACTTTCTTGTACTCAAGTAGTTGAATCACCCATAGGGATTTTCCCACCATAAATTTCATGTACAATTCAAACCTTGGTCCATTCAGTGGGGAAAAACCCTCATGGTGAAGCCTTATACTATTGTTCATTAGGATTATTTGTTGTTCGTGCAAGCTAAATTTTTAAAAACAATAGTACCATATCATCTTTCTTCTTGACATAGAGCCCATGTATCTCAAAACAATCAATAAAATGATGAAAGTAATGAAATTTTTAGAATTGACATTACCAAACTGGTTAGAAAATTACATTATAGCCATGTGATATTCAAATATGTTCTAGTACCACAAAATTCAAAAAATTTACAAATCAATTATCATGGCATGTTTGACTCCTTGTGACACTCACATGTCATCCACCCAAACATCCAAACCATAAAATTTTGAACATTTTAAGATGTGAACTGATTTCTTACATGGGTTTATTATCGTGAGGTAAAGTCATTATAAAAATGCATGTGATTTTAATTAATTAATTACATCATTTGCTGTTAGATATTGAGCATAAAGTGTTTGGGACTTCTAACATCTTAAATGTCCCAATTTAGGGATTTTTTTTTGAATTCTTATTTTTCTATGAAACCCTAGGTGAATAGTCAAATCTAATTTTCATTTCCAACAAACCATATCTACTAATTACTTCCAAAAATAGCACAAAATTATGATAAGCTCTAAGAAACAATTGGGTAGCCCAAACAAACAATTTACCCCTCAAAATGCAGGAAATAACCCTCAAACCCTAGATGCCTCCAAGATAGAATTTTAATAAAAATTTGAAGTTGATCTATTCAAGTGAAACCCTCATAAAATTATCATAGTGTTAAATTGATTAGGAGGGGTAAATTGTTTGTTTGGAGGGGTAAATTGTTTGTTTGTTCAAAAGGGGTGGACTCTATTCCCATAGTAAATAATTAATGAATTATCATAAGTTTGGAAGAAATGATAAAACCCTATCTTTTCCTGCATATTTGCATGTATGTTGACTGTGACCAAAATGATCAAAGAAGGGAGATTCAAAAAGGTGTTGTCTCTAGTGCTTGGACTAAATTGATGAGTTTTTATACATTTATTGAATATTTTTTATTAGTTTTTATCTCTATTTTCTTGTTAATTTTTGGCTTTGAATACTATGTATGCATGTAGAGTAATGCATGCACACACAGTCAACATAAAATTTTGTGAAATAGCATAGTATAGGTATCAAAAGGATTGGTAAAATACTATAAAAGGTGTAAGAGGCTATTATAAAACATAATAAATCTTATACATAGTTTTATAAGTTTTTTTTTAAATTCTAAATAAAATACTTGCTCTCAAGATATTGGAAACTATGTTTATGCACATAGGGGTGTAAAAAAAGTTATAAAAAGATGTAACAGAGGAGTTATTGTGGATAACCAATGTTTTTAATAGGTGATTAATTTTTGAAATATTCCTAAGGATACTTCACATGCTTTTTAATTCTTTTTATATTCAATAAACCTCATGTTGTTGGTTCTTGGTTGATTGTAGCCTTGATTTTATAGTTTGAGTGTACAAGCACGTTGTCAAAATATTGATCAGAGAAGGGATATTGAATAAATTATGGTTTATAAAGTTTATATTAGGTGATATAGGGCATAAATAATCTTCACAGAGGTTTGAATCCCCATAAAGAAATTAAAATCCCTATTTTAGTGTTCTCAGGCACCTATAATATCAAATAACCCTGAACTAGGGTTTCAATTTTAAAATGTGATTTTTAGGAGGTTCAACCAATGTAAAACTATAAAATTATATCATTTGATAGGTATCTATGTAGGGTAAGATATTTTTGAGTTTTTTTGTGTGTGTCTATATGTAATGGTACAATGGGAAAGCACTAAGTGTGCTTAAGGGTTAGAAAGGCCTAATTAGGCCTAACAGTGACCAAATAAGGATTAGAAAAGGGATTTAAAAGAAGTATATGAAATTGAAACTTTATAAAGAGATATCACAAGATAAATGGTACTTTTACCAGCCATTGGTTTATCAATAAGAAATCATACACCTATGTATTAGTCAAAAAAGCCTAAAAAAGGCTACTAGGACTGTGAGAAAATTAAGGAAAGAAGTGTATGAAGAGAATTAAAGATAGGAGGAGTTTGTAAGTGACTTGAGGGGTCTGAAGATACTTTAATGAGAATTATAAGACACATTGAACCACATTACATCCTAAGGAACCATAGAACCATAGAGTGAAGAGTGATCTATTTTTAAAAAAGAGCATCTTGAAGTATGACAAAGTGTGAGTTAGTTAATCTATCCTCTACATCATTTGGTATCAAATCTTAGGGGATATTCGGAAGGAATAAATACATCATGGTAGGTAGAGGATGAGGAGAAACAATAGTAACCCAAAGGATGTTACAATCAGTATATGCTTTGATGGTTAAAATGAGGAACCTATAGGCAAGATTGTTAGCCATGGAGTTGGCACGATGAAGAGTGATAAATAGAGATGAGTTTAGTGATGGTGAGGATGAGATTCATCATGAATAATTATTATAAGAAGGTGATTAAGGAAGATTTGAATAAATATTCATAAGAGAAATTCTTGGGATGAAATCAAAGCCCAAGATGGAAGTGCCCATGTATGAGGGTAGTCTTAATGTGGAAGAGTTAGTGGATTGGATCATAACCATGGACAAGTAATCTAATTACAAAGAGGTGAAGGAGAATAAAAAGGTAAATTTTGTAATAACAAGGCTGAAAGGTCAGGCATATTTGTGGTCGGATGGCATCCAGGAAGAGAGAAGATTCGGAGGCAAAGATAAGATAAGGTCATGGGATATGATGGTGGCTAAGATGAAACGCAAGTTCATACCTAAGTACTATCAAACCCAATTGTTTAGGAGGCTAAAAAAATTGAGGTAGAAATATGTGATAGTGAAAGAATACATGTAGGAGTTCTAAAAGTTAACCATTCAAGCAGGTTATATAGAACATGATCCTAAGAAGGTTTCCAAGTACATGAATGGTTTAAAGTTTTCCATTCAATATGATTTGAGTATTTTGCCACCTAGGAATGTTTATGAGGCATATCAATCTACCTTGAGATAAAAAGAGAAGTTTTCAAGAAGGAAAATTTATTTGAATAGAGGTAGAGGTGGAAGAAGCTATAGATGTAGAGGCCAACAAGAAGGAAAAGGGTAGCCAAGGAATAAAGGTCAATGGAAAGGTCAAAGCCAATAAGTGGAAAGTAATTTAGAGGATTAAAGTTCATCAAATATAGGTGGTTATGGAAATAGAGGTGGCAGATCATATGGTACAGGAAGAGACAATGGGTAGTTTGCAGTCAAGTGCTTCAAATGCAACAAGTTTGTAGGGCATAGGTTTTATGACTGTCCTAAATATATGGAAAGTGGTATATCTTGGAGTGAGAGTAGAAATAAAGTGGTGCATCAAGAGGATGAGAGTGTAGAATAATTTCCTAACTATGTGAAGGAACCTGAAATAGGTGAAATGTTGTTGATGAAGAGAGTTTTCTTCAAGACCAATCAAGAAGAGAGAGAACCACGACAAAGAAAGACATTTTTTCAAACCATGTGCAAGAGTAAAGGTAAGTGATACAAAATTATATTTGATCATGGTATTATGGATAACTTAATATCTTCATTTATAAACTAGGCTTAGAAAGAAGCAAGCATCCAAACCTATACAAGGTCTCTTGGATTTAGAATAGTCACCTAGTCCTAGTGAGTGAACAGTGTTATGTAGACTTGAAAATAGGTGGGTACAAGGATATATTACTATGTGATGTCATTCTCCTTGATGTTTCCCACATTGTTATTGGGAGACCATGTCAATATGATAGGAAAGCTTTGAATGATGGGAGATATAATACTTATACCATTGAGAAGGATGGTTGAAAGCATACATTTAAACCATTAAAGGACAATGCATATAGAGACACCAATTCATGTCATGATGTTTGGAGAGTACTTACCAAAATAAATTAGTTTCAATACTAAGGACACAAGCATGATAGTTGAAAGCAAGTGGAAAGAAGGAGAAAAGGTATAACAAGTTACCAAGAGAATGAAAGAAGAAGAGAATGCAATAGTTGAAGGACATATTGAGTATTTAATTGTAATAAATAAGGAGATATTAAACTCATACCAGCAAGGTAAGTTATTTTCAGATGAACATTTGAATGATTTGCTTAAAAACTTATCCTACCATTTGACCCTCATACAAAATAGTGAGTATCTAGAAGGATTTGTTGAGAAGGTGAGCATGTTGAAGGAGTTGAACATGGAAAGAGGAGTAAATGATTAATTGAATAATACACAATAACAAGAGGAGAACAATGAGGTTTAAAATTTTGAATGAAATATATGAGAAAATAAGACACCAACAACAACACTCCCATAAGTAATAGACCTAAGCATGGAAAAGAAAAACAAGCATGAGTAAAAGAGTGGTTTTCAAGGAGATAACCATGATTTTGTTTTATTTCATTTGTGTGTTCCATGTGTAGGATGTTTTAGGACAAGAACCACGTGTTGAAGGTGATTAGGAGGGAGATCAATATACAATACATGAACCTCAAAGGAGTAATCAAGGTGGGGTTGGTCAAATCACAAAGAGGTATATGAGATACTCATAGACCTTGGGATCCAAGAAGTGTACCATTTCATAGGAGGAGAGAACCAAAAACAAGAATGATGGGATATCAAGACAATCTGACAAACTTTTAGGGAAAGTTTCTTTCACACCCTAGGAGTTTGATGTAGGAGTATCCTACATGGATGACTCAAATTTATGTTTATTCAATCAATTTTGGTTTGATTAGTATTTTTTAGTCAATTATCATGTTTAGGATGTTGATAAATTTATTAGGAGTTGTGTCCTACACCTTGGAGTGCTTTCCAAGTGCTTATAAGTTAGCTTATAAATTTGAATTAGCAATTTTCTTGCCATTTTCTCTAATTTAAATTTTTGAATATTTAAGCATAAAATAGGTGTGTTAGGAGGTTTTCAAAAGTAATTAATAGGTAAAATGGTTAGGAAACAAAAATAAAGTTACCATGTATACATAAACATAATCATAGGTCACCCTTGTATGGAAGAATTAACTTTGGTCTTTATGTAAGCTAAAACCATCTGTGTTTGTGACCATTGACAAGTAGTGATGGTAGTTAGATTTGATTTAAAACATTAAAAGTTTGGTTTTGTGATCACTTTATTAATATGTATTCAAATAAGGGGCTCTAATCCCACAATAAATAATTAATTAGATCTCATAATTTTGGAAGAAATGACAAAACCCTGTCTTTTCCTGCATATTTCCATGTATGTTGACTATGATCAAAATGCTCAAGGAAGGGAGATTCAAAAATGTGTTGTATCTAGTGCTTGGAATAAATTTATGAGTTTTTATACATTGATTGAATATTTTTGAGTATTTTTTATCAATATTTTCATGTTACTTTTTGGCTTTGAATACTATGTATGCCTATAGATTAATACATGCATAGGCAGTCAACATAGAAAGTTTTGAAAAGGAATAGTAAAGGTATCACAAAGATTCATAAAAAGATATAAAATTTGTAATATGATATTATAAATCCTTATAAATCTTATACATATTTGAAAACTCTTGTTTGAAATTCTAGATCAAAAACTTGCTCTTAAGATAATGCAGAAAGTGTTTATGCACATAGGGGCGTAAAAGAAGTTATAACAAAGTGGAACAGAGGAGTTATTATGGAGACCTAATATTTTTAATATGTGATTAATGTTTTAACCAGTCTTAAGGATACTACATAGGATTTGTAATTATTTTTAAATTAAATAAACCTCAAGTTATTGGTTCTCAATTAATTGTAACCTTGATTATGTAGTCTAAGTGTAAAAGCATGTTGTCAAAACATTGATCAAAGAAGTAATAGTGAATAAATGATGGTTTATATATGTTATCTTAGATTATATATAGGGTAAATAATATTCACATAGTTTTTAATCCCCATAAATAAATCAAAATCCCAAATTTAGTGCTCTTGGGCACCTACTCTATCAAATAACCCTGAACTAGGGTTTCAGTTTTTAAATGTGTTTTTCAAAAGGTTCAACCAATAGAAAACTATAAAATTTTGTAATTTTATAGGTATATATGTATGGTAATATATTTTTGAGTTTTGGTTTTGTGTTTGTACGTGATGGTATAATGGTAAGGGAGTAAGTGTGCTTAAGCATTAGAAAGGCCTAACTAGGCCTAACAATGAGCAAATAATGATTGGAAAAGGGATTTATAATAATTATATGAAATTAAAAATTTAGAAATAGATGGATAAAGATAAAGGGTACTAGGATCAGCCATTATTTTATCAATAATCATCTGTATACCTCCGTACTAACTAAAAATCCTAAAAAGGCTATTAGGATTATGAGAAAAGTAAACAAAGTAGTGTATGAAGAGAATTAAAGCTAGGATGAGTTTGTAAATGGATTAAGGAGTATAAAGAGACCGTAATGAGAATGATTAGACACCTTTAACCACATGACATCCTAAATAACCATATAACCATAGAGTGAAGATTGATCTATTTTTAAAAAAGAGCATCTTGAAGTAAGACAAAGTGTGAGTTAGTTGATATATCCTCTACATCACCAAGGCTCCAAACCCTAGTTGCCCTACTCCAAATTTAATATTTTTATCTTTTCTAAATATTATGCATAAGTACAACCTCAATATGAAGATTCCCTAGATTAAAAATGATAGTTTGCATCCCCACACCTTCCTTGCTTTAAGGTTTTCATCTTCAAGGTAATATCACAAGCATTTATGTGCTTAGTGACCAATATTTTGAATATCAACATAACAAGCCTTAAAATTAAATTCTTATTTATATTTATACCACTTCCCTAAGGGGCATGCCCAAATGCAAGGGAAACAAAAATTCAAATAAAAAGGAAGATTTCTTTTTAAAGCACTCATGGCCCTTAAATGGACACAACTTAGGTGATTCTTAAAACATAAAGTACCTTTTAAAAGTATCTTTTACATATATTCAATTAAAATCACTTGTTTATATTTTGATTATTACCTGTCCCTTATCCCCCTAGAAATAATTAAGGCTAATGGTCTTCAATGATGTTCTTAAAAAAAGAGGGACATCAGAATCCTCCCTATCCAAAATTGCTTGTCCTCAAGCAATTAAAGCACCCATAGGGTTGTTCCCACCACAAATTTCATGCACAATTAAACCCTTGGTCCACCCATGGGGAATAACCCTCATGGTGATTCCTTCTATTGATGTTCATTAGTATTATTTGTTGTTCACACAAGCTAAATTTTTAGAAACAATAGTATTGTATCCTCTTTCCTATTGACATAGAACCCATGTATCTCAAAACTACCAATAAAATGATGAAAGCAATGATATTTTAAAAAATTAAATTACTAAAGTGGCTATAAAATTGCATTATAGCCATGTGATCTTCAAATATTTTTTAGTAGCAAAAAATTAAAAAAAATTACAAATCAATTGTCATGTCATGTTTGACTCCCTATGATACTCACATGTCATACACCTAAAAATCCAACCCTTAAAATTTTGAGATGTGAATTGATTTCTAATAGGTGTTTATTATCATTAGGTAAATTAATTCTAACAATTCACATGATTTTAATTAATTAATTATATCATCCATCATCAGATATGGAGCATAAAGTCTTTGGGACTTCTAACGTATGGAACATCCCAAATTAGGGAATTTTTTTGAATTCTGATTTTTTTGCAAAACCTTATGTAAATAATCAAATATTATTTTTATTTTCAGCAACACCTAGCTTCTAAACACTTCCAAAAATATCACAAAATTATTCTAAGATATAATAAACAATTGGATGGTCCAAAAAAATAATTATCCTTCCAAAATTAGGAAATAACCATCGAACCCTAGATGCCTCCAAGCTACAATTTTAATAGAAATTTGTAGATGATATATTAAATTGAAACCCTCATAAAATTTAATAAAAAATAATTAATTAATAATTATAATTTATTATGAAAAACCTTTGTGTATTTCGGTCCACGAGCCCCTCAAATCAATTTTCCAAAGCTAGAAAAATATATAAAATATTTATTGAATATTTTAGGGCAAAGATGACCCTCAAAATATGTCAAAATCCTCACAAGACAAGTCACCACACTATAAAAATATTAGAATAAAATCATAATGTGTTTTGGCCTCAAATAAGCCCCAAAACCCTATAAACCAGCTCCCCAACTAAGTCTCCTTAGTTGGAAATAGTAAATTCCAACAAAAAAACTAAGTAGCCCTCTAATGAGGGGTTTTCATCCTATCCAATCAGCTCCCAAGGCTCCAAACCCTAGTCTCCCCACTCCAAATGAAATATTTTTATCTTTACTGAATATTATGCACAAGGACAACCTCAAGATGAATCTTCCCTAGATGAGAAATGAGAGTTGGCATCCCAAATCCTTCCTTGCTTGAAGGTTTTTTTATTCAAAGAAAATGGCTTGAGAATTTTTTTGCTTATTGACCAATATTTTGAATATCAACATAAAATGACTTTAAATGAAATTCTCATTTCTTTTTATACCCCTTCCCCAAGGGACATGCCCAAACGGGAGGGAAATAAAAACTAAAATCATAAGGAATATTTATTTTTAAAACACTCATTACCCTTAAAAGTACCTAACTTAAGTGGTTCTTAAAACATAAAGTACCTTTTAAAAGTATCTTTTACATATATTCAATCAAAATCACTAATTTCTCTTCCTCTTATTACTTGTCCCTTAGCACCCTATAAATATTTGAGGATAAGGGTCTTCAATGATGTTCCTAATAAAAGAGGGACAAGGAAATACTCCCTATCAAAAATTACTTTTTCTCAAGAAATTAAAGAACCCATAGGGTTGTTCCCACTATAGATTTCATGCACAATTTAAACCTTGGTCCATCCCATGGGGAAGAACCCTCATGGTGAAGGCTTCTAATGTTTTTCATGAGTATTTTTTGTTGTTCATGTAAGTTGAGTTAAAAAAAAAATAGTATCATATCCTCTTTACCCTTGACAAAGAGCCCATGCATCTCAAAACTGCCAATAAAACAATGAAAGCAATGAAATTTTTAGAATTGGCAATATCAAAGTGGCTAGAAAAATGCATTATAGTCATGTGATATTCAAATATATTGGATTTTATTGCCCTTATATCATCACCTACACAATAAGTAGACACATTAGTCAAAAATAAAGTTATTCATTATGTTTTGTGGTGCCTGGATAAAAATCCTCTCCATATGATGAATCTCTAATACTTAGTCCTCATGCCCCTACATCCCTAATTTTAGACTAGGATAATTTTCAAAGTGATATATGCATGATTATTAGAGGGATTCAATTTTAAATTATATCCATTTATTTTTTATTGGAAATCCTTTTTCTCACTTTCCTATTTCCCTTTGGTGTGTCAAACATGTATGCAACTATAAGAGGAACAACATTGAAACCATGTTTTACCATAGAAGAGCTAAATTTTCATATTAAATATGAAAAGAAGAGATGTTACAACTACATTTCACATTTTTTAATAATACCATAACATACTATCTTCATGATCATTCCCATAACTCTCCCAAACATGCCTCAAGCTTCGCCAAACATGCCCCCTAAGGGATGGAAGTTCCCAAATTAATAGAAAAGTCCATAGTCCATTCATCAATGAGATTGCCACCTTGTATCTCAATTTTAACTTATTGTTATCCATGAATTTTTAATATGTCCATGAGAACACAAACTTTATATAAAAGGAACTAGGGATGCCAAAATAAAAACATTTGGAAAAGAATACCTTGCTGCCCCAAATGGAAAATTACCTTTGATCTTCATTCTTGGTGTGCATACTAGTGTGTCTACCTCTCAAAAATCCCTTGATAAATTTTACATGACATGGTAGGCTCTTTACATCTTGAAATAAAATAATAACAATTTTTTTCTTAGGAAACATACTTTGGGGACATACAATAGCCCTTAACCCCAAATTTTCTAAGTAATAAGGTGCATTTCTCCTTCATGTTAGGAGCTATAGTTTGTTCCAAATTTCAACCTTTTCACCCTCTATAGGTGGATGAACTTAATTCATAAAATCAAAAAAAAAAATTGAGTAAGAAAATTTAGACCTTTCATATACCTTTTTGGAACTCATGATGGGTTGTATCATGCATAAAAATCCAATAGTTTTGTCCTCATATAGTGGCTGATCTTATTTCAACAACTCAAAATTTTTTGAGTATGAAAATTCAAAATTTGCAACAAATTTTTTAAGAATTTGTTAGGGGATGTAATATGCTCAAAAAAATTTAAATTTTGACCTTAAGAGGTAGTAGCTAATTTTTCCCATGAAACTCACTATTCTTATAGTTTAAAATATTTTGAAACTTCACAACCAGATAAAAAAATTTGTTTACACCCTTTAAATTGGCCTCTAATGAAAACTTCAAATATTCCTTAATACCTTATGATAAATCTCATGTAAAAAAAAATCTGATTATTTTATACATACCTTGAAGATTGTCTTATGACCAATTTACTGATTTCTTTAGAGTGGTAACTCTTTTCCACCTTTGTTCCACTCATTAGAGCCCAAAAACACCCTAAAACCCTCCTAGATGAATAGTTCCACTAGGAAAAATAATATAAATAATTCTATATTATTTTCCTTGCAACCAACCCTCAAACCACCCAAATTCAGCATTCAAAATTATTAGAAAAATATAATAATATTATTATAAATATTATTATCAAATTTTGACCTATTTTTCACTATTAGAGCAAGCTCAAGCATGCCATAAGGCACATACATAGGCCTCAAGGGAAGTATTTAATGCTTGGGAGCCTCCTTGTTTCCCAAAGGTGTACACCCCTCTTCTTTGACCTACAAATCATATTTTTATTTCTCTCTAGTGAATTCGCTCAATCTTTGAATGAAGGTGGGGTTCCAAAACACATTTATAAGATCTATTACATGTAACCATACAAATATGAAACATAACTACATCCCTTGAATAGAGATTATCATAATGAAGGAATGGAGGTTTTAATCCCCAAACCTAGTACACTTGAAGGTTTTCATCTTCAAGCCATGGTGAACAAGCTTGACATACTTGATCCACAATTCAATATTCAAAACAAGCATAACCCTTCAAATTAACCTTGAATCTATTCTTATAACAATCTCCAAGGGTAGTGCCCAAATTAGAGGGAGGTGACTTTTTGAATCATAAGCAATTTTACTTTTTGAATTACCTTTTTAAGGGGTTAGGCTCCCATGACCCTTAAATATCCCCCACTAATTGAAAATAGACAAAAAACACTTTTTCACAACTCATGTGAAAATTACAATACTTAAAGTATCTTTTTACCTTTTTGCTCTTTGAATGACCTCCACATCATTCCCCTTTCTTTCTTTCCCTTATTCTTGTGAAAATAAAACAAAACTAAGAGTCTATAATCAAGATATACCAACAAGAGGGACATTACATACCCATTGGGTTTTTAATCAGGAAAACCACATAGTATCACTTATTTTCCATTCACATCAAAGTTGAGCTCCATGGTTTGGTAATTTTATGTGTACTCTCTAAGAGAGTGTAACCATTATATGATAAGAACCAGGTTGGTCTCCCCAATACCAACCACATAAAAACAATCTTTAATGCAATATTTTTCCATAATGATGATCAACTTGGGGACTTTAGTGGCACAAGGTATGGTGAATACATCTACCATGATCATCAGAAAACCATTAAACTCAATAGATTACAATACACATCAATCAAATAACTTTTTATCAATGGAATTATGTGTAACTCCACTATCAATAAGATGAGTGACATACTTACCTTTAAAATTACTATTCACAAAAAAGGGATAGTATTTAGGAGTCCCTCATAGTGAATAAAAGGTGACATCTAAGTCCTCTCCTCCAAGCAAAGTGTTCTTCTTCATAGGTGACTAGCCCTACTTCTTCACCCTCGTCTTCTTCATCTAAATGCACCTCAATATAGTGAATTTTACCCTTCTTATGATAATTATTACCCAATTTCCAATGATATTTACAATCAAAATACAACTTCTACCTTATTAATTTGATTCTTGTCTCATAATTCCCTATTGGCAACTTTATTTGCTGCATAAACCTTAATGGTGTGGCCTACCAAACTACCCTAAACCATGTTGGTTTGGCCTATAAAATTTCCCCAAAGGAGATGATATTTATGGTAAAAAAATTTCCCCTTGGTTTCACCCACTTATTGTCTTTTTATTATTCCAAAGGTTTGAAAGAGTTAGTTTTTAAGAACTAAATGGCATAATTTTACATTTTGGTGTTGAAGACTTAAGATCAAGGGAATTTTGAATGGATCTTTGAAGAGAAGGGCCAAAATCCTCAACAAAAATCCTAATATAATCATCCAATCCTTCCATGAAAATAAATACCAATATTCTTTTTGAAACATATATTACCAT
This sequence comes from Torreya grandis, assembly GCA_037957365.1. Classification (NCBI taxonomy): domain Eukaryota; kingdom Viridiplantae; phylum Streptophyta; class Pinopsida; order Cupressales; family Taxaceae; genus Torreya; species Torreya grandis. The sequence continues at coordinate 644,164 of JARHVA010006095.1, forward strand.
GACTAAAACCTCTAAAGTCCAATCACATACTCCTCTATAGTATCCTTTTATTTAAATTCTGCCAACTGTCTAAAGTATAGCTTTTGATTAGCCCTATCAAACCATTCAATAATCGACTGAGAATGTGTTTTAAGGTATTAATAACATTATCATTGATGTCATGAAAGTTTCATTGATGTCATTCTATATTGTTATTTGTGTTCTTGATGTTGAGTTCATAAGTCTTACTTGAGAGACCTAGTGAGAAGGCATAGGTCTAGTATCATGATGAGGAGAGGAGTATGAGACTTGGGAGTTTAAGGTTATAAGTGTATGAGTAAGGTATGATATCATCTAACATGTGGATGATATTTTGAGAATAGTTTAAATGGTTTTAAGGTGTGTTCATGGTTCAAGTATGACTGGTAGTGTAAGGCCTAGTGTATAAAGAGACCTAATATGACCTAATGATAGGTCAAGTTAATTTACTAAGGTGAAATGGATATTGAAAGCATTCACAAAGGTATGCGAATTTTTTTTTAGTGTTTTAACCAAGTTTGAGGTCACATCCTAAAGGACAAAGGAGGAAACCTAGTATTGAGGTCCTCTGTGTTTATAGAATGGGGCATTGAAGATCTGAGAATAAATTTCTTATGCTCATTAGCATGTGAAAATTTTAATGAGATACTAAGAACTTCATGTAAGTTGACAAAGGTCTCTAGCTTTATTTTCTTGGCATTGTTTTTGGATTTGATGGGTAATCCTTTATTAATTATTGTTAAGAACTAAAACTAGTTAAAATCCTCTTAAAACCCTTATAATGACCCAATAGGAGAGATTTTTGGGATTGGTCATATATTTAGTTTGTTATTGTTGTCAAACAGAGCATGATTCATAGTGAATTAATGATAAAGTGATCAAATTGATGATTTGGATAGTGTTTAACTTAGTGAGGTAATTAATGGATGATATTAATGGTATGGACATATTGTAGCAACCCTATGGGGTGTTATGAGTGATTGGTGTGCTTATAGAAGTGAAAAAAAATATTTAGAATAGTCATATGAATGTTTAAACTCAAATAGTCATCTTGATAGATAAAGCTAAGTGATCATATTGATGATGTTATATTTCACATATGTGAAGGTTTTAGGAGTAATTTGACACATAAATGGATTCCCCTATGAGAGGTGATCTTGTGGTTCAAATTTTAGGTCTAGACATGGAGCATAGCAAAGGTTATTAAGGTGAAAATTTGGCTTCTTAAATAGAGTTTACCAAGTTCCCATACTTATCTAAATTTGTGATATCAAATATATATAATAAGAATTTAATCAGATCATAGATCCAATGGTGAACATTTATTATGATTATATAAGGATCCAATAGAATGCATGATCTTATTAGATAGAGATTGGCACACACGAAGTTAATTTGTTAAAGGATATTGAGATTTCACATGCTAAAGACGTGTCTCAATATCTTTGTTTTGTTAGAAGATCAATGAAATGTGAGTGTTCATACATATGGAGATTGATACAGTGCATCCAGTCAAATAGTTAATGTGTAGAAGGAACACAGAGCTACCAAATGGCATGATCATGGAAGCAAGGATTTAAGAGCCATGATGAGCTATTGTAAGTTAAATACCATGCTACTCCCAAGGAGTTCAATTGAGAAAATTTAATCAAATTTGTCAAGGAGAAAGAGATGAGGTCAAAGTGTCCAATGTTTATTATTTACATAGTGGTTTTTGGAATTTTAATATTCAAATTAATGAAGGAAAATTAGTCTATAGGTTTTTAGCTATATCATTTAATTCAGGATGAATTTCATGGTGGTGTAAAAATCAAAGATGAATATGACTTCAAGACACATCTAAAGAATCTAGTTATAAAGTTTGAATTTTTGTACATTCAAATTTATTGAGATCCAGAATTTACTATATGTTTGTTCCAAGTGGTTGTATATATAGAATATTGTTTAAGGAATTTTTGCTTTAGTAAAAGAGTGTTTTGGTAGGAGTTTTTCATTTGAAGATGTCTTATAGGTCACATGGAGTGGACCCATATATTTTAAAGTGGTCTTATGTTTTTTTTTTTCTAATGAAGTTATAAAAAGGTTAATAGGTCTCCTTGAGATGAGGTCAAAGTGCCTAATGTTTAATATTTACACAGTGACCATTGGAATTTGAATATTCAAATTAATGAGGTAAACCCATTTTATAATTTTTGAGCTATATCATCTGATCCAAAATGAATTTCATGGTGGTGTAAAAATTAAATTTGAAGAGGACTTCAAGGTGCATCCAAAATAATTGGTTAGAAGGTTTAAATTTCTATACAGTCAAAGTTATTGACCTCTAAATTTATCTTTATGTTCATTCATAGTAGTTGTATTAAAAAAATATTGTTTAAGTAATGTGTGATTTAGAAAAAGAGTTTTTTAATGGGAGTTTTTAATTTTAATATGTCTTAGAGGTCATATGGAGTGGACCCATATATTAGAAAGTAATATGTATTCTTGTTTCTCTCGATGAATCCTAAAAAGGGTAATAGGTCTCCATGAGACCTATAAGGGATACTAAGGCCTAATTGAAAGGTACATATACTTAAGTATGACCCATATATGCTATAGATAACCTATATGGATGGTATTGAGATATGTGTTAGCATAATATAAGCATTAAGGGTTAATGAAAGTGTTATGGCTGACCTAAAAGTTGATATTCATAAAGATTCTATAAATAGTGGAGACCAAGGAATGGTTTCAAGACTTGAATGTTAATGTGTTGAGAGAGAAAAAGATAGAGATGAAGGAAAGAGATCAAAGAGAGTGTGATTAGTGGATAGACTAAAATACAGATTAGATTAAGGATGAATGAAGAAGCTTAGAGTGATCCAAAAGAAGTGTTTAGATGCATTGATTGTATGAACAAGTTTGGGTATGTGGGAAGAGTGAAAGAGAGGTTAAAAATTATTTTTCCAATCAGATTGATCTATAATTAGAGTTCTATAGTTGTTGTTTTCATAAGGTGTTGTGTAAGTGCCCAACATATAGAACAAGTGGGTGTTTTCTTACACTTAGGGGTGGGTGATCCTTGTGAAGTGGGCTCTTCACTAAAAGGTCTCATGTTTGTGATCATACTATAGGACAAGTAGTCTATGTGTTTATGGGATTAAGAATGGGATTTATTCCCCAAGATGGTTTCCCACATAGATATTATGTTATGTGTGTGATATTACATCATATTTCTTATTCATTGTTATGAACATCTTGTATGCTTTATGAATGCTTTTGGTCATTGATTAATATTTTTAAAAGATTAAAATTGAATTTTAAAATATCTTGAATCAATGATTCACCCCCCCCCCCACCCCCACTCTTAGTGATTATACCTTTAATAATTGGTATCAGAGTAGGACATTAATTATAAGTTTAAAAACTTGAAGGTGATCTAAGGTATAATATGACAAGTCAACAGAAGTAGGTTTTCTCTATAAATCAATCACCATTATTCAATGGGTCAAATTATGCTTTCTAAAGTGCAAAGATGAGGACATATATCATGTCTCTAGGGTTTTATACTTGGAAAACTATCATAGATGGTTCTAATACACAAGTTACTCCTAACACTAGTGTTTCTAACAAGAACTTGAGTGAGAATAATTATAAATCTATGAATTCTATAATTTATGGTCTATCTAAGGTTGAGTCCATGAAAGTGATACATTGCAAGTCTACTAAGGAAATTTGGGTCAAATTATAGATAATCTATGAAGGAGAATCAAAGGTTAAACTAGTTAAGTTAAAAACCTACCAAAGGTAATTTGAAGGTCTCAAAATGAAGGAAGAAGATACTATGGCATCCTATCTTCTAAGGGTTGATGAGGTAGTAAACATGATTAGAGGTCTTAGAGAGGTGACTGATGAAGCTACTATAGTAAGAAAGGTATTGAGGACTCTTACACTAAAGTTTGACTCAAAATTTTATGATATAGAAGAAATTCATGATCTCACTCAATTTAAGATGGATGAACTGCATGACATCCTTAATGCCTATGAGATGAGAATTAATGAGGATAGACCTCCTAAAAATTAAACAGTCTTCATGGTGATCAAGGAGACAAAAATTGAGAAGAACAAGTTAAGTCTTAAATATTTTTATCTTAATGAAGATTAACTTGAAGCAATTATTACAATAATATTGAATGTAGGATTAGGTAAGTATGAAGGAAAACTTCCTTTTAATTTTTTTTATGTGGTAAAGCTGGTCATTTTGTAGCTAAATATACAAAAATGTTTAAACTCAAAGAAGCTTATAAGCAATCTCATGAGGATGTACACAATAAATATAATGGTCCTATCAAGTACAAAAATTTCTTCACTAAGAAAATTAGAAAAAAGGAAACATACAAAGGCAGTAAAAGCCTTTACTATGAAGGAGATAGTAAGTCATCTATAAAAAAAGATGTAAACACATCTGACAGTAATGATTATTTTCATTATGATGACATGGAGACATTTTTCATGGATTTTAGTGATAATTATGGTGAATGTTCTTTAAGAAGAGATATTATCCATGTGTTTGTAGGCTTGAGAGTGGGTTTTATTCCCAAAGAGGGTTTCCCACGTATATATTGTGTTATATTGTGTTATGTGTGTGATCTTGCATCATCCTTCTTATTCATTGTTATGAACATATTCTATGCTTTATGAATATTGGTCATTGATTAATATTTTTAAAATATTAAAATTGAATTAAAAAATATCTTGAATCATTGAATCACCCCCCCCCCCTCTTAGTGATTGTACCTTCAATAATGGGTATCAAAGTAGGACCTTAATTGTAAGTTTATCAACTTGAAGGTGATCTAATGTAAAATATGGGAAGTCAATAGAAGAAATATTTATCTAAAAAGTAATCATCATTATTTAATGGGTAAAATTATGTTTTCTAGAGTGCAAGGATGAGGACATACATCATGTCTCTAGGGTTTGACACTTGGCAATTTGTCATAGATGGTTACAACACAAGGTACTCTTCCAACTAGTGTTGTTGTCAAGAAGTTGAGTGAGAATAATTCTAAAGATACGAATGCTATTATGTGAGGTATATCAAAGGTTGAGTTCACTAAAGTGACCCATTTCAAGTCTACAAAGGAAATTTGGGTCAAATTATAAACTATCTATGAAGGAGATTCAAAGGATAAATTTGTGAAGATATAGACCTATCAAAGGAAATTTTAAGGTCTCAAAATTAAGGAAGAAGATACTCTAGCATCCTATCTTCTAAGGGTTGATGAGGTAGTAAACATGATCAGAGGTCTTAGAGAGGTGCTTCATGAAGCTTTTATAATACATAAAGTATTGAGGAATCTTACACTCAAGTTTGTTTCAAACATTTTTTATGTAGAATAAAGTCATGATCTCACTCAGTTGAATATGGATAAACTACATGGCATCCTTACTACCTATGATATGAGAATTAATGAGGACAGACCTCCTAAAAATTAAGCATGTTTCTAGGTGATCAAAGAGACAACAACTAAGAAGAACAAGTTAAGTCTTAAATATTTCAATCTTAATTAAGATCAATTTGAAGCCATTATTTCAAGAAGATTGAATGTAAGATCAAGTAAGTATGAAGTAAAACTTCCTTTTAAATTATTTTATGTGGTAAAGTTGGTCATTTTATAGCTAAATGTCTAAAAACATTTGAACTCAAAGAGTCTTATAAGGAATCTCATGAGGATGAACATATGAAATCTAAGGGTCCTAAAAAGTATAGAAAGCTATTCACTAATAAAACTAGAAAGAAGGAATTATACAAAGGTAGTAAGAGACTTTACCATGCAAAATATAGTAGCTCATTTGTAGAATAAGAAGTAAACACATCTGACAGTGATGATTCTTTTCATCATGAGGACATGGAGACATTTTTCATGGATTTTAGTGATGATGAAGGTGAATGTTCTTTAAGCATAGATTCCTTTGGAAAAGATATCTCAAATGAATAAAATGATAAAGTCACTCTTGAAGATAAATATCTATATACTATGGAAGAAATGAAGATACTACAAAGAAATAATAGAAAACAAGATTCCTTGATCAAATCCTATGAGTAGAAAATTAGAATTTTTGGAGGAAGGTTGAGTAATGAATCCATGGATCATGATGAGATCACACAATAATTTGAAACTCAGGTTTTTACTCTTAATGAATAAGTAAAGAGTAAAGATGAAGAGTGTATTATGTATCAATCAGAGATAGAGTGTTTGCAGATAAAACTAAATCAAACTATGAGAAAAGATACATCTGATGATTTAGATAATAAGGATGAATTGATGAATTCTCTTGAAGATATGAATATTAAGAATAAAAATAACAAATAAATGATGTCACAAATCAAGGAATATGAAGAACAATTCAATGTATTTTAAGTAAGATTGAATGATGACACTAGGGAACATGAAGATATTATCAACCATCTCAATATTCTATTATAAACTATGTCTACAACCCTAAAATCCAAATGTGTTTAAGGTATGTGATTGAAATTGAGTCATTAAAAGCTGATTTAGACAAGACATCTTGTAAGGTGAAGTAATTTGTGAAGTATGGAAAGAGATCAAATGATCTTGAAAATATTCTAAGTAGTTAAACATATGTTAGTCATAGATATGGTCTTAGGTACAAAGAAGAACAAAAGCATGTACCTCAAAAAAATATATAAACTTTGAAGATCAATTATCAATTAAGGAATGAAGGTATTGATAGGATGAAGACAAATCATATTAGACAACCAAATGCTATGATGTGTGTAAATTTTAATGGTTATTATTACTCTTGCAATCATTTTGGTCATAGGTCAAAAGATTGTAAAAGATCCTCAAGGAATGAATTTGCATAGAATTATGAGAAATACAATGGCAAGCATTAAAAACATCATCACTCAAGATAGTCAATAGGGTCATAAGGAAATAATGACATATTTTTCTACAAGTGTCAAGGATTTGGAAATATTTCAAAGTTTTATAATATCTTCATCAGGAGAATAAATGATTATGTACATAATCATGAAAATTTAAGGAATCATATTATATCTTAATCATAAGTTATGCAAAATATGAAAAACCTCATTTGTTTTAAATGTCATGAGATAGGTCATAAAATAAGGTTCTACAAGAATGATCAATATTCTACTTAAAATATTATCAATCCTATCATGAAGAGGAGTTAGAGTGAATGGATTCCTAAGCAAGTAAATGAAAAATAGTCTCAAAGTGGATTATTTTACATGATAAAATAAGGAACAAGCCTTATCTTCCTAAATGAATAAGGAAATCAAGAAATATTCTGAGATAAAAGAAAGGAATAAGGTTGACAACTCATTCAAAGTTAATTTAAAGATGAGGAAGGACTAAAAGGTATGGAGATACAGGAGTCTCCTAAGTTTTAGGACCTTTAGTCCCTCTATGACAAGTTGGTGTCTCCACCTGTGATTCTTAGGAGACATATTTCTTGTGTGGAAGAAAATAGGTGATGATAAAAATTCCAATCATTACATATCTATGTTCTTTTCAATTTGATAATATGTAAATGTGTTTGGCTAAGGAGGACCTAAATTAGGTAGCTTGAGTGTCTTCAAGAAGATGTGCATGATGTAAGGGGGAGCATATGTGAGTATTATTTATTACTGATAAAAACATGAAGATGTCTGATGTAGTTGTTAATTCAAGAAGATTTAGAGGATGACTTGATCAAATGAAGTCATGTATTTTGACAAGGTATTGAATATTCGTGAATGAGTAAAAAGAGCTTGTGAGTTTTGTAGCTAGGCATATCCAAATATATAAAAATCCCAAGTTTAGATTGGTGTATGTCAAATAATAGATGACATGAAATGGAGCTTGATGTTAGGGGGGCTCTAAATCTCTATGATTAGTTTTTTAAGTCAAAGTTTATATTGGTGCATATCAAAGGGGGAATAATTGATTCATATTCTTGAAACTGTGTAAGTATCCTCAGTATCTTAAATAGTATTTAAATGCATACATGATGTTGATGAATGATTTTTGGCATGTTGAGGAAGAGACCTTTTATCATTAATGTCAAAAGGAGAGAAAGATAAAAATGAAAGAGTTCAAATGAAGTCATTCTGAGGGTGTTTTTCAATCAATGATAAAGGGGGAGATTGTTGATCATGGTCATTGATGTTAGGTTGTCATTGATGTCAAAAAGAGTATGATTTATTATGAATTAATGAAAAATTGATAATATTGATGGTTTAGAGAGTGTTTGGATTAGTGAGATAATTAGTGGATGACATTAATGGTATAGACATGTTTCTCAGACCCTATGGAGTGTTATGAGTACTCGGTATGCTTATGAAAGTGAATAGAATTCATCAAAACAATCATATGACTGTCTAAACTCAAATATTCATATTGATAGATAAAGTTGAGTGAGAAGATTGATGACATTATATTTCACATGTGTGAAGTTTTTAGGAGTATATTGATACATGGATGAATCCCCCTATGAAAGGTGATCTTGTGCTTTGAATTTTTGGTCTAGACATGGAGCATAGAAAAAGTTATTATGGTGCAAGTTTGGATTTTGAGATAGATTTTACCAAGTTCCCATAGCCAAATATGTGATATCAAATATCTATGATGAAACTTTAATGGGATCACAAATCTAACAATGAATGTTTATTTTGGCCAAATAAAGATCCAATGGATCTCATGATCTTGTCAAATAGAGATCAATGACATGTGTGAAGTCAATTTGTTAAAGGTTACTAAGATTATAGCCACTAGTGAAATGTGTCTCAATCTCATTATTTTTATAGAAGATTAACATGTGAGTGTTCCTACATATTGAGATCGATGGAGTGCATCGAGGAAGATAGTTAATGTGCAAAAGGCACATAGAGCTACCAAGTGACATGATCATTAAAGTGAGGATATAACATTAATGGTGAGATATTTTATGTTAAATACTATTTTTATCCTAAGGAGATTGATAGAGTGCATTTATTAAAATTTTCTAGGGAGCTCGAGATGATGTCAAAGTGTTCGATGTTTAGTATTTACATGGTGACTGTTTAAATTTGAATATTTAAATTAATGAGGGAAACTTAGTCTATATTTTTTGAGATATATCATTTGATCCATGATGAATTTCATGGTGGTGTAAAAGGAAACATTGAAGAGGATTTCAAGGTGAATCCAAAAAATCTATTTTAAATGTTTGACTATCTATATAGTCTACGTTATTAAGATCCAAAGTTGACTATATGTTCATTCATGGTGGTTATATGTAAAGAATATTGTTTAAGCAATTTGTGCTTTAACAAAAGAGTGTTTTAGTGGGATATTTTCATTTTAATGTCTTAGAGGTCATATGGAGTGGATGCATATATGTAAAATTGATCTTGTGTTCTTATTTTGCTTGAGGAAGTGCTAAAAAGGGCAATAGGTCTCTATGATACTTATAAGGGATACTAAGGCCTAATTGAAAGTCGTAGCTACTTAAGTATGACCCATAGATGATATGGACGACCTATATGGATGGTATTGATCTATGTGTTAGCATAATAGAATTCTTAAGGGTTAAGGAAAGAATTATGGCTGACCTAAAAGTTGATATTATTGAAGACTCTATAAATAGTGGAGACAAAGGTAATGGTTTCAACAATTAAATTTTAATGTGTTAAGAGAATATAAGATAGAGATGAAGAAAAGAGATCAAATAGAGTGTGCTCAGTGGATGGACTAGAGTATAGATAAGATTAAGGATAAGTAAAGAATCCTAGAATTATCTAAAAGGAGTGTTTGGATTCATTTCTCGTATGATCAAGTTTGAGTGTGTATGAAGAGTGAAAGAGAGGTGTTAAACATTATTTCTCCAATCAGATTGATTTACATCAAAGTTATGGAGTTTTTTGCATAAGGCGTAGTGTGGGTGCTCAACATCTAGAACAAGTAGGTGATTTTTCACACTTATGGGTGGGTGCTCCTTGTGAAGTGGGTACTTCAATAAAAGGTCTCATTATTGTGATCATATTATAGGAAAAAATTTCCATGTGTTTATAAGTTTGAGAGTGAGTTTTATTCCCCAAGAGGGTTTCCCACATAGATCTTGTGTTATGTGTGTGATCTTGTATCATATTTATTATTCATTGTTATGACCATATTATATGTTTTATGAATGCTTTTGGTCATTGATTAATAATTGAAAAGGATTAAAATTGGAATTTAAAATATTTTGCATCACTAATTCAATCCCCCCTCTCATTGATTTTACCTTCAACAATTGGTATGAGAGTGATGAGCTCTATAAATGTCCTATTATTGTGTCCATCTATTTTACTCATCCTGCTTGTTAACCATGCTTTTGAACATTTTTCCATATAGTTTCCTACTTTTGTAAGCCATATAGCATAATATTTCTATACTCTTTTAAATAGTTGAAATTATGTATTTGAATTAAATATAGGATGGTTATCTATTGCTTTATGAAACTTTTTCTATAATGTGTTTTAAGGATATTTTTGAGAGATAGGTATGTAATGCAGAATACCATGCAACAAAGGAATCTCATTACACTTACCATCCTACAACCATTGTGTGACCAAAGCCACAGATGAACAAATTTTTATTATCTTCCAATTGAATCATAGAAAATAATCTAACCTCCATGGATCTCAATAATGAAGCAATTGAAAAGTGAAAATAGCCTTATTTGTCCTACAACAATATTGCAAAATTCCCATGAATGATGACTTTAGCGAAAGAAACCAATTTTAGTTATCCCAATATGATTGTATCTTAGAATATAATGTGTATATTCTTTTTTCATAAAACAATCTCCTCTGTAGTATATAAATATGTATTAGAAGAGTTGAGAGATAGGAGATGTTGATTAGACATTATCATAAGTACATTTTGTCAAGTAACAATTATTGTGACTTCCTAAATCAATTCATTATTGTAGTTTAGATTAATACAAACAAGCATCTCTGAGTTCAATTAAGTGTTGTAAGAGGAAGGATTGAATTTGGAAGATGAAGAAAGAAGGGCCCCCTTTGGAAGACCTATAGCAACAATCCAACCCAATTTAATATCTAAGCATGTTATTTGACTTCTTTATGCATTGTGTGATTTAATTAGGAATTGTGTAATTTAAATTCTTTCCTATATTTGTTTAAGGAATATTTCAATTCATAATCATTAATTTCATAGTACTTTGTTTATATTTTATTTTAGGCATTCCATTTACTACACTTCAACATCTTAGATATAATTAGCAGAATGCCAAATTAGAGATTGAGTGTGCACATACAATGACATCATCCTATTAAGTCTACATAATCAAGGTGACATTTAACTAAATTAGAAGGTACAAGTCAATGGTTACTCTCCTTCTCAATTTTGGTAAAGATAAGTACATCTAATTATGATTCAACTACTAGTCATTTTTGGCATCATTATTGGGGAAGGGTGTCACACACTTATGATGTTCAATCTTGATAGAATTTTTTTTTGGATGCTTATTATTCTTTAAAAGATTTTAATTATTTAGATTAAAAATTTCTTTATTTCATATTTTAAATATCCTTTTTTCCAATTAGGATAGTGAAAATTTTTAAAACCTTGATATTACTAACCCTATACAGGTAGGTTGGGCAAAAAGTTAAAAAAAAGTGGTTAACGTATGTAAATCAAAGGGGAATATATAGGAATATTTTTCATAAATCATTTAAAATTTCTACAAGATCATATATTCATCATACAACAACTAAGGAACATGAAGAAATTCTTGAAGATCACTCAGAGTTGTCAATAGAAGAGGTAGAGAAGAAGAATTTTTGGCTAGACTAGTAACACAAGTTGGAGACTTTGAAGAGGTTTTAACCCATAGAAGAGACCCACATGTACCACCTTTATTAATTACCACCTTATGATCTCATACATAGTAATCTGAAGTTCACTTCCCTCCATCACCTAATATTTTTGCTAAGGAGGCATTCAAAGCTATTCTTGCCCCTAGAAGAAACACTAGACCAATAGAATCTTCCAATTTAGAGAGACTATTTCACAAAACACTATCATAATATTTTGAAACCTCCAAACTATCCCCATTATATAGGAATATATATAGTCTTAAGGAAAAATATATAGTCCCCACCTTTTACACCCTAGGAAATAAAAGAATTGATAGGAATTTCAAGTGGTGGGTAGCAACAACCTCCCATCTACCAACACAAAGATTATTCATGGGGGATCACTAGGAAGAAAACACTACCAATGAGTCTACTAATTTAAAATTTCCTATCCTTACTCCTGATGAAAATGCACCAATGAAGAATATCCCTCAATCTTCCCTCCGTACCTTTAGAGAAAAAGCATCTAAGGATCTAGATACATTTTTTTTGAGTTTGACATCTTATGCCATAGCTATGATTATAATCAAGATGCTCAGAAACTCAAACTATTTATATCAAAACTTAAAGATGTAGAACTTAGATGGTTCATGGGACTTGGAAAGGATGTCATTTCTACTTGGGAGGAAAAGAATGAGAAGTTGTTGATGAAATACCAAGACTATTTTAGGGGTATAAACTACAAGAGAGATGACATTTTATGAATGACACAAGTTGATGATGATTCATTGGAGGAATATATGAAAATATTTTTGTTCAAATTAAAAAATATATAAGAAAACTACAATGGATAAAGAATATATCAACATGATATTATTGAAATGAATTAGAGATGATTGTCTGGAGGCACCAAATCTAATGTCTGGTGGTGATGTTTCTACATTTCCATTTGATAAACTAACAGTTCTATGTATAAACTATTCTAGATCAAACTTGAACAAAAGTAGAGGTATAAACCTTCTTAAAACATCTACTATAAGACTCTCTAAAGGTGAAGTTAACAACCTTCTCTAGGATATGAAGTGGGACATCATCAGTCACCTAGCTACTCAACTTGATACATTACATACATGGAGGAAGCAAGAAGAAATCAAGAAAGCCTTAACCACCTATTATCCTAAATGAAGAAAGAAGAATTGGGATTGTAAATTACATTTCATGAAAGATCGTGTATCCATCATAATCAAAGAGAATCCTAAAATAGTGGAATTGTATGTCATAGGAGAAGATGAGAATTAGGTGTTTTTAATGGCTCAATAGAAACCAAGGGTACAAAAATCAGGTATGCCATCAAACTCTATGTTTTCAATTTATCAATTTTCAAATAATCCTCAATATGGTTCTTAGATGAATGTACCCAATCAAAATTGGTCTCAAACAAGTAGGTGGCTACCCTAAAATCAATTATGGATACAACAGATTGGATAACAACCTCAACTAGGGTAATTCTAAAACCAATAATGATTCTATCCCTCTAATACATGACACAAACAATGGATAGGTAATCAAGGATTTCCCCAGTAAATACAACAAGTATAATAACAATAGGGCATAATTTCAACATGCATAAACCTATTTGAACCACTCAATTACCCACCCATCCCATCCCCAATCTTACCAATAAGTTTGATCAACTAACATAATCCATTGAAATAGTGAAATATCTAACATACACTTTAGATATTAATCAAATGCAACTTCATTCAGGTCATGTTCTTCCACAACCCACCTCACCCATAATCATAGAAAACTTTGAACCAAATCCAATCTATACTAATCCACAACCACCCACGGCCAATTTTGATGCAAGTCCATTTGAAAATATAAAAGAAATTGATAATCTTCCTTTTCTAGAGAGATTGAACATATCACATCCTAAACTAGAGCACAAATTTGATATTTTAGGACAACTCAAGAATGTGTGTGTAAAAATCCCACTCTTTCAAAAAATAAAGGATGTTATTATATATAATAATTTTTTTAGATAGTTATGTTTGAAAAAACTAAGAAGAAAGAACAAGGATCCTAAAATAGTTTAGGTCACTGGCTAACTAGCAGATATTATGCTGGGATTAATAGTTCCACCAAAATATTCTAATCTGGGAAGTTTGTTAGTTAATGGTAGCATCCATAACCAACCCATCTCCAATACTTTAATTAACATGGGGGAATCCATCAATGTGATGACCATGGAGACCATGTAATAACTAAAACTTACCACTCTCTGTCTACACCCACCATCTTCTAGATGGCTGACAGATCAACTAGTAAGCATGAAGGGATTATTGAGGACCCTATTATAACTATAGATTATTGTAAATATCTAGAATATTTTATTGTCCTACAACCAAAGAGCAATTTGGAGGGTTATCCTCTCATCTTTGGCCACCCATGGTTGGCCATCAATAATGCTTTTAATGGTTGCAAGTTAGGAAAAATGCTAATTTCCAATAGAAATGACACGAAGAAATTGTTGTTATATCCATTAGCTTAGCCTTCTTAGAATGATGGAAAAACCCCTTGGATTGATGAACTTAAAGAACTTTTCTCCTTACAGACTCTTTTCACAATTGATTAGAGTCTAGCTCTACAGGCCCAAGAAGAAGACACTATCCTTACTAGTATCCTACAAAACACCTATGGACAATATCCTATAGCCACCAAAATATTGGAATGTATACCATGCCCTCTCCAGAATACCTTTCATGAGAATGATTTCACTGAAACCATAAAATACGTTTGGGTATTCCATCCATTACATCCCCATAAATGTAACTATGCTCCTTCAATCACCAACATAGAGACCATGCTTTCTTTTAAAAAATCAAGTAGACATCTTACCAAACAAACCTTTCAACATTAACACTTCTTTAACACCCTAGCAAGAAACTTAGTTACGTACAATACTGAGAAGACACATAATAAAATTTACCTAGGATTACCATGAAATGAGAGGAATACCACCAGATTTATGCATGCATCACATTTACATCAAAGAAGAATGCAAACCTATTCTCCAACCCCAACGATGAATGAATCATGCAGTCAAAGACATTATCAAAACTAAGTTGCAAAAATTCTTGGATTAATGATTTGTTTCTCCTATCTTGGAAAGCCAATGGGTCTCTCTCCTAGTCATTTTCCTTAAGAAAGGGCGAAATGGTATATTTACAATGACTACCAAGAGTTGAATGTTGCTACCAAGAAGGATCACTTTCCCCTTCCATTTATTGATCAAGTGTTGGATATATTAGAAGGGAATAAGTATTTTTTATTTATAGATAGATATAGTGTTAATAATCAAATACAAATTACTCCACACCAAGATAGAACCAATTTTACTTGCCCTTTGAGAACCTATGCCTATATCATCTTGCCATTTGGTCATTGCAATGCCCCAACTACTTTTCAAAGGGTTGTCTTGAGCATATTTTCTCATCTTTCCCTTGACTGTATTGAAATCTACATGGATTATTTCAATGTCTATGGGTAGACATTCAAATAAACACTGATCAACCTAGAGAAAGTTATTCAATGCTACCAAGACCATCAATTATCTCTAAGTAATGAAAAGTGTTACA
Organism: Torreya grandis; assembly: GCA_037957365.1. Lineage (NCBI taxonomy): Eukaryota > Viridiplantae > Streptophyta > Pinopsida > Cupressales > Taxaceae > Torreya > Torreya grandis. The sequence continues at coordinate 659,677 of JARHVA010006095.1, forward strand.
TACTTATGATTGAAGGGATTGTGTTGGGACATCACATATCCCTTGTTGAAATTCAAGCTGACCTAGCAAAGATAAATATCATCAAGGATAAACCCACACCAAAGAATCAAAAAGATGTTATAAGTTTTTAAGGACTTGCTATTTATTATAGATGATTCATAAAAGATTTTAGTAAAATTGCCACCCCATTGCTTAGCTTGCTTACTAAGGATGTTGAATTTACATGGACTAATGATTGTCAAACTTTCTTTTAGAAACTGAAAGACCTTCTTATAACAACTCTTATTCTAAGAGGACCTGACTATATGAAGCCTTCTCACATCTACATAGATGCATCTGAAACCACTTTAGGAGACTTCCTTGGCCAAAAATATGAATCTTTGAGTTATGCAATCTATTTTTCAGCAAGAATCTTCAAGGGGTTGAACATAACTACACTATAACAAAGAAGTAATTCCTTACCATTTTCTATGCCATCAACAAATTTTGACACTATATTATAGGTTACCATGTATTCATCCACACCAATCATGTAACATTGAGGTATTTAATGAACAAACCTACTACAATAGGCAAGATAATTCATTAGTTGCTTTTACTATAGGATTTTGATATTACCATTATGGATAGACCAGGTAAGGATAATATAGTAGAAAATTTTCTATCTTGATTGTAAAATGATGAGCACAGTCCTATTATTGATGATTCCTTTCTTAATGAACATTTATTTAGTGTAACAATTTAATCTCCTTGGTTTGTAGATATTGCTAACTATCTTTCCGTAGGATAACTACCACAACATTTATCACCTAAGGACAAACAAAACCTAATCCAAAAGAGCATACATTATTCTTTGATTGAAAGATATCTCTTTATCACTAGACTATATTTAGCTATGAGAAGATGTATCCGAGAAGATGAAGCTTATGACATTCTTAGAGCTTGCCATGATGAACCCTATGGGGGTCATTTTTATACCAAATAAACTACCATGAAAACACATATTATTAGATATTATTTTCCTTCTTTACATAAAGATGCCATGATGTATACCCATAGATGTGATCAATGTCAGTATATGGAAAAACCCACTCACTCTGACAAACTAACATTATAGCTACAACTAGTTTTGGAATCCTTTGGCAAATGGGGATTGGATTTTGTAGACCCCATTGATCCTAAATATAAAAACAAATAATACATACTAGTGTGCATTGATTATTTCAAGAAATGGGTAGAGGTAAAATCCTTAACCCAAGCTTGAGATGAGAAGGTACATGTGTTCCTCTATGAAGAAATATTCACCCACTATGGAGTACCAAGAGAAATATTCATAGACCAAGGCCCATAGTTCACATTAGACCTCAAAACTACCTTGATAAAAGGATATGAAATTAGACACAATAATTATAAACCTTACCATCCTTAGTCAAATGGTCAGGTGGAAGAGACAAATCAAGAATTGGAAAATATCCTCACTAAGACTATCAACCTGCATAGAAAATATTGGTCAACTCATCTTCTATAAGCATTCTAGGCTTACAGAATCACCTATAAAACCACAACTAGTTTTACTCTATATAAGCTAGTTTATGGTAAGAATCATATTCTACCTATTGAGTTTGAACATAAGACATTCAAGAAAACACTTGATTTGGGCTTGGATCTTTCCCAAGATCAACAAGATAGGATCATGTAACTGAATGCACTTGATGAACTCAAAAAGTAAGCACTTCAACATACTTAAATAGTGCAAAAACAACATGTGGGATGGCATGATAGGAACATCAAGACTAAAAATTTCCAAATAAGAGACTAGGTACTCCTTTTTTACTCTAGCTACAAGTATCATAAAGGAAAGCTACAGTCTAGATGGCTTGGGATTTATGAGATCAAATAAGTTTTTGACAATGGAGCTATAAATCTCACAACCATTGAATCTATTAAGTTCTAACTACTTGTTAATGGTCGTAGGCTCAAATTGTATAAGAAACCATTTTATAAGAAAACTCTCACTCACTAAATTCTTGAAGAACAACATCCATCTATTTTCCATGCATAAAATCAACTTATTCTTGCATTCAAAGCATATTTTTGTCAACCCTTCTCTAATATTTTCCAAGAGTAATAAAGCTTCCTGCAACCAAGAATAAATCATTCACAATGGCTTGGTTTAGGCTAAATAAAATCTTACCTTATAGATTATTATAATTATTATAGTTGAGCTTGGACCATAAAATCTAAAAATAAAAATAAAAAAATAAGAAATAAAAACCTTCAAGCATTGCTGACAGATGTTGTCTCAAAAAATTAGGTCACTTGCTAATTGACATTCATTAAAAAAACAAAAAAGTGAAAAATAAAAAAGGTAATACAACAATATTATTTTTATTTTTATCTATTTTTACTTGTAGATTCATTCCCTTGGATAAAAAATATATTTTTCTTCTTTCCACAGGATGAAAAACTTGCTTCTATAAGATAAAACTTGCTGATGTAGGATAAAACTTGATGTTATAGGATAAAACTTGTTTTTGGAAGATAAAACTTGTTACTACAGGATAAAACGTACTACTATAAGAAATATATATTTATACAAGATATATTCCTACATTCCATCCTGCTCAAGCATTTGATTCCACTAAAATGTAAACATACACCATGATCACCACTTTGAATCATCATTTGCACATTTATGAAAGGTATTTATATAAGTAACATGATAATTATTCTATATTTATTTCCTCTCATACATTTTAATTATTTTTAAATATGATGGGACTTAATGCTATAAATGCACTATCATATCCTCTCCTTATCATTCCCACTTACCATCTTTTTAATTGATTGATGTGACCATTGACAAAACTGCTACTACCACCCCTTACTCTTACCATGAGAGTTTTATGCACATTGGCTTCATCCCTCAAGGATAAGTGACAGTCTAAGTTGGGGGTGAGATTTTAAATTAATTCAAACGTATTATTTTTCCTTCCAAATCAAAATTCATAAATCATTTCACCATAGCCCAAAACCCTTGTTACAATCACCTAGACCTGTAACTAACAAAATATGGGAGGCAACTTGTTGAAACATGAACCACTAGATATCACCCCTTTAACTAATAGCCCAAAAAACTTGTCCCTATTTTGCATATAAGATGGGCATATTTTTTTTGAGAAAATACAAGCCCTAAATGAAGTAATTGTGGAATAATTTTCTAGTACATTAAATAATAGCTTGACACCAATGAAAGGGATGGAAATAAAGGTAATATAAATCACCATTAGCAAAGTAATAGGACTACCAAGAAGAGGGGAGGAATGGCAAGACAAATTTGACGCCAAGGTTGAGAGATGAAAATACATCAGAGGAAATAGACACCTAGAAAATTCAAATCAAGTCATTGCAAGGTTATCTCTAATAGAAAAATCGGATAAAGATGCTAAGGTTATCTCCAAATATTTTATTTTCCAAGGAAGGTATTCCATGCTACATGGCTTACACTTCAAGTTCCTAAATCATTTACAACATTCCCAACTTCTTAATCCACATGATCACAAAAATGTTGAAGGTGTTTCAAAAAGGTAATTTTAAAGCTCTTTCCCACCATTGTCTCATCTATTTAATTGTTTAAGACCATTTAGAAATAACTAGACCCAACATTAGTTGAGAAGAATTTTTCCAAGTACTAGGAAATACAGAGAGTGATAAAGAAGATAATGAAATATAATAAGAATTAGAGGTTGAAGAAAAAATATTAAAAGAAGCCCTTCCTACATATCCATAAGAACCTATAGCAAAAAAACTTCCTATAACCACATAAAAACCTGTATAATAAGGTCTTCTTATAGAAATAAGAGAACCTATAGAATAAGGTCTTCCTGCAATAACACAAGAACCTATAGGAAGGTTTGAAGAAAGGATTTCCATAGGTAGGGAATCCAAAAGGAAAAGGAAGAAACTCATTATCAAGCCTGATTCAAATGAGTCTAAGGAGGAACTTCCACCTTCTCCCAAAAAGGCTAAGGTAACCCCTACTCCTCATAGATATATAGATTGAGGAGAAAAGTGAGAACTAAACTTTCTTCTATTATTGAAATAAATGAATAATTTGGAGAAAAATAGACCACTAGTAGTGATGAATCTCTAAAGACTAAAATAGATAGGGAAGAATGTTCTCCAGTATTCAATCAAGAAGAAGTAGAACAAGTTGAGCATAGTTTTGAAGAACTACATGAGGAACCAATATAGGAATAAGTAGAATAAGTTGAGCATAGTTTTGAAGAGTTACATGAGGAACCCATGTAGGAAGAAGATAAATAATTGGATCAACCTACAATAAAAATGGAATTTTCCACTCTTGAGCAAGCCCTGTAAGAAATTGAGAAACAAAGGAAATAGTTGTAAGATCAATCTAGTGGAGGACTAGATGTACTTGTTGTAGTAGCTTATCAGCTACATCCCTCTATTGAATGCCAACCTATAGAAAACATTTCACAACCTTTTATAAATTTAAATTAATAAGAAGAACCTAAAGGTGCCCAAGAAGTTAGTTATCACTCCTCATTTGCAATATCTTCTAAATTGTTGAATTGGATGGATAATTAGTCTAAAATTTTGAAGGAACTAAGGAAAGAAAATAATAAACTGAAAGAAGAGAATAAGTTGAAGGAAGAGATCATCACCAAACTAAAACAAAAAATTGAGGATATGGATGGTCTTACCCAATAGTTCCCTGATTGTATCCCTCATACAAAAGTTTATTTAGTTTAGCTTGAAGAACAATGGCACAAGTTTAGATTTATGATAATTTATTGTGATATTCCCTATGAAGTTATTGACCCCTTTTCCTTCTTATATATATATAAATTAAGTTCACAAGAAGAATAAGAAAAATTATGTGAGTTCTACTTGCATGATTATGTTTTTCCTTATGATAGGGAGTGTCACCCTAATCTATATGTTGGAGATGTCCAACTATAGGCATTTTCATCATATTTGTTGAATGAATAGAGAATAGGAAGAGAATTAGTAGTATATAAGAAAAAGGAGAATGAAATCTAGTTGTTAATCAGGAGTGAATCAATAGCACCTAATTTTGTATTAGTTGAATGGGATGATATCATGTTGAATAAATAAGTCAAAACTTGGTTTTGTAAGAAATGTGATGAAGCCCAAGAGTTTTACTTAGGATTAAGAAATTTTGTTGGTCCTTTAGCAAAATATTTTTGTATAAAATGGTGGAATGAGCTCACCCCTACACTAAAAAAGAGGGATCCCTATTCCCCTTTTAATTTAAACACAATATTTAACAAGATCACAAAATATATTCTTCTTATAGGTGATATGGGATTACAATTGCTAAACCTCAAATTCTAGCCCCCTCTATTCTGGTATCTTATTCCAAATTTGTAGGATAAAACCTTGGTGGATAAAGTAAGATAAGTCAAAATTTGTCAACTATTTGAATAGATGTGGGGATTTTACACTCACCTTGCCAAGGGTGATGTAGATCCCATATATTTTAGAGTTCTTTGTGAATTGGGAATGAACAAGTATGTTACTCAAGGTTGAATAAGATCTTATGTTTGGAGTATGACGAGCCCCATAAATTTCCTATTCTTGTGTCCATCTATTGTACTCATCTCACTTGTTAACCATTCTTTTAAATGTTTTTCTATATAGTTTCCTACTTTCATAAGCCATTTAGCATTATGTTTCTATAATATTTTAAATGGTTGAAATTATTTATTGGAATTAAATATATGATGGTTATCTATTGCTTTAGTATGGCTTTTATATAATGTGTTTTAAGGATGTTTTGGAGAGATAGGTATGTAGCGTGGAACATCCTATAGTAAAAGAATCTCATTACACAAACCATCTTGCAACCACTACGTAACCAAATCCATAAATGAATAGATTTTGATTCTCTTCTAACTGACTCATATAAATGACTCTAACCTCCATTTAACTCAATAAGGAAGTAGTTAAACAATGAAAATAGCCTTGTTTTTCACATTAAAATATTTTAGAATTTCCATGAATGATGACTTTAGTGAAAGGAATAAATTTTAGTTATCCTAATTTAAATGTATATTATAATAGAATGTGTTTATATTTTTCATAAAATAATTTCCTTTATGGTATATAAATATGTAACATCAGAGTTGAGAGATAGGAGATGTTGATTAGAGATTATCAAAGTACATTTTATCAAGCAATAATTATTTTAAGTTCGTAAAACAATTCATTGTTACAGTTTTGATTAATATAAACAAGCATTTCTAAGTCCAATTTAGTGTTTTGAGAGGAAGGATTGAATCTAGAAGATGGAAGGAGAAAGACACCCCTTTGGAAGCCTTAAAATAACAATCTAACCCAATTTAATAGCTAAGCATGTTATTTGATTTCTTTATCCATTGTGTGATTTAATTCTAAATTATGTGATTTAATTATGAATTATGTGATTTACATTCTTGATTAGATTTGTTTAAGGAATCTTCCAATGCATAGGCATTAATTTCATAGTACTTTGTTTATTTTTTATTTCAAGCATTTCATTTACTACACTTCAACATCTTAGATACAATTAGCAGGATGTCAAAGTAGAGATTGAGTGTGCACATACAATGACTATCAAATCTACATATTTGGGTTGACATATAAATGAAGTATAAGGTAGAGGTCCATGGTAACTCTCCTTGTCTATTTTGATCAAGAGAAGTATATATGATTGTGAATCAACTGCTAGTCATAGATCAAGACCTTAATTTCAATTTTATCCACTTGAAGGTGATCTAAGGTATAATATGGAAAGTCAAAAAAATAAAAGTTTCAATTCAAATCAATCATCATTGTTTAATGGGTCAAATTATTCTTTTTAGAGTCTAAGAATGAGGACATACATCGTGTATATAGGGTTTGATACTTGGCAATCTATCATAGATGGTTATAATAAAAAATCTACTCCTACAACTAGTGTTATTGATAATAAGTTGAATGAGAATAATTATAAATTTATGAATGCTATCATTTATATTCTACCTAAGGTTGAGTTAACATAAGTGATCTATTGCAATTCTAGGAAGGAAATCTGGGTCAAATTACATACTATCTATGAAGGAGACTCAAATGTTAAAATGGCTAAGTTATAGACCTACCAAAGGTAATTTGAAGGTATCAAAATGAAGGAAGAAGATATTATGGCATCCTATTTTATAAGGGTTGATGAGGTAGTAAACATGATCAGAGATCTTGGAGAGATGATTGATGAAGCTACTATAGTACAAAAGGTATTTATGACTCTTACACTCAAGTTTGATTGAAAAACTTATACTATAGAAGTAAGCCATGATCTCACTCAGTTGAATCTGGATGAACTGCATGGCATCCTTACTACCTATGAGATTAGAGTTAATGAGGACAGACCTCCTAAAAAATATGTAACCTTCAAGGTAATCAAGGAGATAATAACTAAGAAGAATAATTTAAGTGTTAAAGATTTTGATCCTAATTAAGATAAACTTGAAGCCATGAATACAATAATCTTGAATATAGGGTCAGGTAAGTATGAAGGAAAAATTCCTTTTAAATGTTTTTTATGTGGTAAAGTTGGTCATTTTACATCTAAATATCCAAAAATGTTTGAAATCAAAGAAGCTTATAAGGAATCTCATGAGGACGAACAAAAGGAATATAAAGGTCTTAGTAATTACAAAAAATTCAGCACTTAGAAAATTGGAAAGAAGGAATCATACAAAGGCATTAAGAGCCTTTACCATGAAGAAGATAGGTACTCATCTGCAAAAGAGGAAGTAAACACATCTAACAATGATGATTTTTTTCATCATGAGGACATGGAGACATTGTTCATGGACTTTAGTGATGGTGAAGGTGAATAATATTTAAGTAGATAATTCTATGGAAAATATAGCTTATATGAAGATGAGAAAGTCACTCTTGAAGATAAATATCTAGATACTATGCAAGAAATGAAGATACTACAAAAAAGAACAAAAACCAAGATTCCTTGATAAAATCCTATGAGGAGCAAATTGGAATTTTTAAAGGAAGGATAAGTAATGAAGTCAACAAGAATGATGAGATCACACAAGAGTTTTAAACTCAAGTTTGTACTCTTAATGAATAAGTAAAGAGTAAAGATGAAGAGTGTATTATGTATCAATTAGATATAGAGTATTTACAAATGAAACTAAATCAAACTATGAGAAAAGATACAACTGATGATTTAGATAATAAGGATGAATTTGTGAATGATCTTGAAGATCTAAAGATAGAGAAGAAAAAGAACAAATAAATTATGTCACAAATCAAGGACTATGAAGAATAATTCAGTGTGTTTGAAGCAATATTGAATGATGACATTAGGGAACATGAATATACTATCAAGCATCTCAATATTTAATTAGAAACTATGTCTACAATCCTAAATTCTATAGAAGATGAGTTCTTAAGGTATGTGATTGAAATTGACTCATTAAAAGCTGATTTAGTCAAGATGTCTTGTATGGTGAAGTCATTTATGAAGAATGAAAAGAGCTCAAATGATATTGGCAATATTTTAAATATTCAAAAGCATGTTAGTGATAGATTTGATCTTGGATACAAAGAATAAAAACTGCATGTAACTCAAGAGAAGATAAAGGCTTTGAATATAAATCATCAGTCAAGGAATGAATGTATTGACAAAATGAAGACAAATGAGATAAAAAAACTAAACGCTATAAGGTATACAAATTTTATTTGTCATTGTTACTCTTACAATCAGTTTGGTCATAGGTCAAAAGATTATAAGAGATCTTCAAGGAATGAATTTTCATGGAATTATGATTAGTATAATGGAAAGCATGAATAACATCATCATTCAATATAGTCAATAGGATCACAAGGAAAGAATGACATCTTTCGCTACAAGTGTCAAGGATTTGGTCATATTGCAAAGTTTTGTAATATCTTCATTAGGAGACCAAATGATTAGGTACATAATGATGAAACTTAAAGGAATCATCTTATATCTCGATCACAAGGAAAGTACAATTTGAAAAACCTCATTTGTTTCAAATGTCATGAGAGAGGTCACATAGCAAGCTTTTACAAGAATGATCAATATTCTTCTTCAAATATTATGAATCCTATCATGAAGAGGAGTCAGAGTGAATGGAGTCCTAAGTAGGTAATTTAAAAATAGGCTCAAAGTGGATTATTTTTCATGATAGAATAGGGAACAAGTTCAAATATCAAGGAATAAGCCTTATCTTCTGAAATGGACAAGGAAATCAAGCAAGATCTTGAGATAAAAGAAAAAATAAGGTTGAGATCAATATGAAGATGAGGAAGGACTACAAGTCATGGATATATAGAAGTCTCCTATGTTTTGGGACATTTAGTCCCTCTATGACAAGTGGGTGTCTCTACCTATGCTTCTTAGGATACATCTTTCTTGTATGGCAGCAAATAGGTGACGATCAAAATTCCAATCATTACATATGTTTGTTCTTTTCAATTTGGTAATATGAAAGATGTGTTTGGATAAGGACGACCTAACTCATTTATCCTGAGTGGCTTGAATAAAATATGCATGATGTAAGGGGGAGGATATGTGAATATTCTTTAGTCTTGCCAGAAGTATGATGATGACTACTACAATTGTGAATTAAGGAAGATTTACATGATGACTTGATCAAACAAAATCATGTATTTTGACAAGGTAATGAATATTTATTCATGAGAAAAGATAGATTGTGAGTTTTTATAGGTAGATAGGTCTATAGATCATAAAATCCCAAGTTTATATTAGTGTATGTCAAATAATAGATGACATGAGATGGAGCTTAATGTTAGGGGTAACTATCTAAGCTCTGTGAGTAGTTTATCAAGTATAAGGATCAAAGAAGTCAAAGTCTATATTGTTTCTTATCAAAGGGGGAAAATTTTATTTATGTGATTGAAAGTATGTAATTATCCTGAGCATCTTAAATATTATTTGAATACATACATGATGTTGAGGAATGATTGTTGGCATCTTAAAGAAGAGACCCTTTGTCATTAATGTCAAAGGGGGAGAAAGATCAAAATGAAGGAGTTAAAATTAATTCATTATTCAAATGAATTAATTATGAGGGTATTTTTCAATCAATGTTAGAGGGGGAGGTTGTTGATTATGGTCATTGATGTTAAGCTACCATTGGTGTTAACAAGATCATGATTCATAGTGCATTAGTGACAAGGTGATTAAATTGATGGTTTGGAAAGTGTTTGACTTAGTGAGGAAATTAATGGATTATATTGATGGTATAGACATGTTATAAATACCCTATGTGGTGTAATGAGTGCTTGGTATGCTTATGGAAGTGAAAAAAATTCATGAGAATAGTCATATGAATGTCTAAACTCAAATAGTCATATTGGTAGATAAAGCTGAGTAAGAAGATTGATGACATTATATTTCACATGTGTGAAGGTTTCAAGATCAGTTTGAAACATGGATAGATTCCCCTATGAGAGGTGATCTTATGGTTCAAATTTTAGGTCTAGACAAGAGTGTAACAAAAGTTATTAAGGTGTAAAGTTGGCTTCTTAGATAGAGTTTACTAAGTTCCCATACTTAGCCAAATTTGTGATATAAAAAATCTATGGTGATCCTTTAATTGGATCACAGATCCAATGGTGAATGTTTATTATGAGTAGATAAGGATCCAATGAAGCATGTGTTCTTGTTAGATAGAGATCAATAGTACATGTGAAGTCAATTTCTCAAAGGTTACTGAGATTGCATGTGATAGCCACATGTGTCTCAATCTCATTGTTTTGATATAAGATAATAAACATGAAAGTGTTTATACAAATGGATATCGATGGATTGCATCAAGTCAAATAGTCAATGTGTAGAAGTCATGTATAGATACTAAGTGGCATGATCATGAAAGTGAGGATCTAAGATCAATGGTGAGTGATTGTAGGTTAAATGCCAGGTTAATCTAGAGGATATCAATAGAGTGTATTTGTTCAAAGTTTATAAGGAGCATGAGATGAGGTCAAAATGTTTGATGTTTAGTATTTACATAGTGATCTTTGGAATTTTAATATTCAAAGTAATGTGGGAAAACCAATCTATAGTTTTTAAGCTATATCATTTGATACAGGATGAATTTCATGCTGGTGTAAAAAATAAAGTTGAAGAGGACTTCAAGGTGCATCCAAAAAATATTTATAGAAGGTTTGACTATCTATACAGTCAAATTTATTAAGTTATAAAGTTTATTGTGTGTTTTTCATGGTGGTTGTATGTACATAATATTGTTTTAGTGGGAGTTTTTCATTTAAAGATGTCTTAGAGGTCATATGAAATGGACCCATATATTTGAAAGTGATCTTGCATTATTTTTTCTCTATGATGTGCTAAAAGGGTTCCATGAGACTGATAAGGGCTAATAATGCCTAATTTAAAGGCATAGCTACTTAAGTTTAACCCATAGATGCTATGGCTGACCTATATGGATGGTATTGAGATACGTGTTAGCATAATAGAAGTCTTAAGGGTTAAGATAAGTATTATGGCTGACCTAGGATTTTATATTGATGAAGACTCTATAAGTAGTGGAGGTGAAGGTAATGTTTTCAAGACTTGAATGCTAATATGTTGAGAGAGTAAAAGATAGAGATGAAGGAAAGAAAATAGAGAGAGTGTGCTCAATGGATAGACTAATGTACAAAGGATATTAAAGATGAGAAAATAATACTATATTGATCCAAAATGAGTGTTTGTATGCATTTATTGTATGATCAAATTTGATTGTGTGTTAAGAGTGAAAGAGAGGTATTAAACACTATTTCTTCAATTAGATTGATTTACAATCAGATTTCTGGTGTTGTTGTTCTCATAACATGTTGTGTTGGTGATTAACATCTAGAAAAAGTGGGTTATTTTCCACACTTAGAGATTGATGCTCCTTATGAATTGGGTTTTTCACTAAAAGGTCTCATGTTTTTTATCATCTTATAGGACAAGTAATCCATGATTTTTTAGGACTAAGAGTGGGTTTTATTCCTCAAGAGGGTTTCCCATGTAGATCTTATGTTATGTGTGTGATATCAAATCATATTTCTTATTAATTATTATGATCATATTTTATTATTTATGAATGATTTTGGTAATTTAATAAGAATTGTAAAGGATTACAATAGAAGTTTGAAATATCTTGCATCATTGATTCACTCACACTCTCAGTGATTGTACCTTCAATAAAGATCTTATCGATTATAGATTAAAATGGTTTTGTTGACTTTTTTTGGTTTTTTAAACGTGTAAAATACTCTTCCAAGTTTCTCCAAGTTGTTTTGGTTTGTCATGACAATGAGTATAAGCTATATGAAATCCCTTATTTCTTGGAATTTAGATGTAGCTAGAAGGGTTGACTAGGTCAAAGCATACAAATGGATGGAGGATTATGTGTGAGACTTTTAGTTTATTCCCATTAAATTTTATGAGCATTTTTAAGACATAAAATGTTATAAATCAATCATGTAAGATGACCTATCACTAAGCATGCCTAATAGGCAAGATTATGAGAAAAGTAGGCAAAAATGAGAATGAGATTAGGGAATGGCTGTAGAAGATTAAGGATGTATCCAAATATATGGGATAATTATTAAATATTTATTCTTAGTATAACCTTGGTTTAGAAGCTTTTATGAGTCTCATATATAATCAAAATGTTGTCATTAAAATGTTTTGTCTAACATAGTGATGTTTATGTAGAGTGAAGTTGTGATATTGGTCTACACAACCAATATTGATATATAGCCACAAAATAAATATTTTAAAATATTATATAAGTATTATTAAGGTTAAAATTAAACCAATATAAGATCATAAAAGAGTTCACATAGGTTCCTTAAGTCTTAGTCTCCATGATTGTGTTTTTAGTGCTATAGGTAGTTTTTTGTGTGTGAGTGAAAATGATGTTTCTGGGTTATTTTGCATTGAGTTGAAGAATACAATACCCATTAAGGTTTTATATATTTATAATATTTTTATATTAACACATTTTTAATCATGATAAATTCCTATTAAGGTATATAAATTCAAAGGATTTTTACTGGGTTCTTAAGGCCTTTATGCAGTTCTAAGTGAGCTTATGAAGATGATCAGTTTGGCGTCTTTTGACCTATTTGATTAATTATAATAAACATGATGTCGAACCTAAGTACATTAGAATTTTTTAAATGTTTTTTTTAGGTTATATTTCAAATTTGGTTTTATTCACCAAATTTGCTACATAGAATTTATAGCAATAAGAAGAACTAATTACGAGTAGAACTAATTGTTTGGTTCAAGGAGTGAAAAGAGACAAATTATGTTGGGGAAATAAGAGGATATTATAAATGGTATATTAAAGTGACATTTGAAGTGTTTCATCAATTTTTGGAGGTTCAAAGTGGCCTAATGAAGTTTAAGTAAAATGTGTGCTTAGAAAAGGCCTAATTGCATTAGGTCTCTATTAGGCCTAATGGTGGTTTTGGCCCTTAAGGGTAATGAATGACCTATGTAGTGATTGTTTCAGTAGTGAAATGTGTGAATTGATATGTTTAAAGTGTGATCCAATTTTGGTGAGTTTCTTGGACAACTAATATGGGTAAGAGCAAGAGTCAAATATAAAGATAAGGCATAATTGACGTATTTTGACTAGTTAGAGAATTGAGTATGTGAGTGAAGGATATATATTTTTACAAAATAGGGAAAATAATTGAATATAATAAAATGGGTACACTAAATAAACCATGAATATCTAATTTTTTATCTATAGGTGTTGAGAAAGGGAATTTAACCTAATTCTACCAAAGAAAGGGCTAGTTGAGCGAGAAGGTTTAAGAGGTTATTTGAGAGAGATTGAAGAGTGATAAGAGAAAACAAAGGAGGTCATCTTCAGTTGAATAATAAATAGGTGTATAAGGGTGATTATAAATTTCATGTATTTGAGTTTTTCCTTGGTTACCTAGGGGGTTCGATCCTCCTTGTAGGTTGAATTTTGCTAAAGCACTAGTTTAGTTGGTGCTTGGTTAGTGAGGGGATGGTGTTCCTTGTCGGGTTGTGCCTCACTAAAAATTTTATTTATTGAAAATAGGATTATATTAAAAGATATGTACTAGTTGGTTTTATCCCCAAAGATATTTTCCCACACAGATCTTATGTACATGTATTATGTTTCTACTTCTTGCTCATATGAATGATTATTTATATATTGCTATATACTTAGATCTATTTGATTGATTAATGAATAGGATATAGAATTGAAATATAACTTTTCACACTAATTTAACTTACCCCCCCTGAATCTTAGTGATTATACATCTAAAAAATGGTATCAAATCTTGGTCCCTTGATCAAACCTAATAATCTAAAGGAGATCTTTAGAGCATAGGTATGGATTTTGGTAATGAAAGTGTCTTTTATGATTGAAATGAGAATATACCTATAGTTACTAAAATATATTGTGAATTTGTTTCAAAAAATAAAGATCATATGGAAGAACACACCCATATGAGAACAAAAGTAAAGAATTTAGAGGCATAATCTGAACAAAGACGTAATTAAGATAAGGGCTTATCAAAAGTTTGAGGAAAGTAATCGAAAGCTTAAAAATATATTGAATAGTCAAATATCATTTTATGATATGAAATATCTTGGCTTTGGAGAAGAACAAAAGGAGTTCAAGAAGTGTTAGGCTCCATAATAAATTGATTAGTGAAGGAGTAATAAAACTAGTAGAATTAAGACCTATGAAAAAGCTATCAAGTCTGAAGTCAATCATCAACAAGCCAATAAGATATTTGATCCATCAAGAGATATAAAAAACAATGGTGTATCATATTATGCTCATTAGAAGAAAAATAAGTTTAAATAATCACATTATGTGTATTCCTTCATTGGTTATTATTTCTCTTGTGGTAAATTTAGACATAGATATATTAACTATAGATGGAGAAGTATAAGTATGTGTTATAATTAAAACCAAAGAGGGCACATTACAAGAGAGTGTAAGAAAAAATATACAAATAAAAATAGTGTTCTTGAGAAATTATGGAATCATGACACTAGAGAATGGATAAAGAAATCATACCTTATAGAAGAGAAAGAAAAATGTAAAGGAGAAGAATCTATGATAACCCAAACTAATTTTCATACTCAGAATGAAGATTTAAATTAGTACATAGATAGTGGCTATTCAAGTCACATGACAAGAGATAAAATTAAATTCATCACTTTGAAAAAGAATAACATAGGTTCAATAAGGTTTGGGGATAACACATCTACTAACATAGTTGGCAAACTTGCTTTGAGCTTATATAATGGGAAGACCAAGATAGAAAATATGTTATATGTAGATAGATCAAATCATAACCTATTAAGTGTAAGTCAAGTGTGAACCCAAGGACATATCCTAACATTACATGATAAAGGGTGTGAGATAAGGAGAGGAAAATTAGGAATATTGATTGCCAAAGCCAAGAGAACTAAGAACAATCTCTATGTACTAAATGAGATCACTAAAGAAAAATACTTCATGAGAAAGGTAGATGAAAATTGGCTATGGCATAAGAGGTTAGGTCATATGAAATTTGACAATCTAGTCAAGATCAAATCCAATGGATCTGTGAAGAATATGCCCAAAATATCTAAACCTACAGATGTTCTTTGCAAGACATGTCAACATGGTAAGCAAAATAGGAGGATATTCAAGTCTAAAGAATATTCCACTACTATACCTTTAGAAGTAGCGTATACTGATCTATGTGGTCCTACAAGGATTCAAAGTATTCAAGGTGACATCTACTTCATGTTGCTCAAAGATGATTTAATAAGAATGAATTGGGTAACATTCTAAAAGGAGAAGTTAGAATCTCTAGTGAAGTTTAAAAGCTTCAAAGTTTTGGTTCAAAATGAGATGAATGTAAAGATCAAGTGTCTTAGGTCTGATAAAGGAGGAAAAATTTGGTCAAATTATTTTGATGATTTTTGTAAGCTCAATAGAATAAGAAGATAGTTCTTAGTTGATAGAACACCTAAATAGAGTAGGGTGGTTGAAAGAAAGAATAGAATAGTTAAAGAAATGAAAAGGACCATGTTGAACGAGTCCAAATTATCAAATGGCTATTGGAGAGAATATATGAGTACTATAGTTTATACTTCAAATAGAGGTCAGATTAGGATCAATGATGATAAGAATCCATATGATTTATGGAATGACAGACATGTAATTGTTGAACATTTTAAGGTTTTTGGGAGGAAATGGTAGATCAAGAGAGATGAGGAGGACTTAGGAAAGTTTGAATCAAGATCTGACAAAGGCATTTTATTATGATATTCATTATTAAGTGCTACCTATAGATGTTATAACAAAAAATTTCAAAAGATAGTGGAGAGCAGAAATGTGAAGGTTGATGAGACAAAGAAATCATATTTTCAGTCAAAGAATGATGAAGGAGTAATAGAGATATATGAGGATGAAGAATAAACTGAGTAAAGAAAGGAATCAAAAGGTCATTCTAGGAAAATTTAGAAAGATCATCTTGAATCTTAGATCATTGGAAACAAAAACATAGGTATACAAATAAGGAGAATAATGGTCAGTGATGCTAATCCAAAAAATATTTCCTTACTTTCAAAAGCTAAACCTAAAAGCTATGTATAATCAAGTGAACATAAGTTTTGGTTAGATTTAATGAATGAGGAGTTAAATCAAATTTAGAAGAATGAAACTTGGGATTTTGTACCTATTCCTAAAGATAAAAACATCATTGGTACAAAATGGATTTTCAGGAACAAATTGATTGAGAATGGAGAGGTCACTAGAAACAAGGATAGACTTGTGTGCAAAGGATATGCTCAGGTAGAAGGATTGGAATTTTAGGAAACCTTTGCTCCTATATCAAGGTTAGAGGCCATCAGGATGCTTATTACCTATCCATATTTCAAAGGATTCAAGATATACCAAATGGATGTCAAGTCAACTTTATTAAATAGGAACTTAAAATAAGTATACAATGAAAAACCTAAGGGTTTCATATTGAATAATATAAAGGACTATGTTTTCAGGTTGAAGAAGGCCCTTTATGGTATAAAACAAACCCCTATATCTTGGTATGCTAGACTTGAAAAGTACCTTTTGGACCAAGGTTTCAAAAGAGGAGTTACAGATAGTAACTTTCATGTCAATATTGAAAATGATCATTAGTTAATAGATTTGTTTTATGTGTATGATATCATATTTGGTGGAACTAATGATAACATGACCAAAGCTTTTGCAAAGGTGATAAAGTTATAATTTTAGATGTCTATGCTTAGAGAACTATCCTTCTTTCTTGGACTTCAAATAAGTCAAAATAAAAAAGGTATGTTCATTTCATAGGTAAAGTATATAAAAGAGATGTTAAATAAGTTTTAAATGGAAGATTGTAACATTATAAGTACACCTATGGTTATAGGATGCAATCTAAGCAAGGAGGATGAATCTTCAAGGGTAAATCAGATAAAATATAGAACCATGATTGGGAGTTTGTTGTATACTACTACCTCTAGACCTGATATCATGTAATAAGTAGGTCTTATAGAAAGATTCCAAGTAGATCATAAGGAAATTCATTTGCAAGAAGTCTAGAGGATACTTAAGTATCTCAAAATAACTATGGAATATGGTTTGTGGTACCTGAGTAGGAAGAAGTTTGATCTAGTAGCCTATACTGTTACCAAATTGGCTAGGAGTCTAGATGATAGAAAGAGCACTAGTGGAGGATCCTT
>JARHVA010006095.1:685000-707500 GCA_037957365.1 Torreya grandis
TCAAGAAAACAAGCAAACATTGATTATCTCTTGGCACAAATAAGTAGTACTTTTATGTAGATTATTATAATATAATTTAACAATAGGTCCTTACATGATGTATGTTTTTGTAATGTCGTGTTTTTCAAGCTAGTATTTGGGATGAGACCCTCAGCTTGTGCATTCCCAAGGGCTAAGGTTTTCCAAGGTAAAAATGGAACATTGGTGAGCTTCAAGAATATGTTTTGTTAAAGAACTTTATTATCTAATTTTGGGACATTTTTTAAAGGGTCATTCTAAAGTAATATTATAATGAAGCTTGTAATATATATATATTTTTTAAGGAAAAAGTATGTCTCCCTCTCTATTTTGGACACCACAATTGGAGAAAACATATAAAAGAAAAGGGAGGACTCTTTTGAGAAAGTTATGTATTTTTTATATTGAAATTCTTTTGCAAGTATGTTAAGCTTGATCAAGTGACATGAAGATAAAAACCTTTAAGTGCACTAAGGGGTATAGGGATGAATACCTCCTTTCTTCTACCAAGGCAGCTCTATTTAAGGGCTATAATTATTCCATAATTTTGCATAATTGTATGCATTAGAACTACAAAGGTGTCTTTGAACACCACCTTCAACAAAGAATTAGTATAATCCTTTGGAGAGCTATAAATATCAAATTGTAGGTCAAGGAGCTGGGTGATCTCGATGGAGGAGCTTGAAACAAGTTTTGAAGGCCATCTCAAGGGTGGCAACTTCTTTTGGGAGGGAAACAACCCGTAACAAGAGGTCAAGGTAATTTTCATAATATATTTCATCCATTGGTGATTTGTTTGGATTGATTTGCATGTGTAAAAGGTCAATCTAGACCCTAAAAATATTTTAGAATTTATTAAAATATTTTTAGCACTTGGATGACTTGCTTGGAGAGATCCAAGAGTTGAATTGAGGGGCAAATTCCAAGGAATAATATTCAGAATTATTTCCCTTCTCTTTTTGAGACGTGGAAACCTACTTGGGGAGATTTTTGTGGTATTTGGTCATTGAAAAATATAGCTGTACATTCAAATAAAAATCAGATTGTTGGTAATGGTATTTTCAACTTTTTCACCAATTTATTTAGTCGAAAAAAAAGGTACATTGTTTTCGAATAATTTTCCGCTATTTGTGGAGTTATTTTAGATGTGTTTTTGATTGGATATTCTATAATTTTTCTAACTAAGACTAACTAGTTTTGTGAAGCGAAATTTCTATTGTTTGGTAATTTATTCAAGGGTCTATTGGGTATACAACAACTAAGTCTAATTCATCCCATTAGAAGACATCACAATTTTTTTCCCTTAATTTTAAACTCTGATATTCCCTTAATAACTTAATTAATAAAAAAATGAATTATCATCATATGGAATTGATAATGTTACTTAAGAATATTGATCTCCTTTACATACCACTTGATTCCATCATATTAAAAAAACTAAATATTCTTAATTAAAACTTGTTATCCTTTCGAATCTAATCTTATTCCAAAATGCCTTTCACTAACTCGTATTATGAAATGTACTTTTACGCTTCCAAATCAATTAATGAGTCAATGTCTATCTTTAAAATAATACAAGTCAAATATTTATTCCAATTATTGTTAATAATTCATTATAATCAGAAAGATATGAGTTGGTCAGTCAAACTGATGTCATAGTCGAAGAGTAATAAGTCTTTGTTATCATACCCTAACGAATGACTGAGATACTCATCCTCTAACATAATAGTAATAATATTTTATTTTTAAGATGACTCCATACTAAAAAGCAATAATGTTCTTTTTAAGATGTCACCACAGCTTGGTCTTATCAAGTGACATCTATCTGAAATGAATAAAACTTATGGAGTGAACTGTATTTATATTCAAAAAAATCTGAATACACAGCCAATTGAGAAACTCTTCCAACAATTCGAGATTACACAAGAAATATCTTTTTCAGACAGATCACAACACGTTTTAATTACCTAGATTAGGTAATAATATGAAACCCTTCCCAGTTAATGACCGAACAAAGAGATTCATACCCCCTTGGGCTATGATTGAAGTAATACATTTGTAATACAGAATACAACCGAGCACTTCAGTCAAGTGTTATTATTTGCTAAACAAAATATTCATTTGAAGCAAACACTATGAAGTTAATCTCTAATATCCATTGTTTCCTTAAATCATTTCCAACAGATAAACGAACAGAGTAATGTAATTCTGATTGTTCTTAAGGTCAACAACTAAGGTAAACCCAATCTAATCATTTTATGCAAACTCATTCTCTTAACTCGAATACCACGACTAACCATTGAGGGGTTACGTCATTTAAGACCAACATTGTACATCGATGTGCATTATAAAGCTTATGTCAATAATAAGCTTCAGACATTATGCATAACCTACCCAGTTTTGAATAAGAAGTATTGTAACCTTGAAAACTGAGTTTACCCCATTTCTATATGGAAAATAGAAAATGAGAGATGTCAATAATCCAATTTCCATTTACTCGTATATTCAGTCAAGCATTTAATCTTAAAATGTAATCAGCATAACACAAATAATTAAACAATGTTCGTAGAATTGCACCTACAGTTAAATAATTGAATACCATCTATTACATATATTCTTTAAACTTGTTTCACAGCAGTCTATACGGTACAAAATTCATTACATATTTTGGTTGGGTTTTAAATAAGGTCCAGCAATAATTTCCATATAGAAGCACTATTACAAAAGTTTATACATACAGTCTACTTGTATATAAAACACTATTCTTATCCATACGACGAGTCACCACTTGCGGATTTTTCTCAAAATCCTTTGTAACGCATAGTCAAAGAAGGGTTGAGTCCATAACCCGAAATATTGCATGACTAAATAGAAGTATAGAACAGAAAAAGATTCCCGCACTATCATTGGCATGTTAATTTTGTGAAATATCCCTTTTATGATATCACTTTAAATTCAGAAATTTTCAAAAAGAACACAAATTGTAATTCTGATTTTTTAGGACGACGAGATACAGAAATAAAAGAAAATATATGTCTTTCAGAATAATTACTTTCAACAATACCCAAAAGCTTCAAAAGATATGAAAAATTATGGAAAACAATAATCAATTGAGAAATAATTTTTATCTCAAAGATCTGATTTTATTTTATAACATAAAATGAGATAAAAATACAATTGACCATAATCTTTAGAATAAAATAAAAAAATGATGGAAATGAATTTTAGGGCATCTTTATGATGATAACAATCTCCAACTCTAAAATCTCTAGAAAAGGCCCACTAAAACCCTTCCAAATCGCTCCCTAAAATCTCCAAGTAGATCACCCCACTTCTACGAGACTCACAACAGCCTCAAAATTGAAAATAAATGGATACCTAGTGATGGTGGGTTGTCCTCTTCTCCAAATCTGAATTTTCGATCAATGTTGTCAATAAATCTTGGATCCCTGATCTATATCGGTAAATCTAAACCCAATTTAGAATCACATGAACAACAAGCTAGGGATATGGATTGGAAACACTCATTGAAGAATGCTCTACCATCTATGAGTGGATCTCTCACCATCAAAGCTAGGAATCCTACAGAATTTGACCTCCACAAGCAAAAAGGGTTGCTAATAGCAATAGCTCCAAGAGTCTAAATGTGTGAATATCCCCTAAATGACTTCAAGGAGAAAATATATATCCAACTCTAAAAATATGAAAATATCTCCACCATCCAAATTAGAGATAGGAATTCCAATATGCAAGATTAAATCGCCTCTAAACAATATCAATGGCCCAAAAGAAACACTACGCCTCTTTTGGGAAGAACCCATGTGCATAAATCTATAACATAAGTGACTTTATTGTGCACATGCTAAAAATATGACTTAAGTTATCTCAACATGAAAATAGAAGCTCCATGGTGAAAATGTACCACCTAGTCCTCATCACCCAAGTTAATGATAAAATATAACATAAAGTGAAGGTGGTAATGGTAACCAATACCCAATAGCCTCCAACATCTATAACCTCTTGGGTATGGCCAAGGCTAAGACTTAAATAAGCCTACTAGGCCTCTGCATAGGAATGGAAACATTACAATCCTCTCCAAAATTTACTTGCCTACAAGTAGATGCAAATAAAGATGCTGTAAAATATGTTCTTCCTCCCAAGTAGCATCCTCAATGTTAGGTTGTGGAGCTAAAAGCTTCAACCCTTTGCAAACAGAAGGAACAGAAGGTTGCTGAGATCCAGGAGCACCGACGTCGGTCGTGACCAGTGCAGAAGGCCACCGGCGACGGCAGGAAGTCGGCCGACGTCGGCAGAACCAGGCAAGTAGGGACCGACATCGGTCGCCTGTGTGTTCCAAAACTGTTCATTGCACGGACAGTTAGTTAAGTGAACGAAGAGTTTGTATGTAAAGACCAGTTAGAGTCTTGAGCTGCGTGGATATTCATTCCATATTAAGAGTCTAAGTTATTGTTTAAGTTAGGGATCTATTTATAGACCCATTGGCATGTATTGTATAAGTATGAGATAGAGAAGAAGGCAAGTAAGCTCCTTCTATTATTGTAAGATCATTTGAGTTGCAGGTTGTTGCAAGCTCATAGGAGATCTACATGTGAGTATGGTCTGTTGAATTGCAGGTTGCAGGTTCATGGGAGATCAGCTTGAAGTGCTATAGAGTGCTTGGTGTACCGACAGGGTTATTACTGACTGGTTGGAGAGGTGAACACCAATTCTGTGTGTGAGTTGGTTGTTGGGACCGTTTTTGTGTAGGAGAGTGTGTGAGAAGAATTACTGTACACTTGAGGTGTGGCAAACCTCTGTAAGGTGAAAGAGTGTGGCGGCTCTTTGTTGTATTCTTTTCTGTAAAGTGTTAATACAAGATAGTGTATTGTCTCTCATATTTTGTGCTATTGGTGAATTCTAGTTACTTGTGCTTCTGGTTATTTCTGCATATTTAATTGTTTATATTTGGTAATCATATTCTGCTCTTTCTGAGGAGCAAGATCCAACAAGAGGAATCAAAACATGTGTGTTTGTTCTTGGACTTCCCTAACAATTGGTATCAGAGCTTTTGGTTGGGATACTAATAGATTGGTTTAGATCTGGGTAGTGTATTTTGATTATAGGTTACTCACAGGGTTTCTGTTTGAGTGGGAGTTGAGCAATGATAGAAGACAGTAAGCTACGAATGGAAAAGTTTAATGGCAAGAACTACCAATTATGGAGGATGCAGATTGAGGACTATCTGTATCAAAAATATTTATACTTACCGTTGGGTGGGGTTGGTAGCAAACCCCAGAATATGAAAGATGAAGAATGGGAGGTTCTTGATCGGAAGACTCTGGGATCTATAAGATTGAGTCTTGCATCATCTGTGATTTTCAGCTTATCACAGTGTAAGACAACGGTGGAGTTGATGGAATCTTTGGCAAATTTGTATGAAAAACCCTCAGCTTCAAATAAGGTATTTCTTATGAAGCGTTTATTTAATTTGCAAATGTTGGAAGGTGGATCTATTCATAGCCATCTTAGTGATTTCCATGGTTTGGTAAACCAGTTAAGTTCAGTCAATATTGTATTTGATGATGAAATTAGAGCTCTCTTAATCTTGTGTTCATTACCTGAAAGTTGGGAAGGTTTGGTAATGGCAGTTTCTAATACTGTGTCTTCTTCAAAAGTCTTAAAAGTCGATGATGTTGTGAGTGTGATCTTGAATGAAGAGATACGTAAGAAAAGCACAGGGGAATCATTTGGAGATGCTTTGAGTGTTGAAGGCAGAGGAAGGCAAAGAGAGAAGATAGAGCATGGGAGATCAAGGTCGAAGATAGGCAGTAGATCCAAGTCCAGGTATGGCAGAATAACCTGCTGGAAATGTGGAAAGAAAGGGCACTTAAAGAGAGATTGTAGATCGGGTGGAGATCAGCATGAAGGACATGAAGAAGAAGTAGATGTTGCGGATTACCTTGCACGAGATGCTCTGGTATGTTCTTTGGATAAAGTAGAATCTTGGGTTCTAGATTCTGGTGCCTCTTTTCATGCATCCCCACATAGGGAATTTTTTCATGAGTATGTCCAGGGAGACTTTGGAGAAATTTGTGTAGGGGATGGTAGGCCTTGTCAGATTGTTGGCAAAGAAAAAGTGAAGCTGAAACTGCAGACATGTAACACATGGGTGTTAAAAGAGGTCATGCATGTCCCAGTTCTGGAGCAGAATTTGATTTCTGTTAGAAGTTTGGGTGATGAGGGTTGCACAGTAACTCTCACAGCGGACTCTTGGAAGGTTACCAAGGGTACACTTGTTGTAGCTAGAGGTAAAAAAGTAGGTACGCTTTATCTATCTACTTGTATTATTGATTCTCTTTCTGGGTTATCTATTTCATCTGTAGATTCAGAGATGTGGCTTAATAGGCTTGGTCACATAGATAAGAAAGAGATGCATGTTCTTGAGTCAAAGGGTATGCTTTCAGATTTGGAAGGCATGGATCATGATTTCTGTATGTAGAAGAAGAAGGTGAAGTTTCTTGAGGAATCCGATGTTAGTGACAAGAACAGGAAAGCCTTGGTTTTCAAGGAGAAGGTGACGGATAGAGTTCAACACAAGATGCAGAGGAATTCTGAGCAGAGCAAGGGTGATTTGGACAAGGGTTTGATCCAAAAGGAGCTCGCAAGAAAAAGTTAGGTCTCACTAGAAAAACACAGAGACCAACGTCAGTAGGAAAACTGACGTCAGTGTCCAGACAGGGACCGACGTCGGCTATGTGTAGCCCGACGTCGGTGACTTAGGGCAGAGAACGACCGGCATCGGCCAGGGGAAACCGATGTTGGCAAGGAGGCAGTCGCATGGAACCAACATCGGTCGACTGCAGACTGAGATGTGACCGACATCGGTTACTGAGACAAATTTTGGGTGGACAGCAAGCTGTCATGGAGTCTCAAGCACCCATATGGAGGACTGAAGGTGTAAGTTCTTAAATTCATCATTTCCCTTCTTTACACTACTTGTTGCTCACTTATGGCATAAGACCAGGGAGTTATTAAAGAAGCAGAGTAGGTAGATCCAGGAAACAGTGGGAGCTTGGCATGGATGAGGATGTGATTCCTTGGAGGAGAACAAAATAGGGGTTTTGGGTAGAGTTGCTAGCTAGAAGAAAGCACTAAGAGATAAATGGATGTTTAGGATGAAGAAGAGCGGAAATGGATACGTGAGATGGAAGATCAGGGTATATGATCTTGTATAAGCTGAAGGGTAATGGAGGTTTGATCATTGTGTTTCTCTTTACCAGGTTGGATAATATTAGCTACATTATCCTATTTTTGTATGATGTGCTTGTTGCAGGGTAACATATACAGGTGTTGCTGAACTAAAGGTAAAGCTGGTTCAGGTGGATGTCATGGAGAATCTAGGAGCAGCAAGATTCTTTGGCATGAGTGTGTTCTAGAGACATGGAAGGTCATGTGTTGACTTTGCTTCAGGATGATTGTGTGAGACCGGTTAGCACGCCGATGGTTAGACAGTTCTATGGACAGTGTCTTGATTCACATAATGAGGTTAAGTGCATGGTATGTACTAAACCTGAGTTTTCCCAAGTAGTGGGAGTTGTCACAAGTTTGGATTCAATCCAGGAGTGAAGTACTGAAGGGCAGTTCAGTGGGACCAGCAGCAAGTGCACATGCTATGCAGAGTCAAGTTATTTTCTACATGGTTGTAGATGCGGATGTGGAAAGTGATTTGGATGACAAAGTTGCACCATGGGATTTGTGGTGGTTGGTCTTCAAGAGTAATCTTGAGGAGGGATACAAAGCCAAGGGAACAAACTAGACGGAGTACAGGTACAGGTACAGGTTACAGTATTTTATCTCCAAGTGGGAGATTGTTAGGTTGTGGAGCTAAAAGCTTCAACCTTTTGCAAACAGAAGGTTGCTGAGATCCAGGAGCACCGGCGTCGGCAGCAAGACCGACGTCGGTCGTGACTAGTGCAGAAGGCCACCAGCGACGGCAGGAAGTCGACTGACGTCGGCAAAACCAGGCAAGCAGGGACCGATATCGGTCGCCTGTGTGTTTCGGAACTGTTCGTTGCACGGACAGTTAGTTAAGTGAACGAAGAGTTTGCATGTAAAGACCAGTTAGAGTCTTGAGCTGCGTGGATATTCATTCCATATTAAGAGTCTAAGTTATTGTTTAAGTTAGGGATCTATTTATAGACCCATTGGCATGTATTGTATAAGTATGAGATAGAGAGGAAGGCAAGTAAGCTCTTTCTATTATTGTAAGATAATTTGAGTTGCAGGTTGTTGCAAGCTCATAGGAGATCTACATGTGAGTATGGTCTGTTGAATTGTAGGTTGCAGGTTCGTGGGAGATCAGCTTGAAGTGCTATAGAGTGCTTGGTGTACCGGCAGGGTTATTACTGACTGGTTGGAGAGGTGAACACCAATTTTTTGTGTGAGTTGGTTGTTGGGACCGTTTTTGTGTAGGAGAGTGTGTGTGAGAAGAATTACTGTACACTTGAGGTGTGGCAAACCTCTGTAAGGTGAAAGAGTGTTGCGGCTCTTTGTTGTATTCTTTTCTGTAAAGTGTTAATACAAGATAGTGTATTGTCTCTCATATTATGTGCTATTGGTGAATTCTAGTTACTTGTGCTTCTGGTTATTTTCGCATATTTAATTGTTTATATTTGGTAATCATATTCTGCTCTTTCTGAGGAGCAAGATCCAACAAGAGGAATCAGAACAGGTGTGTTTTTTCTTGGACTTCCCTAACACTCAAGTGGTAAATCCTTCCACCACACTAGATATTTTGTACTATTTTTGAGCTTTATTTTCCTCACCTCGATAATAGTCTCTGGTTCTAAAACCAACTTTGCCTTCTCGTCCAATGGTGGCAAGTCTATAGATGGCACAATACACTATCTAAGTGCCCTTTTGAGGCACAAAACATGGAAGACATTGTGGATCCTACTGTATTCTATAAGCTCTAGCTCATATGCAATTCCCCCAACCCTTCATACTATCCTGTATGACCCATTAAATTATGGTTTCAACTTCTCAACATCGCTCTTCTTAAGTGAGGATTACCTATAGGGATGTAATTTTAGAAAGACCAAATCTCCCACCTCAAAATATCTATCAACCTTGTGCCTTTCTGTATAAACCTTATACTAATTTTATGGTTTCTATAGATTTTTCTTGAGGGCCTTCAGAATATCTTGGTTCTCCTATAACCAATCATGAGCTTTGGGAGCTTAGTTATCTAATAATACTAGGTCCATGAATGATCAGAAATCATACCCATACAATGCATGAAAGGGAGACATGTCAATACTCCTTTGATAGGTTGTATTGTAACAATACTCACCCAAGTGTAGCCATCTAATATGTGCATGTTGATGTCCTACTACATAGCTACATAAATAGTCCTATATCCATTTATTGGCTATCTATGTTTTCCCATCTGTCAATGGATGATAGCTAATACTAGGAGTCAACTCCATCCCTGTTAGCTATAAAATGTCCTACCAAAATATCCTCATAACATGGCCATCCTAGTCATTGACAATGTTCTTAGGCAAGCCATGAAGCCTAAAAACACTTGTGAAGAATGTTTGTGCTACCTATGGTACCTTATGCCCAAAAGTCATACAAAAGAATTGGGCATACTTCGTCAATCAATTAACCAACACATAGATGCAATCATGCCCATGTAATGAAGGAGGGCCTATAATAAAGACCATGGATATTCTCTCCCATTTCTTCTCAAGGATAGGAAGAGTCTATAGAAGTCATGCTAGAAAAGTATGATCTGCCTTCGTTTGTTGACAACCCAAACACTCCCTAATATGGCTAAAGACATCATACTTTAACCCTTTCCATGTGAACATCTCCCTGATGTATTCGTAGGTCTTAAAATACCTAGGATGTCTCACTAAAGGTGTGTCATGCACTACTCAAAGGATATTCTTCTTCATCTTGGACTTTGGTACAAGGAAAATCTTATCCTTGTAGTCTATGAGGTCATCCAGGACTTTATATCTTTCATCCTAGATAATGCCATCCATAATCTCACATGAAAATTGACTCTTAGAATACTCAACAAGTATGTGAACCTTCCAATCAGCTAAAATCTTTGACATAGAACTAATCATATAATCAAGGTAAGGTCTCCTAGATAAAGCATCAATCACCACACTATTCTTACCCTTTGTGTATTCTATCTCAAAATCATAAGCCTATATCTAGTTCACCCACCTTTGATGGTGATCATTGAGATTCTTTTGCACCAATAAAAACCTCAAACTGTTGTGATATGTATGACCCATGAATATACTACTCACAAGATTTTGCCTAAATTTAACTAATGAATGCATAATGGCTAACATTTCTTTGTCATAAAATGAGTACCCCCTCTCCACAACACTCAAATTTTGAATATCATAGGCAATGGGATGCCTATCATGCATAAGTATCACTCCAATGCCCTCACCTGATGCATCACACTCAAGTACAAAAGGCCGAGTGAAATATGGTAGTGCAAGAATTGAACATGAAATCATCACCTCCTTAAGGTGATCAAAAACATATTTTTCTAAATCTAACCAAATAAAATCCCCCTTATTAGTCAAGTCTATCAATGGTGCAGTCAAGTGAAAGAATATCTTCACAAACATCCTATAGTAAGTACATAGACCTAATAATCTTCTCAAATGTGTTAAATTCCTCTATGGTGGCTAAGACCTATCAAACTTGACTCCACCTCCTCTAATCACATAGCCCAGGTACAATAAGTATGTTATGACAAATTCATACCTAGAAGCCTTCACATATAGTGAGCTAGCCTCCAAGATACCCAAAACCTCATCAAGATGTCTCATGTGATCCTCCCATGTCCTGCTATAGACCAAAATGTCATCAAAGACTACCAACATAAACTTTCATAGGTGGTAGTTGAACACATGGTTTATACATGATTAAAATGTAGAGGGTGCATTAGACAAACCAAATGGCATCACAAGAAACTCAAAGTGATCGTAGTGGCATCTAAAAACTATCTTCTACACATCCCCCTCCCTGACCTTGATCTCATGGTATCCTGATCGTAAATTTATTTTAAAAAAATAAACTGCACCATAAATTTCATCTAATAGCTCATCAATATGAGGCATAGGATACTTATTATTAATGGTTTTCTTATTCAAGGCATGGTAATTTATGCACATATGAATGGTTTCATCCTTTTTCTTTACCAAAATAATTAAAGAAGCAAAGGGATTAGAACTAGGCTTGATATGTGCCATATTTAGGAGCTCACATATGATCCTCTCAATCACATCCTTAAACCATTTGGGGTGATGGTAAGTATTTGTGACCATGGGCTTATTATCCTCAAGATCAATCACATGCTCAAACCTTTGATCTAGGGGTACGCCTAGAGGTATATCATCCAAAATTGCACTATGTTTGTCTAGTAGGGCCTAGACATCAACATGATACTCTAGCCTATCATCATCTAAAATCTTTGTCAAAACCAAGCACTTAATTATCCAATAAACATCATTGTGCCCAACTATCCTCTCCATTCATTTAGCCATAACCATTCTAGGTGCATCTAAAGATAATCCTCTTAAGATCACATTTCTGCCCTTAGACTTAAATTTAGCTTCATCATCTAAAAGTTAGTCTGAAACTCACTAAGTGAGTGAATCCACTACACTCCAAACATCATGTTGGTCTCTCCAATACCAAAAATATATAAATCATTAGTAACTATATAGTTACCCATAGTGATGCTCAACTTTGGAACCCTCTATGTGCATGTCATGGATTCACCATTAGCTACCACCACATTGAAGCCCTCAAAATATTTTATATATAGGTCCCATCTCTATACCAAAGTAGCATCAATGAAATTATGGGTGGCCTTACTATCAATATGCACCACCACATGTTGTCCCTTCATAACCCCATGAACCCTGAATGCCTCATACTTGGGGTTACTAGATAATGTAGCCATGGTCTTGATGGGAAAAGTCTCCTTTGTAGTATCAATATCAACACTATATATGCATCACCATCATCAAGGTCATGAGGTTCTAATACCTCCTCTTCCTTATCATCACTGTACTCATAGACCTCATGATTCCATGTGTCCATGGCTGATGATAATTGATACATATTTTCTTTCACCTCAACTCCTACCTGAGTTTTGGTGAAATGAATGGATTCATAGATGAGTCCTATCTCTTATCATCCTACTTAGGTGGAGGCACTTTCTACTAAACCCTAGGTGGAAATCTAGACTTTGGAGCAGATAAATCCAAATCTTGAGCTCTCCTAATGGCCTCATGTAATGAAGGAGGCTCAAATGACTTCATGAACCTAACCAAAGTATCCATTAATCTTACTATGAGAATCTCTATAAATCTATAATGTAGACATCCAAGGAACCTATCTATCTCAATTGAGTCAACTCTATGAAGAACCTATCAAGGTCTCTCCTATCAAAATTATCCTCCAACCTATTTGTGTTCTCCATGTATGTGGTAATGTGCATGTGCCCTTGTGTCACTAGTCCATGATGCCACCAATCATGTGCATCTCCCTCAAGGTGTATGATTAAAAATTTAATTGCATCCTCCTCACACATGTGGTTCATATCAAAATAGTTCTACATCCTTTGTATCCATGAATGTGTGGTACACTTATTTGAGCCATCAAAGTGTAGAATAGAAATCTACCCCAAATGCCTTTGTAGTTCAGGTACTAGCATGTGATGATTTCTCTTGGGCTTGATTCCAATCTTCATCATAGAATAATTTGGAAATGACATATTATCCCTAAAACCGTCACCCAAAATTTGGTATTTTGTCCTACAAGAATCCTCATCGAGTATATCTATTGATTTTACCATACGTGATGCTTTAGAGCATTTCAAGAAAGAAGGCTCATGAAGACTCATAGGCTTGTTAGAATAATGGGGGGATTGCTTCCCAAAAAAAAATTTCTCACCCTTTTCCCTATTATTCCTATATTTGATTTGATTCATAGTCTGAGTGGGTTGTTTCAAATAGAGATTGGTTGTCTCCTGTGGTTTCACCATTTTGATGAACATTTTCTTCATAAACTCCTCATTCAGATCTTTCACTTCTTTATCTGTATTATTTTTACCTTACTTTTGAGGTGTATTACTCTTGGAATATGCCTTCATGTACTACCAAAATTCTAAAAGAAAGGTACTCTAATACCATTGAAATATCCCTTTTAGGATATCACTTAAAACTCAAAAATTTCAAAAAGAACACAAACTGTAGTTCTTAGTTTTTAGGATAGTAAGGTTCAAAAATAAAGGAAAATTTATATCTTTCATGATAATCACTTTCAATAATACTTAGAAGGTTGAAAAGATGTGTAAAATTATGGAGAACAATAAACAACTGAGAAACAATGTTTATCTCAAAAGTCTGATTTTATTTTTATTATTTTATGATAGAAAATGAGATAAAAATATAGCTAACTATATCTCTAAAATAATAATAGAAAAATGATGGAAATTAATTCTAGGGAATCTTTATGATGATAACAATCTCTAGCTCTATAATCTATAGAAAAGGTTCATTAAAACCATTCCAAATCACTACCTAAAATCTCCAGGTAGGTCATCCCACTTGTGGAAAACTCACAGCTACCTCAAAACTAAAAATAAATGGATACTCAATTGATGGTGGGTTGTCCTCCTCTCTAAATCTAATTTTTTATCAATGCTACCAGTAAATATATGATCCTAATCTATATCTACAAATCTAAATCAAATTTAGAATCACACAAATAGAAATCTAGGGATATGGATTGGAAACCCTCACCAAAGAATGATCTAATATCTAGGAGCGGATATCTCACCACCAAAGCTAGGGATCCTATATAATTTGACCTCCACAAACAAAAAGGGTTGCTAATAACAATAGCTCCAAAATTTGAATGTGTGAATATCCCCCAAATGACCTCAAGGTAAAAATATATATCCAAGTCCAAAAAGATAAAATAATCTCCACCATCCAAACTAGGGATAATAAATCCAATGCCTAAGATTAAATCACCTCCAAATAAAATCAATGGCCCAAAAGAAACCCTACACCCCTTTTGGGAAGAACCCAAGTGCACAAATCTTTAACTGAAGTGACTTTATTGTGCACATGCTAAAAATATGACCTAAGTTATCTCAACATGAAAATAGAAGTTCCATGGTGAAAAAGTACCACCTAGTCCACATCACTTAAGTCAATGATGAAATATAACATAAATTGAAGGTGGTAATGGTGACCCATACCCAATGGCCTCCAACATCTCTAACCTATTGTCTATGGCCAAGGATAAGATTGAAATAATCCTGCTAGGCCTCCTAGATAGGAATGGCAATATTACATTTTGCCAAATGAAAACAATAATAAGAACAAGTGTACATCTTTGGGTCTCCATCAATGAATTTCTAAGGAATTAAAATATAATGGGACTATTAGGCCCAAACATCGGTGGCTCATTTCACCCTAACCATTGGCCAAAAGGTTGAAATAATTCTAGAGATAAAAAAATCAATGATATAACGATATAAAAGAGAATAAATGTGAGATGAGCAAGGTTACACCAATCAAATATTAATTTCTTTTATAAGGCAAACAAAATCCTCATAAATATGTAAGAAAACAAAACACAACTAGACCTAAAGTTTGTATGTGTAGGCAACTACTTAGACAATCATTGTGCCTTGCTCCTTCAGTTCTTTTACTTCATCTTATTTTCCAACAAATGGTGTATATATTTTCAAAAACTTAAACATTACCTCAAGGGATTTCCAAAATAATTGACAACCAAGTAACAAAATGTATATCAAATCCATGAGATAGATTTAAATGGTATAATAACACTCATATATCAACTTATTACCATGAAGTGGGTTTTTTAACTTGAAAACTAGCTTATACCAAACCCTTGAGGTTTTGTTTGAACCTCTTCTCCTTTAAATGTTCATTTCGTACTCAAGCAATCTACCCATGTAAATGAAACAACACGACTAAAAAATAAGTTATTTTTAAAAAGGACAAGAACAAACATAATTAATAAGTGATACCCTAAGGCCAATAGGGTTCTTCTTGTTATTTTCTTACTTATGTTCCTTCTTGTCCACCTTCTTGAGTTTTTATGCCACATACACCTATGTATTGTTGAGTTCAATTTAAATAAAATGGAGTTGCTTTTTCCACACACACATCAAATCCTCATTAAGAACCGAGTCATAGTGGGTGATAGGAAATAATGGTTCGTAAATTCCAAATAGCAACATCTACATTTTCCATAGTCTACCTGCTTCCAAACCCTCACAACTCTTTTGCACATTCCATTCACCACTCTTCTCTACATTATTTTCATTATCTAGCTCAAGAACAACCAAAAGATGTTATTGAGTCCAAACCCTGATATGAGGCTTGATAATAATAAAACATTGATTAATTCAACTTTGACCTAAATAAAGTCTTTACCCATTATTACCTTAGAACTTTTAACCCAATGGCTTGACTAAGATCAAGGTTCCTTCACAAGACATCCCTTTACATGTTGCTAAAGTCATATTCAGGGGTTCTCTTTCTAAATCAACAATGGTAACTCCTATATGTAAAAATGGTTAATTTATGACCAATAATGTAGACAATAAGGACCCAAGTCTTTTCCAAAATAATAATAGGCTCAACACTAACATAGTAAACAATGCTTAACATAAAGCAACAATAATGTGCAGAATTGGCTAGATGCCAATGATGACCACTCAAATACATAATTCATGCATATTACACACAACATGTATAAAAATAGTATAAACAACATAAATAAGGTAAAATGGTACTTTTAAAAACATCTCATCATTATATTTATTATTTTAATACATGTATACCTTTGTAATGTAGGTTTGTCAAATTATTTCATCCATGGGCTTAACTCATCTTACGGCTATACATGAAACCATAAAAATGGCATCAACATTACCTGTATTGAAGAGATGATAAAAATAATCACAAATAAAATAGATGTATAATTAACAAAAATATCCATTAGGAGTTGAACTGTACCATAAACAAAGAAATCAAATTTTTATGTTGTCATTAAATACTATATGTGTTTGATTAATGTATCTTAAGGTGGCATATGACATCCACTCTCCATAAAAGGAGTTCTATGCCATGGCCTATACAAAAAGTTGAGGATAGTGTTGTCTAAAATATTTTCATCTTCCCACATGACAATTTTATCACTTAGTTGGTCCCATTAGACCAACACTTGTTGAAAATCTCTATTACATGTTTTAACACTATGATGATCTAAAATGTGGATTGGGTACAACTGGATCATCTGCTCTTCCACCACAAGGATATTGGTCAACTCCAAAATATGAGATGTATCAAGTACATAATTTATTAATAAATAAACATAAGACATTTAATAAATTTTAGATAGAGGAGAGAGAGAGAGAGCTATATGATATACAACATGGATAATACTTTCCACATTGTTGAATGGCCCAACAAAGTGGAGTGACCTTGGATGCCTTGCCAAACTTTATATAATTTTTATGAGGTCTCACTCTTAGAATTACTTTGTCCATTACCTAAAATTCCCTTGGAAATATTTTTAAGTCAACATAATTTTTGTGTTGATCTTAGGAAGCCTTCAGTCTTTTCCAAATAAGAAATATTTGACTATCATATTCTTGAAAATGTTTAGGACTATCCAACATTCTATTTTCTAATTTTTCCCATCCAAAATGGGTACATCATTTTTGACCATACAAGGCTTTTAATGGTTCCATTTTTATCACTAAATGACAGATGCTATTATAGGCAACTTATACTAAGTGGAGATAATATTCCCACTTATTTTTTTGATCCATGACATACCTTCAGAGCATATCCTCAACAAATTGATTCTATATTTTAGTTTGACCATCCACTTTGAGATGATAGGCTAAACTGAAATCATATGCATACCAAATGTAACATTCAAGGTTTTTAAAAACCTTGAAGTGAATAGCTTGTCCTTATCAAAGACAATTATTTCAAGTACCCCATGAAGGTGAATAAATTCTTTAAAAAATTATTGACAAAAGTAGGGGCATCATCAATTTAGTTGGTTGCAATGAAATGTGTAATTTAGTATCTTTATCAATGACAACTAAAATTTTATCATTCTTACCTCAATATTTAAGGTAGTATTAATATAAAATACATTGAAATAACAACACATTTATTTTCTAGGATTAAATGTGGATATAACAAACCTCCTAGATGACAATGTTCAAATTTAACACACTGACATTATAGGCACTTTAAAACAAAAACAACAACATATTTTGTTAATCCAGGGCCAAAAATGGTACCTTTTCATTTCATGTGTCATCTTTGTGACACCTGGATGAGTAAAATGAGGTACGTTATGCACTTATTCCAATAATTGCTCCCTTAAATTAATAGAATAAAATATATAAATTTTATTTTGGTATATTACAAATTTATTTCAGTCAACAAAATAATCAGAAAAAAACTTTCCTTACCACTCCTTTATTTAGTTTTGTGCATCTTTTTTCACAAACAAGGATCTTCTAGTTGTTATTTTAGATAATAGTTCTAAAATTTGACTACAAAATAGAGAGTTCAAAAAGTTAAGTACTTATAATAAGGGCATCAACAACCCTATTTCCCTTACCTTTGATATAATCAAATTTAGTATTAAAGTTGGTAATAATATCAAGCCACCTTCATTGCCTTGCATTTAGCTCTTCTTGAGTAAACAAATACACAAGGTTGGGATGATCAAACTTAAATTTGAATTGTTTACCAAGAAAGAGGGCATGCAAAACAACAACCAGCTAGGACTCAAGGCCATTATTAGGAATATATAATGTAGATAAATATTAATAATATAAAAAATGGAAATAAAATATAGAAAACACAACACAATAGAGATATAGATTTAACATGGTTCACCCAACATCAGTTACGTCTACATGAAAACAACTAGTTCTTATCTTATTTAATCCAACAAATGAAGGGAAAAACATGTATTACATCCACTACAATATCCTCATCACTCAAACACAATGTGCCTCCATAATTAGAATGTCCTTATATCAGAGGAGGGTTACATATTAGGGCAAAGATACACCAACATAATTTCTACCATTAAATCTATGACCTAATAGTGAATAGTCTATATTTAATACAAAATTATAATATCTTACAATGCATTTTTCACAAAATTTTTCTTTGGGGGCATTTCCCCCAAATTTATACCACGGGGGGATCCAAAGTAGGTTGCCGCCCTCCTTGGTACTCTAATTTCCTTATGTTTTCATAGTGATTAGTACTCTGATTTCCTATATATCCAAAGTGATTTTTTTTATGACACTCCCTC
The DNA here is from genome assembly GCA_037957365.1 of Torreya grandis. Lineage (NCBI taxonomy): Eukaryota > Viridiplantae > Streptophyta > Pinopsida > Cupressales > Taxaceae > Torreya > Torreya grandis. Next base: position 703,463 of record JARHVA010006095.1, read on the forward strand.
ACATGGATCCATTATTTTTGCCTCTCATGATGATGTAGGTGTCTATATACATCATATTTTTCTAATAGTTTGACCTTAATCACTTTTTTTCTACCTCTTCCACATTTCCTTTTGTGGTTCCTTTGTCTCTTGAGTAGATGAAGTGATATTTTATACTTATATTATTTATCCATCTATATCATCATCTGAATCTTCCTCATGTTCTTCATCACTTGCTTCAATCTCATCCTCATGCTCTATCTTGACTGATCTTTGTGCCTTTCTAAATATGATATCCTATAAAGTGGTATTTTTTTATATATTAAAACTTCATGAACTTATTCTCAAAATTAATATTGATTGTTCCTAGAGTCTCTAACCATGGATATCTAATAATCATATTCACACCATCCATATCTAAAGCATAAAAATATGAATGCAAAACATATTAAGCCATAGTGAGCTTCAAATCTTCAAAAACCTAAATATTATGACTATCTATTTGAGCCTCGTTGATATTATTTGCTTGAACATGTAGATTTTGAGCCATATCCATGTTGATGAAGTTACAATTTTCGTTAGGTTTTATGAATATAATGACATTTTTTTGAATGCATCCATGAAACTGAAAAATTGACTTTGATTTATTTTAAGCCAAAATATTCAAACCCTTATCATCCAATCCTAGTTCTTCCTCTTCGAGATCTTCTACCTCTTTTTTTGTACCATTTTTAACCTCATCATCATCATCATCATCATCATCATCATCATCATCATCATCATCATCATCATCATCATCATCATTCTTTGTTTCTTATTCTTCATCATCACCTTCATTCTCTTCCTCATTGTCATTATTTTTTTTCGCTCCTTTTTCTTCTTTTAGATTCACATTATCTTTTTCTTCCTCTTCTTCCACATTATGATCCTCAACCTCTCCTTCTTCATTTGCTTCCTCCTTATCATAAGTATTTTTAGCCTCCTTTTTTCCCTTCTCATACTTACCCAATCTTGTGTGTCATTCTGATATACTCTTTATCATATATTCAAATTGTTTGTAATCATTCTGATCCATAATTTAGAAGGTAAAAAATTGGGGTTAATGAAAAAGCCATAAAATTTCAATAACTCATGCAAAACTGATATAAATAGATCAAAAGTTTTATTATAGATTCCATGTATGATATTGTAACTTTAGTGAAAATTTTATGAAAAAAGACTAAAACTATTGGTCTGTAGAGCGAATCTATAAAAAATCATAAAATCATGATAAATCACACAAAACATGTCTAAAAATTCCAAAATTTTGACTATAGCTTTCCTGTATGCTGATACTTAATCAGTAAAATTTCACAAAAAAATGTTAGAATTTTCAACAGATATAACAAATTTATTAAAAACCTAAAATAAAAATAACTCCCTCAAAATTAATCACAAGACCTCAAATTTTTTATTGTGACTTCCTTGAAGTACTATTCAAAACCATAAATATATTTGTAGAAAAAAATTCCATAGATTGAAAAATATATGTGATTCTCCAAACTTAGGGGTTTACCCATAATATTTGCCAAAATCAATGCTTTGATACTGCTTGTTATGATCAATAGTTATAATATTATAAAAATGTAGAATATAATGTATATCAACACAACATAATAGATATTATTGGGCTAATATGTCTAAATATTCAACAGATGCATAATAGAATAACACCTTTAAGGTATAGAAACACCATACAATACTCCTTAGGAAAGAATAACTATATAATGTCACTTCAAGGGCCAAACCTCAATTATCCTTATACCAAATAAAACACTGCCACTTAATTTATTGATATCCTTTACAATGATATTCATATTCATTTTATAGACCTCCATATAACTAACAATAGATGGGTAATCACCTAATCTCAATCTAGGCTAACCATTTCCCAATATACTAATTTCACAAGCTACTCATTTATCCTAATATATTGGAACCATATAACTGAGGGTGATGTGTTCCACATTTTAGCATCTGCATCAACCCATATACATTAATATATCATATCCTTAGGTACATAACAAAACCTTTGTAAGATAAAATATAAATGCTATTCATGTTCAACTTCATTCTTAAAATGCACAAGGATATCATCTATAAATACCAAAAAAAAAATGATTGATAAAATCATTGAATGCATCATTCATTAGAATCATAAAGTTATTTGGTGCATTAGTTAAGCCAAAATGAATAATAATAATAATAACCTCATAATGACCATACCTTTTGTGAATTTTTATTTTTTTCACAACTTTATCCTTGATATGGAGTTGATAGTACTCTGATCCAAGATCAATCTTAGAAAATATAGAAACATACTTAATTTCATAAAAAAGTTCATTTATTCTTGTAATATGATACTTATTCTTTATGGTGACATTATTTGTCATTCTATAATCATTACAATGTCTTAAATACCATCCATATTTTGATGAGGATAATGGGAGTTCCTCAATATAACACACTAGGCTGAATCACACCTTTGTTCAAAAGTTAATGTAGCTTAATTTTTATCTCTTGCATATCTACCACAATCATCTAATACGGATCCTTGGATATAGGTGTGGAACTAGGTATAATATAAAATTAAAAATCAAATTCCTTCTTAGGATGTAAATCATGGAATTCTTTAGGGAATACATCCTTGAATTATTTCAAGACTAGACACATTTCAATGGCACATTTTATATCTTTAGACATATCTTTCATTTTAATAGTATACAAATTATAGCCCTTAATAATTAATATTTTTAGTTCTATGGTTGAAAGAATTTGGTGACACCGATTTCACAACACCCTAGATTACCATCTAGTTGCCCAAGTCATCAAGACATTGGAATATATTGCTGAAATAATCAATATGAGCTTGATATTATTGCAACCAATCCACTCCCAAGATCATATCGTATGATCCTAAGAGTGCCAAAAATATATTTACCTTGGTCTTAAAGACCCCAAAATTAAGTTCTTATTCTAGACATTCTAACAAGGAAATTATTTTCCGTGTGTCAAATTTTACCTCCAATTTTTCTCTTAACTTAGAGGGTTTACTTTTACATTTATAAGCAATACAAAGTGAGGTAAAAATATTTGTAGCATTATAATCAATAAAATTTTATAAATTAAAACTAAAAAAATTACCTCTTATTTCAATAAGAGTGGACTGCAAGTCTGCCTTTTGATTATCAACAACAGAAACTCAGTGATTAGCAAGTCGATTATTAATTCTGCATTCATACTCACACGTTATATGTGAGACTACTTGGACCATATTTTTTATTTAAAAATGATTTAAAAACTTAAATAATGTTTCTAATATCCCCTTTATAATTATATCATGGGTCCATGCCACCTAGAATACCAACTCACACCTTGAACCTACCAATTAGGTCTGCTTGTTCTTTATGATTCCGTACACAGAAAACATAATATCAAACTTATGAATTAAAAAATAAAATATTTCACATATACATATGATTATATCACATGGATAAACCATTTAGGAAATTTTATACCTTTCCATGTGATTTATATGTTCCAACATAGGTTCTAAGCACTCAAATCAACTATCTCAAAATGACCACTCAAACTGGTCATATAGAGTCAAAATACAATCAAGATATTTTTACTTTCCATAATTGATCAACGTAAAAATATGACATTAAATAAATTCTCATCAATACTTGAGACTTATTTTACATCTTAATATTCATTTATTTCTTCAATTCTACTCAGAACACCTTCAATTTACCTCTATAATATGGTCACTCAAACTACCAGTGCATTTAACAAACATAGTCAAATTCCAATCCTTTATTTACATTGAATATGGGTTGGTAAAAAAAACAACAACATATATAGTCTTCATGGATTCTAAAACACTCTTTAATATTTATTTCATTTTGAAACATCAAAATACTATCAACAAAAACTCAAGTGTCCTTCTCTGTTCACTTGCAGAACAAGGTCAAACACATAGTCAAATTTGAAGCTCCATAACTTTGAATGTACAACCAT
>JARHVA010006095.1:712500-862500 GCA_037957365.1 Torreya grandis
TGTTTTTTTCAACTTGTTGACTATTCTTTTTCACATTTTCAACTTGTTTCCCCTAAGGTTTATTTTCACTATGGTGAATATGGGCCCTAGGATGGTGTGATTCCCACACCTTAACACCATGAAGGTGGTCCAAGTAAGTGTAAGTAAATTTCCAGCCACTATAAGGAATTTGTAAAGGAAAATCACATAATAAAACCATACTAAAATTAACATAATCACATCTTTTGAAATCAAGGCGAGAAGGAGTTGTAAAGAAAAATCAAGGCATCAAGGATTTCAAATCATGTTTATAAGGCATGATAAGGTGATCAAAAAAGTGTTGTTAAACACCCTTGTTTTTACTAATATGTCCACTATATGTGTAGGGTCACAACATGAGCTGATTTCAATGGAAACAAAAGGTGAAAAATAATCTATAAATCTAGAGTGGATGCAATCACTATGGCATCCAAAACATTATCACATTCCATTCTTAGAATATTTGGTCAATCTAGAAACTGATAAGGTCATAAGAGCTCTAAATAAAGAAGGGAATTAACACATAAGCTTGAGGTAAGAGGATGGAAAGAAGCTGAAATTTCTAAGTGTTGGAAGCTATTAACCCAAAGAGGGGACAACCCTACCAAAAAGTTATTAAGACATGATAAATTTGAATTTTTTTCTATTTTTTAATAGAAATATCGAAGGAGAAGTGTTGTGCATAGGCAACCTATAAGATGTTAGAGGAAACATCCTATTCCATAATAAAAGGGTGTGTTAAAGGATGAGGATGGGGAAATTTTAACCTATTTGAATTTTTAGAAGGCCCAGATCAAAAATATCAGAGGTAAACTTGAATATTTTGTGGAAAAATCAGCCTATTTTACACTATAAAAGATCTATGTTTATAGGGCCAACTCAACTACCCACAAAATTCATAAATTTTGATTTATTTTCATACTAGAACCCATTATAATATTTTAAAATGTATGGGTAATGGGTTTCCTATTTTATGTCAAAATTTTGGATTGTACAAGGATGGTATATCCCTTTCTATGTTTGAAGTTGGGGTATTTTGGCTCAATGTGTGTCCCCAACATTGTTGATATTGTTGGAAAAGGGAAACAAGGGAAAAGAAAAGCAACACTCATAAGGAAACCAATGTAATATTAATTAAAATTCCATGGTATCTACATACAAGGTATTCCTTCAAGTTTTTTTAGGATGTTTCTCTTTTTGTAAATTGGAAAACATTGATTTTGGGTTTGGGGAAACTTGTCATGGCACATGGGATACTCTAATGAGTTTTTAGATGCTTACCAAGGTAGTGTACACTCCATGACTAAATTTAGAATGGACATAAATATAATTGGTATCAAAATTAAACATTTTAGTCATGATCCTTTTGGTATCGTGAGCTCACCTAGCTCAACTTATGAGTGCGTACTGGAATCTCTTGAAGATATATGCATAAATAACTCATTTAATTTTAACTTGGTAGTCAATGATTTGAATTTTACAATCAATTTCAAGGATAAACATCATAAATACATTCCTCATAGAAAAAATTATAGTTTGGTTGATGAGATGTTTTTCTCCTTGTTAAGGGGACAATTAATCATAGCTTCAACTCAAGGGTTTGTATCCCTTACAAGACATGTTTTGGAGAGTTTGAAGATGAGATGAAGAATAATGACAATTTTTTTGAGTTGCATAGAGCCAACCTATGCTTGGAGTAGAAATTTTTGTTGGAGAGTTGTCAGTGATGTCATGTAGATGTATAGGTAAGTAGAAGAAGTGTCTTGATATTCTAAGTATCAATGACAATGTGTGCAGTGTGTTAGTTCTAGTATGCTTGAATCAGGGTTGGTTGATCTTCAATTTTGGCATGATTAGAGAAGACTATAAAGTATTGATCATATGTGATGGGTCCTATCGGAGGTCAAGGATGATTAGAGATCTTGTTGAAGTGCATGGTATTCATCTGGTTCTTTGTTATGTTCATCTTGTCATAGTTGGTTCTTTGATAAAAAAATCTGAGTAGGAATTTTTTTGACATCACCATTTCTATGTATGAATGATTTAGGGGGAGTTGGTCATATGGGTGTGATCACATTAATCCCATGTTATTATGGTCAAAGTTTTAGGTCATGAGGTTTAGTGTAGCTAAAGATATGTAGTTGTAAAGTTAGCCTCTCAAACAAAAGTTTGCTAAATTCATATACTTAGCTAGGCCATCAGTACACATCATGTAAATATGAATGAACTATCAAGTTTGTGAATTTAATTTACTTAGTCAAAAATATGATTGAGGTCAAAGGTTTTCATGGAGATCTTATCTATTTGTAAAATAAGGTACCCTATAAATTTAGAGTCTTGAATTAATTTCTAGCTCAATTTATAAAGATTCAAAGTTGTTCTAGCAAACTATGATGAGCCAGAGACTGTCAAGTTTAATTTTGTTAAAGCCTAAGGTCATTGGTATAGAAGATCCAATGGTGAGCACTTAATCATACATATTTATATCAATAATGTATATCAATTTAACATGTTAAAGGTTGCATGCACTGCTGACAAGTGTCACAAGCTCGCTATTCTGATAGAAGATCAATGGTGAGTGATGGTTTATACTAAAAAAGATCAATGGTGTGGGACAACTCAATGAGTCAACAATTCATGCAATAATGTTAAGTAGCACAAGTGAAAGGGATTGTCAATAAAGCTCTAAAAAATAATGCAAGGCTACAAAGTATCATAATCATAGGACTTTTGAGCAAGATATAATGGTGAGTGTTGCAAGATAAAGACCAGACTACTAAGCAGAGATCAATGGTGCGTGTGTGGTCAGTATTGCCAAAAATAATGAGATGAGGTTAATATGTTCAAGTTTTAATGTTTAGAGAGTAGATCACTATGAGTTAAATTTTGAGATACTTATAGATAAGATCAATTGTGTGATTTGAGTGAGCTAAACCAAGAGCATGAGATGTGTTCTAAGTGACCAAGGTTTAACTATGACCATTTGGATTTATATATTTGAATTTAATGAAGGAAAGACTAGTGTTTAATTTTTGATCCATAACTTTTGATATGTGCATAATTTAATGTTATAATAAAAATATAAGTTGTAGAGGAATTCAAGGCACATATGGAAATATTCATTTCAAAGTATTTTTACAGTCAAAGTTATTAATCTCCAAAGTTAACTATGTGTTCATTCATGCTCTGCAAGTAACCCAAAAAGTGTAATTGAGTTTGTTATGATAGTATATAGATGTTTCAAGGGGACTTAGCTATTAGATCATATTGTAAACTCTATGAGGATCATCTGTATAGATTTTATAGGTTTGAGCAATCCATCTTTAGTATGAAAAAATGCTTAGAAGTTGATTATTTGTTCATTCATGTTGTTCTTGGGTACAAGGCTAATGTTTGAGCAGATTGAGCTTATGTATAGGTGTGTAATGATGATTTTAATAATTTGAGTATGTTTAAGGGTTGAGGTGGAATGGACCTATGCATTTGGAAGAGGTCATGTGTTTCTAATTTTCTTAACGGAGTGCTAAATGGGTGAGTAGGTCTCCATGAGACCTATAAGGGCTACTAAGGTATGATTTAAAGGTATAACTGCTTAAGTGTGACCCATAGTTACAATGGTCAACCTATGAGGATAATATTGAGATATATAAGATGTCTTAAGGGTTAAGGAAAGTATAAAGGCTAACTAAGAAGATAATAATCATGAAGGATTTATAAATGGTGAAATCAAAGATGATGATCTCTAGATGTGATAGACTTGGAAGAAGAGGAGTGTATAAGATTTGAAGAGTGAAGGAAAGAATGAAGGGAGTGTGCCCAGTGGATGGCTTGTATATTAGAGAAGGTTGATGATTATGTGTATGACCTGTAGGTTATATTTCCAATGTCAAATGTAGTGTTCTTATAGGTTTGAGGATTGAGGATGAATGAAGAGGTCTAGAGTGATCCAAAAGGATGTTTTTGATGCCTTAAGTGTGAGTGAAGGATAGATGTTGTTTGTGTGATCTTAATGGTTGATTTGACAGGTAGATCATAGTGTGGACTATGTGATGACCTTTTGGTAATGTTTTGAGTTATTATTGAGAAGTGTTGAGTGATCCAAAAGGTGGTTTTGTGTGTTTGTAGATGTGTGAATAAGTTAAGGGGGTTGATATAAACTGTATCTCCATTAGATTGGTAGGTAATCAATGATCAGGAGATGTTAATTTCATAGGTGTTGGGAGGGTGCTCAATATCTAAGTTAGAAGGACTTGAACAATAGGTCACCATAAGGACTTTATCATCTTAGGGGTAGGTACTCCTTGTGAAATAGGTGTTTCACTAAAACTATTTAGAAGGACTTGACCAACAAGTGGTCAGAAGGACTTGATCATCCTAGGGGTAGGTGCTCCTTGTAAAATAGGTGTTTCACTAGATTATGGTCAGAAAGACTTGACTAGTCTCAAGTTTGTGATCATCTTATAGGACAAGTATTCCATGTGTTTTGCAAGATTAAAAGTGGGTTTTATTCCTCAAGAGGGTTTCCCATATAGATCTTGTGTTGTGTGTGTGATCTTGAATTATCTTCATTATTCATTACTGTAAAAAACTTGTATGCTTCACGAATGGTTGTATTAAATGTTTAAGTGTTTTAAGGGTTTGGAAATTGAATTGGATTATTTTTCACCACTGACTCACCCCTCATCTCTATGAATGTACCTCTAATAATTGGTATTAGAGTCAATCTTTTGGTAAATGCTTGATATCTTGAAGGATCCAAGGTATAATATGGGTATCCATCAAATTTAAGGAGGTTATTACACTAAGAAATAACCAATGTTTAATGGATCCAATTATGTTTTATGGAGTGTGAGGATGAGTACCTACATCATGTCCCTCAATTTTGATACTTGGAAATCTAATGTGAATGGTTATTTTTCACCTATTATTCCTCCATCTAGTGTTTTAGATAAGAAGTTATTTGATAACAATTCTAAGGCAATGAATGCTATCAGTTGTGGTATTTTAGAGATTAAATACACCAAGGTAATCCATTGCATATTTGCTAAGGAAATTTGGGATAATTGAAGACTATTTATGAAAGAGATTCAAAGTTTAAGTTGGCAAAGTTGTAGACTCACCGAAGACAATTTTAGTCTTAAGATGAAGGAAGAATATTTTATGGCATCCTTTATGCAGAGAGTTGATGAAATTGTGAACATCATCAAAGGTCTTAGAGATAAGCTTGAAGAAGCTACTATAGTTCAAAATTTATTAAGGTATATCTCTCTCTCATGTTTGATTCTAAAGTATCTATTTTAGAAGAAAGTCATGATCTTACTCAGTTGAATATGTATGATTTACATGGAATTCTTAATGTTTATGAGATGAGATTCAATGATGATAAACCACCAAAGAAGGAATCAACAATTAATATATAAATGAAGCCAAAGAATAAGTTCCAAGGTAAGAAACTCAAAGAGGATGACACATCTGAGATTAAATGAAGATGAACTCATTAATTTGTTTATAATGAAATTTAAAATAGGGTCAAGCAAGTATAAGGGTAAACTACCCTTCAAATGTTTTAACTATGGAGAAGTAGGAGATTTTACTAACAAGTGCCCTTACAAGCATAAGAATAATGATGATGAAGAGCATGGTCAAGGTCATGATGATGGAAAGAGATAATTTAGGTCTAACAAAAGCAAGAAGGGATTTACAAGGTTTGATAATAAGAAGAAGTACTTCAAGAATAAGAAGAGTCTCTACACCAAAGAAGATTGTAACTCATCAGATGAGAGTGAAGATAGTGAATCAGAGTATGATCATGAAGATGATGGTCTTATTAAAGATGAAAACCTCTTCATGGTTGAGGAAGTTGTTCATATAAAAAGGAGTATACTTGGAGTAGTTTAAATAATGATAAAAATGAGGTGGACTATGAGATTGAATTGATAAATACTATTAAATAATTGAATATTGAAAAAAAGATTAATGATAAAATGAAGTCTCAAATCAAGGATTCTGAGGAGTAATTCAGTGTGTATGAAGCAAGGATTAATGAAGACACCAAGGAACATGAAAATTTAGTCAAGCATCTTGTCAATTGGAAATCCTATCTACAAGCCTGAAAGCTAAAGAAGATGAATGTTTAAGGTATGTAATTAAAAATGAGCCATTAAAAGTTGAGTTAGAGAAGACATCTGGTAATTTGCAGTCATTTATGAGATTTGCAAAGAGCTCAAGTGATCTAGAGAATATTTTGAGTGGTCAAAATCATGAAAGTGATTGAACTAGTCTTAGATACAAATAAAACCCAAAAAATGCAACTCAAGACAACATGAAGACTAATTTAAATCAGATATTGAAGGTAAAAAATTATTCAAAGAGTAAAGATGCTGGTCGAATGAAGACAAATCAAGCCAGATAACCAAATGCCATGAGGTTTGAAAATTTCAAGGGTTACCATTACATTGTAATCAATTTCACCATAGAGGTAGAGAATGCAAGATACATGTTAAAAATGAGTTTGCATGAAACTATGATGGGGGTCATTAGTAAAAAGGTGAGTCTTATTCAAAATGAGTAGTTTGTTTCAATTGTCAAAAAAATGAACATATTGCAAGATTTTGTTATAATCAAGAAAGGAATGATAATATTCTTGAAAGAGGTATAGTGTGCTTCAACTGTCAATAGAGAGGTCACATTATTAGGTTATACAAGAAAATTCCTACAAGATAAAATAGGTTTAATCAAGCTCCTACGGTAAAAGAAAGAAGTAAAGTTAATCCATGGAAACTAAAGGTGGTAAGTGTGAGTCAAGATGTGTCTGTAGGTCCAGGTAATATATTTAATATGGTGGGGAATGCTAAATAAGTTGGAGAGTGCCAAGATATCTCTCTATCTGTTCATGTTGTGTTTGGATGCAAATGAATAACCTACTATGTGTGAGCAAGTTTCAAGCTTCGTTCCTATTTTGTCAAGGTCTTAAGGTGATGTTTTGAAATGCAAAGAAGGTTATTTAATTGAAAAGGTATGTCATGAATATATTTTATCACTGTGTGTTGTCAATATAGTCTTCGAAGAGAAGGAGAATGTCATAGTGGATGAGCAAGTTGTTTCTCTTAAGCATAATAATAATAATAATAATAATAATAATAATAATAATAATAATAATAATAATAATAATAATAATAATAACTATCAATATCAAATGACCAAGGAGGAGAATGGATATGAGGAATTATGGGTAAATCATCGTTTCACATTGTTTTAAGGAACCATGTGAAGTAGGAGCTTTCTGTCTATGCTTCTAAGAGACTCCTTTTAATGGAGAAGAAAGTGTTGTTTTGGTGTTATTCAGAAGGTCCTAGAAGGCAAAAAATGAGTTTTTTATTTAAAGTTGGTGTGTCAATATGGGAGAAGTGATTTGATGAGGTCATAGTGATGTCATAAGGTGTTTTTGATGTGTATATAGTGTTTGCAAGATCAGAATGGGTGTTTTTTAGGTGGCATAATGAGATTGATGGAATGTCAAGAATATTTTGGTGATTATAAAGGTTTATGCACTTATTTTTGATGTGTCCTAGGTAATTTTGTGTCTTGATAATTATGTTTGTGCCTTTTGGAGGTTTTTGTGTGCTCCCAAATTTATCTTTCTTATTGTAGATCAAAGCCATGGTAGAGTAAGTCAAGGTTAAAAAAGGTGTGAAGGCTCAAATCAAGGTCCAAAAGTGTGTGATGGTTGTTTTCAGGTGTACAAGAAGTTTTTGAGGTGAGCATTGACCAAAAGGAGGTTTGTTGACCTTGTTTGTTTTGAGATTCTAGAGTTTTGGGCTATGCTAGAAAAGTGGTTTTACTTAAAATTTGAGGTCTAATGATTCTTAATAGGATTAATGGGTGAAATGGGTTATCAAATCAAGCTTCACATAGATTTTAAGGTTTGTGGTTTTCAAATTATTTAAGTTTTTTGTCAAGTTGGAGGCCTAATTAGCTACAAGGTTTGTGAATGAAGTATGTTTTAAAAGATGATATAGGTAATAAAATTTTGTTTGATTGAGTGGGAATATGATATTACTCCAGATATGAATTTTTAGGTCTTGAAAATATGTCTACTAAAAGTTTTGGACTCTACAAATTCTAGGTAGGGCTACAAAGAGTCTAGATAGGCCTAGTGTGAAGATTTGATGTTTTTTCTTAGTTTTTCCAAAAAAATCAAGGCATGAGTGTTTCAAGGTGAGTTTTTAAGTTGGTTTGTGGAATTTTTCCTATTTGGTGAGTGTCATGAAATTTTTTTGGTGGTTCTTGAGGTGGCTTGAGAGAGAAGGATAGTAAGCATGTATGGTGGTTCTTCATGGTGTGTGGAGATCTGAATATGATTAAGAGTTAAAATGGATCATAGATATTAGTGGGGGTCCATCTTATATTTTTTTTGTTATTTCCATCACATTTTAGTGTTTTTATATGTTCTTTCTTCATTGGTTCCAGTGCTTGGTTGAAGAGAGTGTTGGCATGTAGCAAGAGGAAGTTGTCAAGGCAAAGAAGACGTAGGCTCAAGGTAAGGAGGAGTTTGTATATTATTTATAAGGTGGTCCTCTAATTTTGGTGTTCTTTTGAGGTCCTCAAGATTATTTTTTTCCCACTTTATCATTGCATCAAAGGGGGAGAAGGTTCTTATTGTGAGAGTGCTTCAAAAGAGAGAAGGAAGGTGAGATGTATGATCAGTGTTGACATCAATGACAAAGGGGGAGAATGTTTTAGAGTTTTCAATTATGTCATGGATGTGTCTAGGTGAGTGGATGAAGTCTCTTGATAGTCTAAGTATCAATGATAAAGTGTGAAATATGCTTGTTCTAGTATGAATGAGGTAGGCTTGGTTAATCTTCATTTTTGGTATGATTAGGGACAAGTCTGAAGTATTGAACATATGTGAGGGGTTCTATCAAAGGGTAAGGATGATTTGAGATATTTTTTAATTGGATGGTATTCATTTGGTTCTTCATTATATTCATCTTTGAAAAGTTATTTTTGTGACAAAAAATATGAGTAGGAAGTTTGTTAATGTCACAATTGCCATGCATGAATGAGTTAGGGGGAGTTGGTCATATATGTGTGATCACATTCCTCCCAAGTTGATATGGTCCAAGTTTTAGGTCATGAGATTGAGCATATATAAATATATATGGGTGAAAAGTTTGTGTCTTAGAAATAAGTTCACTAAGTTCCTATACTTAGCCAGACTATCTTTTCACGTCATGTAGATATGAATAAAATGACAAGTTTGTACATTTAATGCAGGTACTCAAAAATACAACCAAGGGTCAAAGGTTTTCATGAAAATGTTGTCTATAGTGCCAATAAGGTACCATATAAATTTGGAGTCTTGAAGTAATTTCTAGCTCAAGTTATAAAGCTTCAAAGTTGTTCTAGTAGACTATGATCGGCCAGAGACCGTCAAGTTTAATCGCGTTGAAGTCTGAGGTCATTAGTATGGAAGATCCAACAATGAGTTATTAATCATACATACGAAGATAAATAGTGCATATGAAGTCAACATTTTAAATGTTTCACGTGCTAGTGACAAGTTTCACAACCTCACTAGTTTGACAGAAGATCAATGGTGAGAGGTAGTTCGTACTAACAAATATCAATGGTGCAAGACAAGTCAAAGAGTCAATAATGCATGCCAGAATAACAAGTGGAACAATTTCAAGAGATTATCAGTAAAGTAATTAGAAGGCATGCAATGATTCCAAATGTCATAATCTCAAGAGTTTTTAGTAACATCTAATGATTAGCATTGCAAGATAAAAACCAAGCTACTCAGTAGTGATCAACAATGCGTATATGTCAAGATTTCCAAAAAGCATGAGATGAGGTCAACATGTTTGAGGTTTAATTTTTAGATATTGGAGAATTATTATTTAAATTTAGAGCTAATTTCAAATAATATTGATGGTGTGATTTGAGTGAGTTGAGCGAAGAGCACCAGATGTGTTCAAAGTGACTGATGTTTAATTATGACCGTTTGGATTTAAATATTTGAATTTAACCAAGAAAACCCTAGTGTTTAGTTTTTGAGCTAAAAATTTTGATTTATGTGTAATTTGATGTTGAATTAAAAATCAAATTTGTAGATTACTTCAAGGCACATATGTAAATATTCATTTTAAGGTTTAAATGTTTGTAAAGTCAAAGATATTGATCTCCAAAGTTGACTATGTGTTCGTTCATGCTCTGCAAGTAACTCGAGAAGGGTAATTGAGTTTGTTCTAATAGTATTTGGATTTTTAAAGGGGACTTTGCTATTGGAGAGTGTTTTATACTTCATGAGGATAATATATATGGATTTTAGAGGTTTGACCAATCCATCTTTAGTATGAAAAAATGCTTATAAGTTGACTATTTATTCCTTCATGGTGTTCTTGTATACAAGGCTAATGTTTGATTAGATTGAACATATGCAGAGGTGTGTAATGACAAATGTAATAATTTAATGTGGAGTATACCTAATCATTTTGAATCTATCCTATGTTTTTAATTTTCTTAATAGAGTGTCAAATGGGTGAATAGGTCTCCCTGAGACCTATAAGGGCTACTAAGGCCTAATTGAAAGGTGGAGATACTTAAGTGTGACCCATAGTTACCATGGCTGACCTGTGAGGATAGTAATAAGCTATGTAAGATGTCTTAAGGGTTAATTAAATTATAATGGCTGACCAAGAAGGTAATAATCATAGAGGATCTATAAATGGTGAAATCAAAAATGATGATTTCTATATATGATAGACTTGGAAGAAGAAGAGTGTGTAACAGTTCAAGAGTGAAGGAAAGAAGGAAGGGAGTGTGCCAAATGGATGGATTATAAAGAACAGTAGGTTGATGAATGTGTATATGACATGTACATTATATTTTTGATGTCAAAGACAACACTCTTCCAGGTTTGAGGATTGAGGATGAGCGAAGAGGTCTAGAGTGATCCAAATGGATGTTTTGGATGCCTTGAGTGTGAGTGAAGGATAGATGTTATTTGTTTGAGCTTGGTGTTTAATTTAAGAGGTAAATCAGAGTGTGGAATATGTGTATGAAATTTTGGTCATGTTGTTGAGGCTATGATAGAGTTGTTTTTTAGAAGTTTAGAGTGATCCAAAAGGTGGTTTTTGATGTTTGTGGTTGTGTGAAGAAGTGAAGGTGGTTGATATGCATTGTATCTCCATCAAATTGGTAATAAATTAGTGATCAGGAGATGTTCATTTCATAGGTTTTAGGAGGGTGCTTAACATCTAGGCCAGAAAGACTTGACCAATAGGTGTTTAGGAATTGATCATCTTAGGGGTAGGTGTTCCTTGTGAAATATGTGTTTCACTAAAAACAATCAGAAAGACTTGACAGATAGGTAGTTATAAGGACTTGATCATCCTAGGGGAAGGTGTTACTTGTGAAATGGAGATTTCACTAAATACTAGTCAAAAGGACTTGATTAGTCTCACCTTTGTGATCAAACAGTAGGATAATTAGCTGATGTGTTTTGTAGACTTGAGAGTGGGTTTTATTCCCCAAGAGGGTTTCCCACATAGATATTGTGTTTCGTGTATGATCTTGCATTATCTTCATTTTTTGTTGTTATAAACATCTTGCATGCTTCATAAATGGTTGTATTGAATGCTTAAGTGTTTGAAAGGTTTATAAATTGAATTAGATTATTTATCACCACTGACTCACTCCCCCTCTTAGTGATTGTACCTCTAACAAGTTGTTTGGAGGATAATACAATTTGAGGGATAATTGGGAGGATGCTAAGGGCTGGTGGCTTCTTAGCAATAATAAGTACATTTATGGCATCTTCATGTGGGCGCATGAGAGGCCTAAAAAGGTCATTATTACAACACTTAAAATGCTTGGTGACAACCCTCATTTTATAGAAATAACAGTATTGTGATATAGATTGAGATTTCCTTTCCTTCGAAAACAACTACAGACAAAAATTTCATAATGAGTGTCAGGACATCCATGTGAATATTATAATTGTTTGAGGATAAGAAATTTTGGGTGGGGAAGAATTTCATCTCCCCCTTTTTAACCTAAGTAAGGACATGACCTTTAGCATAGTTATTTTGGTGATTTCCCTAGGCTAAGGGAAGAAAGGGACAAAGGGAAACCTTGGTTCTGATTTTAAGTTATAAAATATACCTTTTTATATATCTTTTTATATTAGAGCTTAAAATGTAACTTGTAAGAATGGGTTAGCTTAACCCTTAGTGAAGAAAAAGGATAAGATATTTTAAATTCAATTTAACTCTCTATTGAAGTTGAGCACCCTTTTTAGGGAGGACTTGTGGGAGGATTTGGTATAAAAGCTAGTATGATGATCTTTTGAAAGGTTACCATGAATTTACGATATTTTATTTTGAGGCTAAAGCATGAAATGTTTGACTAGGTGACTTGAAGATGAAAACCTTAAAGAACACAAAGGTTTGGAGATGAAAAACTCCACTCCTATTTAGGGAAACACTACTTTTAGGTGTTGTAATTGCATTTCAAATTTAGTGATACATTGATTTGACCCTATTCTAAAGTAACAACTTGTATTGACAAGTGTGGCTATCAGTTGTGGTGCCTTGGCTTATTATTGGGAGCCATTAATAAGGTTTTTAGGGCTATTTATAAGAAATAAATAGGTTTGTGTAGCAAATACCCCTTTTCATTAGGGTTGCATTGGAATTTAATGGTTGAAAAAGGAAGGAATTATATTTGTAGGGTAGTGCCTTAGTTTCTAGTTTAGAGCTCACTTTTGGTCCACTTCCACTTAATATAAAATTTTGAATTTAGTCTCATAAATTTGTGAATATTTTTATCTCTATTTTGAGCCATGAAATGGTTTCATATGTGGATTATATTGGGAGATATTGAATTTTCTTATTTTTGTAGTATTTTCTAAAAATTAAATTTGAAAATTAATATTTTTTGAATATATTTGGATAAGAGGGTTTGAAAAATCAATGTTTATTTGCCAATAAAATTTCATAATTTTTGGAGGAGTTCCAAGGCATAAATTGCCAATTTACCCTTGTTGTTAAGGTTTGGCAAGTCTAGTCTAATTGTGTTAGGAATATAAAATGTAGAACAATATTAACAAAATAAAAAATAGAAATAAAATGTAGAAAACAAAATAAAGGCACATATTTAATGTGGTTTACCCAACATGAGCTACGTCCACACAAAAACAACTAGTTCTACTATTTAGTCCAACAAATGAAGGGAAAAACCTACAATACATCCATTGTAATATCCTCTTCACTCACACACAATGTGCCACCATATTTACAATGCCATCATATCAGATGAGGGTTATATATTAAGGAAAAAATATATCAAAATAATTTTTACCATTAGATCTATGACCTAATATTGAACAGTCTAGTTTTACTATGAAAATATAATATTTTACAATGAAATTTTCACAAAAAATTGGTTTTGGGGCACTGCCCCTAAATGCCCACCCGAGGGTATGTAAAGTAGGTCACCACCCTCCTTAGGCCCCCATGGTGACCTTATTTTGGGGGGGTGGAGGGGGTGCTGGTGGTGGCGAGCGGCGCGGGGGGGGGGGGGGGGGGGGGGGGGGGGTGCATTTCCCCCCACAGCACCCTATTGGGAATTGGGCATTATAATAAGATTAGGTTTTACCATCCAATAATATCCCACAAGAGATTGATTGTTGTAACTCCATCGATACAAGTCTTCCTTTGAATTTTATTGGAACTTTGACCCTAGTATGCTTCTCATCTTCCTTGTTATCCTTGAAGACCTATTAAAACTGAAAAACTCTCCAGCTTCTCTTTAGAATATCTATAGGATTCTAACTCATATGGATATTTTCCAACTTCAGTTGACCATCCTCCAAAATTGAATGAATGAAATGATAGTTTTGTTGTATATGTTTGGTTCTTGAGTGGAATGTTGAGTTCTTTGCTAAATGTGTAAAATCCCTAACCGAAATTTTGTGAAATAAACTCAAATTTTCTGATTTTAGTGAGCTAACAATTCATCAAACACTTTGTAGTATGCTTACCAATGTGAATTTTTGTGTGTGAGAGTTATAAGTCAACTTATTTTAATACCTATATCATTAAACAATCACCATTACATATCAAATTATATGGGTAAAAAATGGAAATTTAGTCAAATATTTTATTGCACTTCATTATCATTGGAGACTAATATGATAACAGTTGATAACATTGATATAACTCAAAAATACAAGAAATATTGACAACTCAAGATATCCAACCTTTCAAACACCACATACAATGAAATAGATGATTCATAACCCTTGAAATGGCTAGGAAAAAATATAAAGTTGAAAAACTAAACACTCCTACAACAACAACTCCTATGAATAGCTCCAAATCACCTCCTAATGGGGTGGCTAGCTCCAAGGACTCCACAAATGAGTATAGGAAGTGGCACCACACTTCTTAACAGTGTATCATGCCTCAACAAAATCTCACATAGCCTTTCCAATGTGAAATATGTGACCATAAAAGGTAGTAGCTAGTCTTTGTTTATTCCATGTTCATTCATCAAAATTTGCCTCATATTTGGATGCCTCCCTTCATCATCCCTTTCAAACTCTTCATTAAGATTTTGATAAATTCTCAAATAATTTGTTTTTGTTCCCAATTATCACAAATTATTTAAACTACCTATCTAACAAAATGAATCCCAAAAACCCTTATTTCATAACATGGTGTCCAGACATATCTTTTTTATAAAAACTTTGATCACAACAACAAAACCTAAAAATTATATTTTTAAAGACTTCATTAATTTCATACCATAACCATTGAAATACCAATGCAAAATATGAGTGTCTCTTCCTATCACCAGCTAGGGAGGAATCTTTCACCAACAAAATTGATCTTCCCAAGAGGGTTTTCATCCTCTAGAAGCTGAGATGAACCAAATTCAATCTCCAAAACCACAAAGGGTTTCAGTTAGAGAAATAGAATAAAATCAACATACCAAATGAGGTCTCAATTGCCCTTTTTATAAGATTTTTAGGGAACTTTCTAGAAACTCCTTTTTAAAATCACTTTATTACTTTATTAAACCTTTTAACTCCAAAAGGTGATTTATTTTATTTTAAAACATTTTCAGCACTAAAATTCACTTTTAAGCATCTCATTATTTAAATCTTTTCATTCTCTTTCCAATGAGCTATAATACTAATCACCTAAACAATTATTTTAATTAAAATGGAAACCTTAGTAAAAGTAATTAAATGTAGCTTAATATTACACCTAATTAGTAGAAATGGCTAGAATGCATCGAAACTGAAAATTGACTACACAAGAGTGATCTTGATGATGAAAGATGATAAATAGACCTAACTAGGTGACTTACTAGAAATAGATTCTCCCTCCAAGAATATTTAAGCCCAAAATTCAGGCCTTAAATAACAACTAAAAGTGTTATATGACTCCTCTAAACCTCATAAGCTCATTGATAACATCAATTTACCATTGTAAACGTGCTGACATAAACCTAGAAAGGCAACACCAATAACAATGCAAGATAACCCAAAAAAGGGAAATTATAGTATTCCCTTCCTAAAGATTGCTTGTCCTCAAACAATCTCAATACAACCCCACAATCAATAAACTAAACCAAATTGAAACCAAGGATGATCACAGGGTCCTAAGTCAACCTAGAAGATCTATAGAACCATATGCTCAAGACATTGTCCTATTAGTTACCAACACAAGAGACCTATTGAAAACCACCTATAAGAAGAATAATCAAATTTTGTGTAAACTCAGCCAACTCCTCAAATAATTACACTCACTCTGTCATCCCCAATTATGATTGAACTAAATAACAATGTAATCCTAGGGTTTCAAGTTAGACTTAGAAAGGAACGACCATGATAATGCCACACCACTCTAATCACAATTAGAATACCAATGTGCCAAATTTATATTTTATATTTTTATATCCATTCATAATAACCATCTAGTAGAAGTAGACTAGGAGACCTGCAAAAATTGGATTCTTCATATGAAGATGAAATCACGCCATAGCAAAGTGATCTATGTAATCCTTTATCCATTCCATACTTATATGCCATTAAAAATGTGCTTAAATCATTCATATATGGGTTGAAATAAAAATGATAAGCATACCTCACAATTTAATCAAGATGAAATTCACTGGCTTGTGCCAATGGAACACCTGAATAATCATTTTGATTCCATATCTCATAATTCCCATTGTATGAATTAAGAGGTGTCTCACAACTTAGATCATGAAGAGCTGATTTTTCATTATTAATGGAAGATGTTTCATCATGCAAAATATGCTTGTCTGGCCCAACTAAATAGCACTCATGATGCCCATCACATGTACTTTCATCATGTTGAATCTTCATGATAGTTAAATTGATGGAGTCACTAAGTGATGTTTTATCACTTCCAAGATCATTAATTCCTTCAATCATCTTTTTAACCTCCATAGTTGTTGTACCACATTCTTGTTTTTTTGATGTGGCTGTAACATGTGACTAATTTTCTTCTTTATAGAGAGAAAAGTGAGCTAAACTTAACTGAAGGTTAATTTCATCAACTTCTTTCTCTTTTTTTGTGAATGCCCTATAAATCTGTTCTACAAATTTGATGGCAAAGTCTCTATCTGAAAGCAAATGTAGGTAATATGATTCCATTACCTCTAAAGAATGTTTGATAGTCTACAGATTTGATATAGTCACGCCAACCATTAAACCTTTCTACCTTTCTTCAAGTTGGGATGTCTAAAGGAGGTATTTAATGAACTTGTGCATGTTATCAAAATGAGTTAAGGTTTGAATAATTTTATCCTCACTAACTTTTAGTTGTTCCTTCAATTCATGTGAATCACTAAGACAAAGATCCAAATTAGCTTCATAAAATGAATTTTATGATTTACCTTCAAGAACATTCTTCTCCATATTAGTTGTCTCTATAGCATCTTCCATGTTATGATGTACAAAATTAGATTGTGTGTAGTTTGTGTCCACACCCATTACCTCATACTTAGCCATAAAATCTTGATTATAAACAAGGTAAGGATTCTTACCACTATCATCCTTATATGATTCATCTATCACCTCATGGTTATGTGAGGGTAATGGAGTGCTTTCCATAATAAAAAAAATCAGCACTATCATCATCTTCCTTCATTACTAGTCATTCATCATCAAGTGTTGGTTCAAGAGTTGTACCAAGATAAAAACCAAGTGTATTACTTGTCTTAATGTCTATCCCATGGTTGAAAATTTTACCTTCATTGACCTTCAACTCTTTCCCAGCTAATTAAATTTGATCCAATTTGTTGAAATCAATTTTCTCATCACATAACACATTGCCTTCATATGTATTAATAATATCACCTTCAAGGTCACAAAACTCACAATTTGATTCCTTGAAACTAATATGTAGAAATGGTGAGACAATGTTATGCTAAAATAATGGATCATTAAAATATTCCATACCTTCATGTGGTTGATCAATCATTTCTGGTTTGGCAAACTCCATAACAACATACCCTTCAATCTCATTGTTCTCATGGAAACTCATGTGATTCTTGCTTGTGGATACATGAAGTGATTCTTCTTCATCCATATCATTATTATAATGAATTGAACTTGTGAGCATGGATTCATCTTATTTAGGGTTTCCACATTTATGACTAGGTGTCCAAACACCTTGGCATATGAAACATCATTGTTCTCTCCCGAATTAATTTTTTATCTTCTTAGGATCACTTGTAGGTTGAAAATCACAAGGAAACAATTCTTATTTGTTCTTAAATTCCTTTTTCTCAATTATATTTTGGGCAACTTCCAATTTTTCTTCTTCTTCCTCATGATTCTCATTTGCCAAGAGAGGCTTGAAATTCTTCTCACACTATTTGAAAACTCTATAAACCAATTTATATGCAGCTGCATGACTAACCTATTCTTGCCTCAAAATAGCCAATAAAATAGATAAGATGGGCTGGAAAATATTTTCATTTTCATTAATAACAAAAATCATAATGGTTTGCATGGCTGCAATAACATTATCAGCATGATATTTTTTGATTGTAGCAAGGAAACGGTGAAGCATTTGGTGAATCAAATCATTCAATCCCAAATAAAACATGATGTTTCCCAATCTTTGTTTTGAAAAATGTTTCAAGTATGGTAACCTTTCTAGAAAAATGAGAATAATTAATATCATCCAAATCCTAGAAACTATCTACCGACAACTGAAATATCTTTTTTAATGTATTATCAACCCAAGGACCTTTAGGCCCTAAAATTCTCATGATTTCACTCAAACATAAAGTAACCAAGATACTTATCCATTTTTTCATGTGTTTCAACCACCTATGCTGATTTAAATAAATCACTATAGGAATAAGATATGTTTGTAACAATTCAAAAGGTGCCTGCTCAATAAGGATAAAACATTCTTCTACTATTTTCCATTTGATAAAAGCATCATTCCTTGATTGAGATGGAATATTGAGCTTACTACCTAATTCTTAAAGTAATCTTTTCAATCATTTTATATCTTCAATTTCCATGCTTCAAACTAAAAGACAATTTCCTAAATTACCTAAATGCTTTTAGGAATTTTAGCTTTGATACCACTATAAAATCCATAACCCAGATTTTGTGAAACAAACTCATTTTTTCTGATTTTAGTGAGTTGGAAATTCGCCAAATACTTTGTAGTGTGCCTACCAATGTGATTTTTAAGTTTGAGAGTTACAGGATAGCTTGTTGTAATATTTAGATCACTAAACATCACCATTGCATATCAAATTATATGGATAAAAAATGGAAATTTAGGTAGACAATTTGTTGCACTTCATTATCATTGGAGACTAATATGATAAAAATTGATAATGTTGATATAAATAATAAATATTGGCAACTCAAGATATCCAACCTTTGAAACTCCACCTGCAATGCAATGGATGAGCCATAACCCTTGAAATTTTTAGGCATAAATATAAAGTTGAAAAATTAAGCACTAATACAACAAAAACTCCTATGAACAGCTGCAAATCACCACCCAATGGGGTGGCTAGATCCAAGGACTCCAAAAAATAGTGTATGAAGTGGAACCACACTTCCTAACAACGTACCATGCCTCAACAAAACCCCACATAACCTTTCCAATGTGAAATATGTGACCATAAAAGGTAGCCACCAACCCTTATTTAATCCATGTTTATTCATCTAAATCTGCCTCATACTAGGATGCCTCCCTTCATCATCCCTTTCAAACTCTTCATTAATCTTTTCATAAATTCTCAAACAATTTGTATTTGTTCACAATTATCACAAATTATTTAAACTATTTGTCTAATAAAATGAATCCTTGCAAAACCCTTATTTCATAACATGGCATCCAGACATAACTTTCCTAGTAAAACTTCTATCACAACAACAAAACTTGAAAATTATCTTTTCAAAGATTTCATTAATTTCATACCATAACCATTGAAGTACCAATGCAAAATCTGAGTGACTCCACCAATCACCAGCTAGAGAGAAATATTTTACAATCATAATTGATCTTCTCAAGAGGGTTATTGTCCTCCAGAGGCTAAGATGAACCACGTTTGATCTCCAGAACCATAAGAGTTTCGATCAGAGAAATATAATAAACTCAACATACCAAATGGGCTCTCAATACCCCTTTTTATAGTTTAGGGAACTTTCTAGAAATTCCTTTTTAAAATCACTTTAGTACTTTATTAAACCTTTTACCTCCAAAAATTGATTTATTTTATTTTTAAAACATTTCTAACATTGAAAGTCACTTTTAAGCATCTCATTATTTAAATCTTTCCGTTCTCTTTCTAATGAGTTATGATACTGAGGCACCCAAATAATTATTTTAATTAAAATGTCAACCTTAGTAAAATTAATTAAATATATCCCAATCATTACACCCAATTAGTAGAAATGGTTGAAATGTATCAAAATTAAAATTGACTATGCAGGAGAGATCCCGATGATGAAATATGATAAATGGACATGACTGGGTGATTTACTAAAAATAGATGCTCCCTCCAAGAATCTTGGAGCCCAAACTAGAAATCACAAATAACATATGAAAGCATCATATGAATCCCCTAAATCTCTTGACCCACTAGTAACATCAATTTACCCCTCTTAACAAGTTGACCCAAACCTAAAAAGTTAGTGACAATAATAAATCAAGAGAACTCCAGAAAGGGGGCATTACAAAATGAATCACACTTTGGCTATCACTATACATCTAACAATATTCTTGCTTATTCCTCTACTCTTCCTTGAATTTTTGCATCCATATCATCCTTGCTTGCTTCTATAGATGTAAAATATTTTACATTTGTAGTTGACAGAGCAACTATCTTATGCAATTTTGAAATCTAACTAACGGTTGTGTCACCAAAATTAAATACATACCCTATGGTGCTCCTCCTATCATCTAAATCTATAGTCATGTCTGCATCAACATATCCTTGTAAGGTAGCATTTGAACCTTCATAGCATAATTATCTATCAGTGGTGCCTCTTAAGTACCTGAGAATCCACTTGACTGCATCCTAGTGCTATTTTCCTAGATTATTCATAAACCTGCTAAAAACTCCTACTGCATGAGCAATGTCTATTCTCATGCACAACCTAGCATACATTAGACTTCCAACTATTGAAGCATAAGGCACTTTGATCATGTAATTTATTTATTCTTGCATTTTAGGACATTGTTCCTACTCAATTTGAAGTGCCCTCCCAAAGGTGTACTCATAAGTTTTGCATCTTGCATATTGAACCTAACTAACACCTTATTGATGTACTCTTCTTGAGACAATGTCAATTTTATATTTTTCATATCTCTTTTTATTATCATACCAAGGATTTGATTTGCAACACCCAAATTTTTCATTGCAAATGAATCTGCGAGTTTTATTTTAAGCTCATTTATACCATGCATGTTAGAAACTACAACAAGCATGTCATCTACATACAATAATAAGATAATATAGATTCCATTATCTAATCTCTTTAAATAAATATAGTGGTCAAAATGACATCTACTATAACCTTGTTCGATCATAAACATGTCAAATTTCAAAAACCACTGCTTTGGAGCTTGTTTTAGGCCATACAAACTCTTCTTCAACCTGCACACCATTTTCTCCTTACCTTTGACTTCGTATCCCTATGGCTACTCCATATATATTTCCTCCTCCAAGTCACCATGAAGGAAGTTAGTCTTCACATCTAACTATTCAAGGTGAAAATTGTTTAATGCTACCAAACATAAAATAGTTCTTATGGAAGTCATTTTAATAACTGAAAAAATATTTCATCTAAATCTATTCCTTTCTTTTGTGCAAACCCCTTTAAAAAAAGTCCAACCTTGTACCTCTTTTTGCTTCCATATTATTTATTTAACCTATAGACCCATTTATTCTACAATTCTCTTTTACCTGCAGGCAATTTAGCTAAATCCTAAGTTTAGTTATGAATGAAGGAGTCCATCTCCTCTTTCATGCCTTGTTCCCACTTCTTTCTAGTTTTTACTTGCATTACTTCTTGATAGATTTTTGGCTCACCACCATCAGTCAATAATAAATAATAAAGTGAAGGAGAGTATCATATGGGAAGTCAAATTACTCTAGTATATCTTTTAACTACACTTTTAGAAGTTTGAGGTACTTGTTGTTGCAGTTGTTGCACATTCTAATTTTTTAGCACTTTTGGAATTTTATTTCCAATGATTTCACCAAGTATTTCATATTATATATTTGGTTTTTATTATTTCTTTCCCTACAACTGATCGTTATACATGACCTTCTCATCAAAGATCACATCTCTACTCCTAATGATTTTGTGATTTTCAAAATCCCATAAACAATAACCAAAATCATTAACTCCATATCCAATAAATGTACATTTCTTATATTTTGCTTCAAGCTTGGTTCTATTTTCTTTATCAATATGGACAAATGCTTCACAACCAAAAGTCTTTAAAAAAGAATAGTCTACTTTTTTACATGTCCATGCTTCCTGTAGAATGCCACCATTCAAAGGACTTGAAGGCCCTCTATTTATTAATTAAGCAATAGTATCCCCAACATCTACCCAAAACTATAAGGGCAACCCTACATGCAATATCATGCTCTTTGCATGCTCCATAATTGTCATGTTCATCCTTTCTAACACACCATTTTGTTGTGATGTTCTTAAAATCATGTTCTCTCTATGAATCCCATAGGATGAATAGTAATTATCAAACTCCTTGTTGTATTATTCACCTCAATTATTTGATCTGACACACTTCAACTTATTTCTTATTTCTTATCTCATTCTCAACCAAAGCTTTTCATTTATTAAAAATATCAAAAACCTGAATTTTTTATGTGCAATAAACCTATGTTTTTTAGTTGAATCGGTCCCCATACATCCATATGAACAATATATAAATTTCATCCTTATCTGATTTTCCAAATATAATAAATTTGACTCTCTTCTAATTTCCATACACATAGTGTTCATAGAAATCCAAATCCACCATCTTCAAATCTGGCAAGAAATTCTTTGAGTGCAGAACTTGTATCTCCTTCTTACTCATCTGCCCAAGTATGTGGTGACATAATTTTGAATCTACTTCTGTAGAAGCTAAATCAATAGAAGATTAAACATTACCATTATATAAATATAATGTACCTAACTTTTCTCCTTTTTCTATTACTAGTGATCCTTTAGTGACCTTCCACAAATGTTTTGCAAATGTAACTGTACAACCCTTAGTTCCCAATTTCCCTGTTGAAATTAGATTTCTTCTCAAATCAAGATCATGCCTCACATATTTCATCAACAATTTGTTTCCATTATTTAATTTTGTTTGTATCTTAACCTTCCCAATAATTTTACAAGGTTTACCATCACCCAAATAAACTTGTCCAAAATCACCTTGAACATAGTCTTGAAAATATTTTCTGAGGTGTAGCATGAAATGAAGCCCTTGAATATAACACCCAAGAATCATTAATATAATATAAATAAAGGATTAAATCATCTTATAACACATCACCTAATACATTTTAATCATAATTTTTTTTTGGTTGTCCATCTCCTTGTTTTCCTTTTCGAAACCAACAATCTTTCTTCAAGTGTCATTTCTTCCCATAAATCCAGCACACCAATGTTCCTATGGATTTAGATCTACCATTATTAGACTTTCCATGATTCCTTGGGACCTTTCCTCTATCCTTTTATCTTACCCTATTATCCATATTCAAATCATTACTTGATGTCTCACATGTGTTTTTTTGTTACATTTCCTCACTAAGAATAACACCAATAACATCATCAAAATTTAAAGTGTTTGAACTAGAGACAAGATTACTTACAACCATTACCAAGCCATTCCATCTTTCTGGAAATGAGAATAGAATCAAAATATCCCTATCCTCATCATTAAAGTTTACTCCTACAAATCTTAACTAATTTGTGACCATGTTAAATTCATTTAAATGATTAGCAATAGACCCACATTTTGACATCTCTGTATTAATTAAACACTTAATAAGAAATACCTTGTTGGAGGTTGAGGGTTTTCCATACAATCTATCCAATGTTTTTATCACATTTTATGTTTTATTTTATTTTGAAATTTTGAAGGCTACTGACACTGCTAGGCATAGTGATATTGTTCCTAGTGCCTTTTTTTTATCAAGAACTTCTCATTCTTCATCCTTCATAGTCACCAACTTTTTTCTATTATGTCTAATGGTAGGAAAAGATCCCTCTGATATAGATAGTCCTCCATTAGCATCTTCCATAGATGGTAATTTTAATCATTGAACTTCTTGACCTTAAACTTGCCTTCTTCTACCATTACTATCACTCGAACCAAGAACCCTCTATTCTTGCGAGTTTATCTGTCAAATAAAACTTTGGCTCTAATACCAACCGTTAGAAATATAAAACATAGAGCAATGTTAATGAAATAAAAAATGAAAATAAATTATAGAAAACATAAAATAATAGAGACATATATT
The DNA here is from genome assembly GCA_037957365.1 of Torreya grandis. Lineage (NCBI taxonomy): Eukaryota > Viridiplantae > Streptophyta > Pinopsida > Cupressales > Taxaceae > Torreya > Torreya grandis. The sequence goes on from JARHVA010006095.1 coordinate 736,588, forward strand.
TAATGTGGTTCACCCAACATGGTCTAAGTCCACACAAAAATAGCCAGTTTAATTCTTCTCTTATTCAGTCCAACAAATGAAAGAAAAAAAATTGTAATACACCCACTGCAATATCCTCTTGACTCACACATAGTGTGCTACCATATTTTCAATGCCCTGATATCATATGAGGGTTAATTATTAGGGAATAAATTCACCAACATAATTTTTACCTTTAGATCTATGACCTAATAGTGAACAGTCTAGATTTAATATGAAATTACAATGCATTTTTCAAAAAAAAATTGCTTTGGGTGCACTACCCCCAAACCCCCACCAGGGGGGATCCAAATTATGTTGCAACCCCCCTAGAGCCCCATGGCGACCTTAGTGCGAGGGTGGAGGGAGGGGGTGGTGCAGGGAGAAGGGGTGGCCCCCCCACCCCCCTACTAGGAACTAAGCATTATAATAAGATCAAACTCCACCATCCAACAAATTACTGATTTTAAGTTGTTGATTTTGTTCAAGGGTTTCCTTTGGAGTTTGTTGAAAATCCATTTGTTGCTTATTTTATCCATGAATAGGAAATTATAGAAAACTTAGAACAAACTGATCTAATACGACGTATCTATATATGATTGGAAATATAATAGACACCAAACTAAATTGTATAAAGTTATTGCATTATGAAAGAAATGAGACAAGGAAAATGAAAATGGATACAATTCACCCATATCCTAGAGAAAGCAACAAAGTGGTGAATGGGTTGGCCAATTATGATCTTGATAATCATAACCTTATTTGTTATGATTTGCCTCTTCTTGGTGGGTTAACCAAGATGCAAAAGGATTTGAGAAATATTTTATATTTTGAGTTGTACTAATGAAGGCCAACATGTATCCTTTTCTGAATAGAGCTAAGACTTAGACTAATAGATTCTAAGCTTAGCATGCTAGAATATGTACACTTTGGTTATTATATAATATAACTTTATTGAAAATGAGAGTTATTTACAAAACTCTAGCATCTAGCAAAGACATGTTTTTTTTACAAAACTAGTATGTGCCCCTTTTGGGTGAAGTACTTTAGTGCATACAACCAAGTATATCAAGGAATGTATAGAATCAAGAATAAAGATGAAGTACTTTTCCTTGAGAAACTAAGAAGTCATCATCTATTGATGGATAGGGACAAATTAGGTTGTTGAATAAGGACAAATAAGTTTGTTGAATATTGATTTGAAAATTTGGATCAAGTATGTCAAGCTTGATTACCACCTCTTGAGGACAAAAACTTTCAAGAAGTGTCTAGAGTTTGGGGATGAAAACATCCATTATTTCTACTTGGGAAACTCTATTCAAGAGTTGTAAGTGAGATTCAAAATTCCATGTGTACATGCAAGTGAATCTATAGGGTGTTTTTGCACACCACCTTCATTGATAAAATATTGTAAACCCTATCGAAAGCTAGTTTTTGATAGTTTTATAAGATTTGGAAAATAATGAATCATCTTGAGAGATTGTTTGAGGTACGGAAGATCATTCCACAGTGTGGCGACTTGCCTAGGGAGTTGGGAAAGACACTTGGAGAGGTCATTGGAGTGAAGGAGGGTTGCATAACATTATATGGAATTTTCTAGCTATGGTAACTTGATTAGAAGGCTGATTTGGAGGCTGATTTTGAGTGTTTGTAGAGTATAAAATATTTCAAATATTTTATACTAATTTTATAGCTTAGGTAACTTTCCCTAGGAGTCCTATAGAGGCCATTTTGAAGATTTTTTTGGTGAGTAAAATAATCTATTTTATTTTCTATAATTTTTTGAGGTAAGGTGAACTAGTTGGGAAATAAATTGAGCATCTTCAGAAGGTTTTCAGACTCCGTTTAGCAAGGTACAAATTACTATACTATTTTTTATTTTTGTGGAAATTTATCATAAGGGTTTGAAATAATTTGGAAGGGAAAGACTAGGGTTTCATTCTGAAAATTTTTCCATTATTTTCTAAGTGGGGTGATTCACTTATGGAGGGTGTGCAAGAGTTTGGGGTGCCTTATTTGACCCTAAATAAAAGACCATTAATTATTCATAATATTTATGAATTTTAGAATATTTTTCCAATAGGTTTTGGCATGAATACAAGTCTGAATTTTAGAGTTATTACTTGATATTTGTTCCTATATGTGGTGACTTGGTTGTGGGAAAAAGTGATCATGTTTTAGGCCCTAACATTGGCCAATTTTGACAAAATATACATGCTAGAATTTGTCTACAATTTATCTTTAGTTGTAGAGAGTTTGTTGGAGTGAATTTAGTGATAGGAAGTGGATATTAAAATCAGCTTTAGGTCATTGGTGGTTTGGAGGGATAAACACATCAATTTAGCTCCCTTTCCTCTTTTCGTGCGAGCCATTGTGGACTAAATCTCAAAGTATTTATATATATATATTTTTGAACATTTGGAAGTATGATATTTTTAGTTTGGTGATGTGTATTCAACTCTAGTGTTGGCTGGATTAAAATTTTCAGAATTCAGTTTTCTTTGGGTTTGTTAAGGGTCTGTTGGAAAACCCTCTTTTTTTCATCATTGTCCCAAATTGGGGTCATTACATTGAACCTGTATAACTGATGCCACTAGGTTTGTGTATTTATCGACAAAAAAATATAGTTGTGTATTTTTTTAAGTATATTTTAAAGTTTTCTTTGGAAGAAAGTGAGAACAAGTTTTATGATTTCACCCACTCATCTCTTCATGATCGTACATTACAATTTTGTTTGTTGTGGAACTCTTTATAGGATAATCGAGTTGAGATATTTTTTATACAAATGTTAGTGATATGTGATGGGCCCTTATTATAGACTATAATTTTTTAACTAATTGCTTTGTTTGAGGGGAATGTTGGTATGGAAATCCACACGTAAAGCTTGTGGACAATATTATTCTAATAAAAGATCTAGTGCACTTTATATCTTTCTTTGTGAAGGTTAGGTATTGTTGTTGTGCACTTCATGAGCTATACATTTTGGATCATGCTTCAAAGAGGTTGAGGATTGCTTATGTCTACTTGGTTATTTCATGCAATTTTTTCATGTCTCTGGAGGTTGAGACTTGTTGATGTTCATTGATATGTGGTTCATTCAAGCACTTATTTCTTGGCTCTAGGAGATGAGACTGAATGATGTGCATTTATATAATTTTTTTGTCATTGATTACCTAGCTATAAATGGACTTCTTGGAGTGACTATTTAGAGAAATAGGATAATCATGATGACATATTTTTTATACTAGCATTGGTGATGTGATGAAACACTTTTTCTATCTTATTTTCTATTTTTTGAAACCAATTCCTTAGGTTTGGTGATTCTTTAGCTTGAGGTGGTGTATTAGCATGAAAATTCACACCTCAAGCTTTATGATGATATTATTCTGATATGTGATTCTAGTGCACTTTAATTCTCACTCTTGGGAAATTAGAGATTGTTGATATGCACTTTTCATTCTGCTTTTTTGGAGGTTGAGGATTGCTTAGATATACCTAGTTATTTCATGCACTTTGTTATGGTCTCTGGGAGGTTTAGACAAGTGTTGATCTTCATTGTTATGTGTTTCACTCATGCACTTTTATCTTATCTCAAGGAGGTTGAGATTTGATGATGTGCATTGGTATATCTTCTTTAGCATTGAGTACCTAATTATAAAGGTACTTCTTGTGGTGAGTATTTTTGGGAATAAATCACATCACTTGAATGACAAAATATGAGTGTTAAATGCATGTGCATGAAAGTGTGATCCTGTGAATGATATAATGGAGACTTGTTGGTGTTTTTGTTATCATGTGAGTGAATGATTGTAATGATGGTTGTAGGTGACTATGTGTCATAGTGCATTTTAAAAATTTCTAGAAAGTGATAAAGTCAAGATGTTAAAATGAGGATACGATTGAGGATATGGATCTTTTATAGGCAGTTATAAAAAGGAAATGGAAATGTAATGACATCACACCTAATCCAAAGAAGGCCTAAACATTATATATATGTGAAAAGAGTCATTAAAGCTCCTAAAAGATATGAAAAGGTGCATAACATGTTGCATATTGGCTATTCTAAAATAGTTACTGTGAGACATTGTCATCCATTGTGGCTTCCCCAAAATTCACATGGTGCCATAATCAATTTGTTTAGGGAGGACTAAAATGGGAGCCAAAGGACCTCACGGGACCCGAGAAGGTGAGGACAACTTCTTAGGGTGTCATAAAACAAACTAATTAACATAGATATGCTTGGGAGAGTGGTTGAGAGGCATGATGGACAAAGATAAAGCATGACACTAATACTAGTACCATGAACTCTAGGGCATAAGTGGTACTTTTGAAAAGTTCATTATGTGTGCAAAGGAATTATCACATGGATATGATTAATATCTTCAACTTTGATCCTTAATTGTGAAACCTTTCAAAATCTGGAAGATAATGGAGAAAACGTGTTACATCAACTTCACAATGGACAAAGATAAAGTGGGACACTACTACAAGCACCATTGGAGTGGAGTCTAGGGCATAAGTGGTACTTTTGAAAAGTTCACTATGTGTGCAAAGGACTCATCACATTGATATGATTAATATCTTCAACTTTGATCCTTAATTGTGAAAACATTCAAAATTTGGAACATAATGGAGAAAATGTGTTGCTTCAACTTCACAAAATCTTGTTGTTGTATATACACATGTTTATTTTATTTTTAACTATCAAAAAATTGTAAATATTAAAGAAATGAGTGTAGATGTTTTGGGAGTAGACTTTTCATTAAGCCTTGCTGATTTGAAGCATAATTTCACCATTAACATCTCTAATTTGGATAAGTATTGATCCTTGCATAACTTTCACATAGGTCTGTACACTCCTCTCAAGGACATTGAATTCTCCATACTTGTGGCATCTCGCAACATATGTGTAACCTTATAGTATCCATGTGAGTTAGTATAACACATCGCAACATGTTGCACATAACTCCAACACCATGCAAGCACATCTAAGCAATGCACTCTACATCAACATATGTTACTATGCACAAACTATATAGCTTCGCACTACCTCTACTCTTTACCGCAACACCAAGCAACAGACCATGCAGAAATATGGTGGTACACACGAACATCAACACTCAACATTCACATGTTAGTGTGTTGTTGTTGCACATCATGCAAGTTGATGCTTCCCAGAATACACTATGTCAGCAATCCTGTCAGTATATTGTAGCTTTGGAAATTCAAATGTCATACCTACAAGAGGGAAAACAACTCCTCAAATAGAAGATTAACCATTTTTTTAACTGTTCACTTCTGTAATTGATTTCTTATAATGATGTATATATTGTAACTGTCTAACCCATACGGTATTGGAGATGAGATCACACAAGCAAATATGAGAATGTTAACATCCGTGGGTATTTAGCATATCACACATATTTGTAACCATGTCCAATCTAAGTTAATCAGAGGAAGTGTTTTTCCTTCTACCCATGGGAACTTGCATTCCAAGCCTTGCTGCAGTTTTTAACCTTTCAGTTTTGTAATTTCTTCTTGTAATGATGTATATATAATATTTGCTCAGCCCATATCGTATTACAGACAAGAGATCACACAAGAAAATATCAGATTGTTAGCATCCCTAAGTATCTAGCATACCATACACATTCGTAACCACGTCTAGTCTCAGTAAATCAAAGGAAGTGTTTCCTTGTCAAACAATGGGAACTTGCATTTGCAGCCTTGCTGCACTTTGTACACCTGTACTCTTTCCTTTTTTTTAAATTGAATAAAAGTTGCACCATTTTGTAAATACTTGCGCATTCGAATGCCTATCGGTTTATATCTTTTCTAGTTTTCTTTGTGCATTTTACAACCCATAGCTTGCAGGCAAGTACATAGTTGCCCTTTGCACCGGCATCCTAGGCCCCGTGGTGCAGATCAAGTATACATAGCATACCGTGATACAGAATACCCTTCACCTGTCCAGATTTAAATAAGACAGTTCCAGATGATGGAATACTATTCCTCTCTTCTATAGGAACCATACTTGATCTTCATGTCAATGATAATGTGGTTGAACAGTAAAAAATGTTCACTTCATTATTGGAAGATTGAATTTTGTATTATAACTGTTTTTTGAGTCACTGCCACTCCAATTCAATTCTCTTAAATCAAAGAAAAAGAAATATAGAAGGGCGTTGATTATCAAATTGTCCCCTCCATAATCATAGTATGTGGAATTCTATTCATATTGCCTTGTCCTAGTGGGGAATTATTTATTTACAAATACATACATTTACATTAAGTCAGACAGGCATTCAACAGTGATTTTAGATATATTGCATCTTTGCATGCTACATAGAGGGGGAAGGAGTCAGGGTTTCAATTCATCACTCCAACATTAGAAATACCATAACATCGAAATATATTGAATTTATAGTTACCTATTGAAATTGTGTGGTTAAGTGAGAAAAAAAAATTAGATTAAGGAATCTATTCTGCACACGTTCCACATTTGTTTAGTAATTCTAAGCTGTTCAATATACCATAAAGAAAAACCCTTTAAGCATACAGGTATTACAAATATCATTCTCTATTCTCGTATAACTGTACTATATCTGGTAGCGTGCAATTAGACTATCACTACCTTTACAAGGTGGGAAAAAGGAAAGTAATGTGCTCCAACCATATTACTGATGATTCAGAGTTCTTTGATACCATGAGCGGAGCACACATTAATATAGTTTTCATCCCACAGAAACTGGTGCCCATGTTGTCAAAGACAAATATAGAAATGTTGTTTGAAAAATGATCTAATTGTATGTCTGTTACTTGGCAGATACTGATTTGGCCATCAACTGCGGAGGAGAAACATGGCATAATTTTGAGGGGGATGACAATCTGTTAGGCGCTTCCTCATTCTTTCTGAGTACTAAAGAGAACTGGGCAGTCAGTAATACAGGATATTTTATGGATGCTCAGCAACATAAACGGATAGTGCATGCCAACAAATCTCAATTTGCCAAAGGAATAAATACAGAACTGTACGGGGCAGCACGCTGTGCTTCTACCTCCTTGAAATACTATGGATTATGCCTTCGGAATGGAAAATATAATGTACAACTCCACTTTTCCGAGATAGTAATTTCCAATGGAAAGTCATTCGCAAGTCTTGGAAGGCGCATATTTGATGTCTATATTCAGGTCTATCACAATTTACTATTCTTCTTTATGTTATGTAATTTTTTCCTTAATCTTGTTAGTAATTATTTATTGGACGTGCATAGAAAGGATAGAAGCCTGTGACAACAATTTATATACTGTTTTTTATAGGCGCATTGTTTCACTTTTGAAATCTATGTAGGGAACTAGAAGATTGCAAAATTTTAACATTAAGCACGATGCTGGAGGTGCAAATAAAGTATTAGTTAGAAATTTCACAGTAAATGTGACTGAGAACTACTTGGAGATTCACTTTTTTTGGGCTGGAAAGGGAACCTATGATGTACCAGTTAAGGGGACATATGGACCTTTGGTATCGGCTATCAAAATCAGTCCTGGTAATATCCTTTTGCAACTCAGTTTCAAGATTATGAGAATTTGCACAATTGTTCGTATATAACTGTATGCAAAGTTTTGTTTATTAGGGTTGTTGAATAAACTGTAAACATTTTTTATTCACTACAGTGTTATTTGATACACTTGAATGAAATGATTTGTTACCAAGCCTGGATAATCCGCTCCATGCAATCTAAACAGTTCCCTTAATTTTGAGATTTAGTAAATCATTTTATTAATACCTTTGATAATAATATAATTTTCTTATGCTCAAATGGTTTCAAGATCACATTGAGTGGTATGTCTGAAGTAAATTTATTGGTCTTTAAGTTTTGACTTCTAACTTTATCTTTTTTTGTTTTCACAGAATTCAAAATCAAAAACACAAGCACTGGCAGAAATAGAAGCAACAAACCCATGATTATTGGCATAGTTTCTGGGGCAGTAGTTTTTTTAGGCTTGGCAGTGTGCTTGTCATTCATTTTTATTAAAAAGAAAAATGGAACCGAAAGCAGATTCTTGGCAGCTCATGATGATAGAGGTAATGAAAAATGTTTCTTGAGGTCCAGTGTAACACTAAGGAGATGTCAATGACTGCACTGACACAAGTTTGTTTAACTGCTGTATGCAGAATTGACCAATATGAACACAATTTCGAATACGTTCAGCCTAGACATGATTAAAATTGCCACGAGCGACTTTAGCTCTAATAATAAGATAGGAGAAGGAGGGTTTGGTGCTGTTTTCAAGGTATATAAAAATATACACTTATATTGGAATTCAGTTGCTTTGTCTACTACTAACTGAAGTGGGCTTGACACAATTCGGTAGGGTCTTGTTGGAATGTAATCCCAACTACCCTCAACGAATGCATCAAACAAAACACTGTTTTCTCATAAATGTTGAAGTCTTTCTAAAGCACTGATCTGTCTATCTCCATGCCTCTATTCAACTCTCCCATACGTTGCTACCCTACCTTCATTATTATGTATTTCTGCCCATACTTTTGCAGTCCATTCACCCTTCTGTCTAATTAATTTCTTCTGCAGAGAAGTTATTAGGAGTATGGTCTTCCTTTCACCATAGAAAATAAGGAAGACTGTGTGTTTTTTGAATTAGTGTGTGTGCAGAGAGTAAAAAAGAAAAGTTTGCTCTGTTTTTATATATAAAAAAAGCTGCCCTGTTTTTTTCTTAATTTTGTGTATGGAAGAGCTGAAGCTCTGTTTAAACAGAAATATACATGTTTTATTTTTCAGTGTGCTGGACTTAGCATATGAAATACTCTGTTTTTGTCTATTCAATATAAAATTTTAATAGAGCAGTAGCTCTATGTTTCTGTTGTTTTTTTACCTCTGCCTCTTAACCAACAGATCTGAGACAGTTAGCATCAAAGACTATTGGGCTCAAAATTATATAAAAATACTCTCAATGTTTCCCTTCTTCTCAGGGTATACTACCAGATGGAAGGATGGTTGCAGTCAAGCAGATGTTTCCCAATTCAAGACAAGGCAGTCGTGAGTTCCTTAATGAACTGGGTACAATATCTGCAGTGCAGAATCCCTATCTTGTGAAGCTGTATGGTTGTTGCATAGAGGGAAAGCAGCTACTGTTGATCTATGAATACATGGAGAACAATAGTCTAGCCTGCAGTTTATTTGGTACATCCATAATCTGTAATGCCTGCTTTATTCTCCTCCAGTAATGAAATTTTATATAGATCATAGTTTCGATCTTCCCCTCATTAATAAAATTAGGTACTTGACACTAATGATGGCCTGGAGTCAAAATAAACACTCACAATCTATGTTTTTTTTATGGATGTTCAGAGCCCATTTGTAAGGTATGTATATAGATAGTTTAAACACACTATGATCGTCGCGTTTTCTTGGCTCTTCCCTATTACACTACAAAGCAAATAAATAAGTCTCCGCTACCATCTGTCCATCACCCATATAGCACAGATCTCGTGCCACTTCTATGATTTTTTGTCAGTATTTCCAGAGGCAAAAGTGTTTTCTGTAGGAATGTTATTTTTTATGTAACCCTAAAAGATGTCCCCGAAATTGACAGTACTCTAATTCGTTTGGTCTGCTGGCATTCCTACTACATTTGAACACTGTATTATGTAAACATCTATTCACAAATAATTAATTTCCTTTTGGTTCGACAATATTCAATTGGAAAATATTTACTGAAAGAGTTTGTAATGTAATTTATAGGTCCTCAAGAATTCCGGATTAACCTTAATTGGCCTCAAAGATACAACATTTGCCTTGGAGTTGCACGTGGCCTCACATATTTGCATGAAGAATCTAAACTGAGAATTGTACATCGAGATATCAAAGCCACAAACATCCTTCTAGATCAAGATTTGAATCCTAAAATCTCGGACTTTGGATTGGCCAAATTATTCGACCTAGAGAAAACTCATGTCAGCACCAGGGTGGCAGGAACAATGTAAGATTAACAATGCTTTTTTCATCCTGGAGAGTTATTAAAAAATACCTTGCGTAATATTATTGTATCAAAGTAAAATGTAAACATTCACTACTTGCATCAACAAAACTGAAATGTATAAAATGGTACATACAGTTTAGAAGTCTAAACCATTTTTTTACTCTTCCAGTGGATATATGGCTCCCGAATACGCTTTAAAAGGTCAACTCACAGAGAAGGCAGATGTGTACAGTTTTGGAGTGGTAGTTCTTGAAGTTGTAAGTGGCAGAACACACACAGAGAAGACACTCCAGGGAGAGATGGTTTATCTGCTGGAATGGGTAATATCACAACCATTTTTTTTTTTTTTGAGTTGTTTAATGTGCGAGTTCATGCCAAATGTTGGAAAGCATAACCCGATATTAATTGGAAAACTTTTCTGTGATTGTTGCAAACTACATTATGAAAATGCGCCTATATTTCCATTGTTTGCAAAATGATCTAAAATAATGCAATGTGTTGAGAATGTCCAGAGATACAGCACACAAAAGATTCTGTCAATTTCACACCGCAGCATTTATGTGAACAAATGCTTTTCAAGATATAAGTAGTTCAAATTGTCATCTGCACATCCCAGGTTTTATTTTCTGATTTTGTGCCATATTGATGGGGGCAGAATTTAAAACTAAACCCGCTTCCATTAGAAGTAGATACATGGTTCTCCCTTTCATTTTTACTGCAATGTATCATACAATCTGAGTGCAACTAGTGATACATAAGTATTACCTAATAGTAAAATACATACCAAGCTCCCACCTGCCACAATTAACAATATCTCGTATGCTCCCCCATACGTGAAACAAGGCCCTCCAACTGTCATTACTAGATCAGGAATCACGAAATCAGCCGTCTGCTGACTGAGACTCCCACCAATCGATTAAGGGGGACATAACCTGATCACTCATTTACCTCTCACATTGGATCCAAACTCGAACTTCAGGACAGAAATATTCAATGAAACAAATTAACTGTGCAAAGAAGACTTGATTCAATTTATCCAGCACCATGCAAAAAGGACTCATAAGGCTAACAATCCCCTCAAAGAAACCTCCATCCCCTACCCACATCTCCCCCCGATCCAGTTCTCTATGGATGAAATGGAGAATAGAGTGGTTATTAAAGGAGAGGGCTATATGCAGATTCATGAGAGCTTTCACATGACCCAAAACACTAAAGCATTGGTTCGGGGAAAACTGAAAACCGGCAGGATATATAGACATACTGATGATGCCTAAGGGTTATTTTATGGTTACATTCTCATCCATATGGGAAAAATACCAAGCATTCCAAGGGAGTCCATGGTTTGTTAAAAAATCAGGGTTATTTATGAAGCATTGGACCCTAAACTTTTATAATGTCCCCAAATTGTGGGATACCCTGAAAACTGATATTTATCCACAAACCCTAGCATTACTCATGCAAATTCTGGAATTAAACTTTCAAATGCTAGCAATGAATTAAGGAAGCTAGAAATGAATAATTAGGGCATCATTCTCAAGATATTCTTTATATCTTTGTTATTCCTTTACCAAAATCACTCAGAAAATTATAGTGAAGTAAATACCTGGAAATTCTAATTTTTAGGATCAATTGGGGCCATAAAAATTACATTAAAAATAGAAGAATAATTTCTGAATGTCAAAGTAAACTTTTTGGCTTGAAATAGCCATCCCAAATAGCAAAATCAGACTCCCAAGGGAGTTGCCACCCTACAGGAAAATACTATTGTTATTTAGGGATTAATTATAGCCCTACTTGGTACTCCAAGGCCCTTCAAATAGGTCACCCAGCCAAGATAAAAGATCAGAAATAAATTTAGTTCTTCCACAAGCAAGACCAGCTTCAATAAGCCCTCCAATTTGTTATTCTAAGCCCCAAAGAAGGGGTACCATTTCGACTAATGGTGGTCTGCCCTTCTAGGGCATCAAGTGCTGCCTCCCCCTTTCAATTTCTGCCCTTATGTTAAATTGATCCCCCTCAAAATGTTATTTGTTGTACTAGGTGCAGCCCTAGGTCAATTCACCACACTTGGTGAACAACTCTCCACCTTGATGAATGCCACCTTGTTGTGTTTTGTCCATGAATTGGTGAATATACTGAAAAATAGGACCAATGAAACTCCTTTGAACCCCTAAATGAGGATGCCCTAGTTGAAAGTAAGGGTTTTCATCCTTACTTCAGACTTCCATTGAAGGGTTTCGTCCGCAATAGATAAGCTAAGCATTTTAATGCTCCGAGCTTACAAATTCAGTTATCCAATTTAGCATGCCCCCTCAAATGAATTACAATCCCTTATAAATATTCATCTTGTTAGTTGGGCGCCCCAAATGAAAGGTGAGTAAAATTGAACCATAAGGTCAGCTATCTTTTTAAAATCACTAAAAGTTCTTTGAGTCCTTCAAGACCAAAAGGGCCCTCCTCAATGCAAAATTAGATTTATTTAAGTGAAAACTCACTTTTTACCTTTGAAGAGGGAGAAATAGTGCTTCCCATTTTACCCTTACTCCCTTAGCCTAAAGGAAATACCAAAAGAATTAAGCTAAGGGTTATGTCCATGCTTAGACCAAAAAAAAGGGACATGACAACTTTCAACCCAACAAAAGATATACCAAGTATATCCTCACGGTGGGTGATTTTCCCACTGATTCCTATCAAAAAATGGGAAGACTCTTCACTTAAGAATATTGGATCAGCGATAGGATAATATTTAACTGCCTTCATATTCACAAAATACCCTAGGTTCCTCAGCCATGCTAGAAATTGCATCAACATTGATTTAGAAAAAACTTTACTTGATAAACTCTTCTTGAACATGGGAAGATTTGAATGGGAACAATCCATCACTTATGAGAATATTTCTTTTTCTTGTAGAATTTTCCATTAGCATGGCCATTTGAAAGGAGCTTGTCCAACACAGCTCCATTTGGATCAGACCCATCATAGAGGTCTTCAACAACAAACCAGAGAAAATCATCAGACTTGGACAACCACCCGTAGGAGAAAAAAGGGAATTTCCATGAACAACACAACATTCTAGCCTAGCTTGACAAAATCAAGGAGAGGACACATTTCAGTGAGCTTATGCAAAGAAAGGTCACGGGAATGTGAAAGGCAACCAACAAATCAATTTTCCAACCTTTTAGATGCTCTCATGGATCCATAAGTTAAGGAAAAGGAAGGTATTCAAATAAGTCAATAGATAAACGAAAAAGAGCAATAATCTACCCCACTTCAATCCAGAACATCACCAAAGCCATAGAATGCATCACAAGAAGCTCAAAAGGAACCAATCGAGTTTGTAGCACAGCCTGGTCCCAAGGACAGCACAAGAGGAAAATTCTAGAAAATTGGCAAAGGGAAAACGAGTAATCAAGTTGATTTAAACATCCCCCTAAAGATGCAGAGCCTCAATGGATCCCCGTGTTCCATAAATTGATCTCAACACAAATCGGAAGAAAGAGTAACATACAATAATAAATGAGACCAATCTTCTATTTCAAGTAGTGGAACACCTCATTGGAGTTCCAGATCTTATATAATCATTATAATTTGATTGTTGTCACGGAACGTAGGGGGCATTGGTATTCCCAATAAATCTCATTTCCTAGAGGAACAAATTAGAAATGAGAAAATACATATGATTGTTCTCCAGGATACCATGAGATGAAGATCAAATACGGGAAAGCATTTGGATTATGGTAGAATATGGAGCACAAAGTAATTTATCTCATGCCCACAGATAAAGACAATGATACGATGGGACCTTGTAAGTCATGCGTTTCAATCTTATCGCTCCCATCCTTGGTATTGGTTTCAAATTTTTATTGCCAAAATGATTGTCGTATTTTAAACATATACATTCCACCACAAGGGAACGACAAGATTCGCATGTTAAATCATATTCTTTGATTGCTCCAAATCCAATATTCATAAGAAACCTATACTTAATGGGGAGTTTAAACCTATAAAATTTCCCGATGAGAATATGGGCGTGGATTCAATCAAAAAACAACACACTCACTTCTCCAGCACAACCAACACCCCTTTGGTGGATTTGGACAATGCATAGGGTCTATTTACATGGAACAACTGTTGGAAAGCAAAAAAATTAAAAACCACATGGCAGATAAGCTAGACAAAATAATTATCTCTGAATTGTGGTTGAACTCGCAAAAAATCATCTTTGTGTTTGTTAGTGATCATTGGCCTTCCTCTTGGAAATCAACGCAAGGCAACAAGGGGATTAAAAAATTACATTCTAGATCAACGGACAATTGGATCAAATAAGGGGATTCGAACACAATTTATTCCCCAAAACCATGCTCAATATACCTCATAAAAATATGATCCAAAGAATTAAAACTCCGAGTAAATCGTACGTCCAAACAAAAGCAGAAATAATGGCACATGCCATAGATTATTTCAATTCTTTGCTACAATAACAACAATATGCTCCAATATAATTACTATTCATCCAGACTCCTAACATAGAATATTCGAGAATTGATGAGCAAGAGGGATACCAAACTCCAAAGAACCACAACTTTCCATCCACAAACTGATGGATAAACAAAACTTGTAAATAGGACTTTGGTATAGTTGATAAGAGGATAACATGTATCAAAGGATTTGGGATGAGTTTTTAGCATATATTTAGCACTTATACAATAAGGAAGCACATACATCCACTAAGAAGTCACCTTTTAAGGCATGTTTTGGTTATTTTCCTACTAACTCATTTGATGTTGCAATGGGACAATAAGAAGGGAAAGAACTAGATTCAGAGGCAAAAGAAAAAAATTCATTAAAAGGATTAGGAACATCCATCTCATAGTGGCAGAACAATTAGAGAATTCTCAAACAAATTAAAAGGCTATACATGATCAACACCGAAGGGAGCATACACTCAAAGTAAGAGATAGAGTGTGGTTTTATTTAAGCAAATAAAGGCTTCAAGGACAAGCTAGAAAGCTCAAACCTCTAAGGTATGGGATTTTCACCATCTTAAAGTAGATTAGAGAAAATGCTTTCAAGTATGATCTACATCCATTCGTGAGGATGTACTCAATAGTAAATTGTGAGAACTTGCACCTATAAGATCCATCCATGTTGGATGAGGAAGAAATTCAATATAAGACTTCATTTTAGTTGCACAAGGGGAGTTGGAGGAGGATGTAGTGTTTTAGTAAAAAATCAGAGAAACTAGAAGAGGGCCATTGGGATATTATCATATCATTATCAAAGGGAAGACACCAAGGCATGCAAAATAGTACCTCAAGGAAAAAATGGAACAACGCTTCCCACATCTCCTCAACCACCAAGCTTTTGTGGGACCAAAATCCTCTTAGAAGGGAGGCATGATCCATTAGGATCATAAAAAACAAACCTATTTCCCATCTAACTAAAGAATAATTAGTTTCAGTCAATAAAAGGGCTCAAAATGAGTATTGCTTAAATGTTACAAAATTTATGGTATTTTTAGGTGGTGGTTGCATAATCATCAGTTCCCTTATGTGGAAGTTGTGTTATCATTAGTCTTTATAGGTAATGACCTCTTAACTTATAGTTAACATAGGTGCAGTTACATAACCACCATGGTGGTTTCAAAATTGTCAATCTACACAAAGTAATAATTTTGTTTGAATCAATTGTATGGGTAGAGTAATTTTAAAATGACAGTGTCTCTTTAGTTATGATATGTTTGTGAGTCCTTTAGTGCATGAAATGGAGCTCCTAGTGCATGATAAGGAGGTAGGAATCCAATTGGAGGAATGAATGGTTGAGAGACAAAGTTGGTGTCTAATTGGCTGTAAAATAGAGAAGAAACATTGCAATGAGGAACAGAGTTAGAAAATAGTACATGTACTATTGTATTTTTTCAATTAATCTCTTTGTAAAATTGTCTTTATCCATAGGAAAAAATAAGACATTGAGCTACTGCCACTTCCAATTATTTTTTCAACACATTGGTGTTTTCCTTGATAAATTAGTTTTCCATTGTTGTTCTTAATTTATGATTTTTGTTCATCATTTCCACATTTATATTTCTAGTACCACGTGTTTTGTTTTGTTCTTTCAACAACACACTAGACTAATTATAGGTTCTAAAATCATTAAAAAATGTTAGCTTGAAGTATAATTCAAGTAGGACAACATGTTGTGATTCTAAAAATTCTATTAAACAATTGAACTTAGGAGTTTACATATCAAAAGGCATGCAAGATCAAGGCAAAATTCTAGTGAATGATTGATATAGTAGATCCAACAACTCTAATGTAATAGTTGTATGTGGGAAATGAGAACTATTAAATCATGTGATAATGAGAGTAAGTGATAGATTATTCAATCGTAAAATATGTTCCCAAGATATGACTATATATGGAAGTTTGGAACCTAAAAGATAGGGAGGGACACATTACCATGTCATAATCCTTGTAACCAACTGAACTTAGGAGTTTACAGATCAGAAGACATGCAAGAGCAAGGCAAAATTCTAGTGAATGGTTGATATAAAAGATCCAAAAACTCTAATGTAATAGACGTATATCAGCAATTAGAACTATTAGATCATACAATAGTGAGATTAAGTGATAATTAATTTACGAGTGAAATAGATTCCTAGTATATGACTATATATGAAAGTTTTAAACCTAAAAAGATAGGGAGGGATGCATCACCATGTCATAATCCTATTAATTAATTGAACTCAGGAGATTACAAATCAGAAGGCATGCAAGAGCACGGAAAATTTTTAGTGAATGGTTGATATAGTAGATCCAACAACTCTAATGTAATATATGTATGTGACCAATGAGAACTATTAGATCATATGATAGTGAGAGTAAGTGATAGATTATTTGTGGGTAAAATAGGTTCCTAGGATATTATGACTATATTTATAATTTCAGAACCTAAAAGATAATGAGGGATGCATCACCAAACCATAATCCCAAGAAATAGGGATCAAATAGGAAAAATCTAAGGAAACTAGCCATTAATCATGTCATAGGATCAAAAAAAAAGGGTCACTTCGGGCATCACCAATGCTTTTTGAAAAAGGCACCACATCCCTAAGGTAACATTGCTGATTTCCCAAAATAATACACGGTGATGATGTTGATGGCCTTATAAGGCAGGTCAATCACCGAGAGAAGGGGAATGCCTAGAAAAATTTGGTATCCAACAAAAATCAGAATTTATCATTGGGTTTAACATGATTATAGAATAAGCTTTACTTATATTACACATACTGGGCATCCTCCCTATGAAACATTTTAAATTCCTACTCCATGGGAAGGCTGGAAAAGAATTACAGTAAAAATTAGTCATCCAAATGAAACTCGAACTTGCTAAGTGGATCAATAGGCGATTAAGTTTTGTAGTTCGACTTCCACTCTTTAGCACTATCCTATATGCTAGCTCAATTTATCTTTTAACTTTTCTACCCATTTCCAAACCATTGTATAAAAATTGGTTACAATTTTGGTGCAATTTCCTATGGCAAGGACTAGAAGAGAAATTTAAGAATCGGTTGGTCTCATGGAACACCATATTCCAAATAGAGTGAAAGGGAATGAAAAAAAATGGCTATAAATAGAGCATTATCAAAAAAACAAGATTTGAGGTTAAGGAAAATTTCCCTTGGAGCCAAATAATTAGATTTAGATACATCACACACCATCAAGTGGAGTATTGCATGAAAATTTAAGAACTCATCTCACTAAACAAGATCACCAAACATCTCAAGAAAAGAATGTCTCTTCTCTCCCAAGGAATTGCATAGCATATTATAAATGGAAAACAAGCTCATTTCTGGGAAGATAGTTGGAAAAAAAAAATCCTTTGCAACTCTCAACATTATGAAATTGCAATAGGCTTTCCAGAATTAGGGACACTAGAATCGTACAATACACACACACACACACACACACACACACACACACACACACACACACACACACACACACACACACACATGTATATGTATATATGTGTGTCTATATATATATATATATATATATATATATATATAACTGTGTGTGTGTGTGTATATATATATATACACACACACACACATGTATATGTATATATGTGTATATATGTGTGTGTGTGTGTGTGTGTGTGTGTGTGTGTGTGTGTGTGTGTGTGTGTGTGTGTGTGTGTGTGTGTGTGTGTGTGTGTGTGTGTGTGTGTGTGTGTACACACACACACACACACACAAACACACACACACACACACACACACACACACACACACACACACACACACATATCAAAATGTTGTACTCCTCAACACCCCATCCAAGGTCATCGATTTCTCAAGGAATTAAACTATAGAGGTATTCTGCAATATTAACAAGTTTGGTAATATACCCATAATGGGGATTAGAGTGTGGCCTCAACATACTTAATGATCCAAAACTAAAATAAATGTCATGTCTTCTTTTTGGACATGAAGCTTTTGAAGACCCTTATCGTAATTGTTCTTTGTTTCTAAGGGCTAAGGGAAACATGTTGATTTAATTGTAAAATTCCAAAAGTTTACTTATTGTATAACTTTCACTTAAGTTGTGGTATTTTGAGGGTCGTGGTCACACAAGACCTTAAGTAGGTTATAATTTGATTAATCTTTCTTAAAATTTGTGTTTCCCTCCAAAAATTCAATGTCTCTCTTGGAGGGAATACTATAAAAAGAGATGGAGAGTTCATTTGAAAGTGTTAGGTTGTGGAGCTAAAAGCTTCACTAGGATGCGAACAGGAGGAGTTGCGGAGGTTGCTAAGTTGCAGAACAAGCTGCAAGGCAATCGACGTCAGTCTGATCAACCCACATCGGTCATATTACAGTACAGTAGCAATCGACGTCAGTTATGAGTTGGTCAACATCGATCAGGAAGGAGCCAACATAGGCAACTTGTGTGTGCATGCGTTTACATGCAGCTCGAGAACTAGTCTATTTTTGGACAGTTAGTTTGCATGTAAAGACTTATTTTAGTCTTGGAGGTGTGTTTCTAATTATTGTAATTAAGAATGTCTAATTATTGTATGCATGAGATCTATATAATAGACTCATGGGCTGTATTGTAAATTGTGCTAGATAGCCATTGTGCTTGTAGAGAGAGCAAGAGTAGCTCCTCCTAGTTCCAAAGGGGTGTTGAGTGTGTATGATCAGGGAGAGTTACAGGTTGTGCAAGTTCTGGTACAAGATCTACCAGGGTACTGGTTGAAGAATCATAAGGACTTGGTGAGGCAAGGACAAGGGTTCTTCAGGGTGTAGAGATATCTAGGTGGTAAGTAAGGTCTGGTGATTTTCAGGTTGTTGCAAGAGCAGAGAGATCTACTTGGAGTATAGTTGTGTACTTGGTATACTGGCAGCGTTATTACTGACTAGTGGAGGTGAACAACAACTCTATGTTTGAGTTGATTGTTGTGACCGTAATTGAGAGAGTGAACTGTTGAAGGAGAATTACTGGTGAACCCTAGAAGTGTGGGAGCTCTAGAGGTGTGGGAAGAAGAAGTGTGGCATCTTCTTTATTGTATTTTCTTCTGAATGAGTATTAATACAATTGGGTATTGTCTCTCATATTCCGTGTTGTTTCCGAATTTTCTAGTTACTTATTCATTCTGGTTAAATTTCATGTTTAGTTGCTAATACAAAGGTAATCAAGTGTGCCCTTAGTGGGCAGTAGATCCTGATAGTTGGTATCAGAGCTAAGGTTGCAGGGAGTAGGTTGACCAGGTTGGTACCGATCCTGACAATTGGTATCAGAGCGAGGTGATAGGTTCATCAAAGTGTGGTTAGGTACACTAACAGGTGGTCAAAGTGTGTTAAGTGTTTTGTTGATTACAGGTCACTCACAGGTGTTTCTGATTGAGTGGGAGTATAGCAATGGCAAAAAAAAGTAAGCTACGAATGGAGAAACTGAATAACATGAATGGTCAATTACAGATTGATGGAAAGAAAGAGAAGGTAAAGAAAGATTGTTGGTTGGTAGAAGATCAGCATGAAGGAAATGAAGAAGCAGATGTTGTAGGTGTTGTTGCACAGGATGCTCTGGATAAAGTAGAATCTTGGTTTATAGATTTTGTTGCCTCTTTCCATGTAGCCCGAAATAGAGCATCTTTTCATGAGTATGTCCAGGGAGACTTTGGAGAGATTTTTTTAGGGGCTGGTGAGCCTTGTCAGATTATTGGAAAAGGGGACGTGAAGTTGAAATTGCAGACGGATAACACACGGGTGTTGGAGGATGTCATGCAGGTCCCAGTGTTGAAGATGAGTCTAATTTCTTCAGAAAAGTTGGGTGATGAGAGATGCACAGTAACTCTCACAGTGGATGCACTTGAATTAGACGGTGGTAAGAAAGTAGGTATCCTTTATCTATCTACTTATATTATTGATTCACCTTCTGTTACAGAGATGTGGCTTTGTAGGCTTGGTCACATGTGTAAGAAAGGAATGCATGTTCTTAAGTGAAAGACAGATGTTTTTGACAAACTTAAGAACTAGAAAGCCTTGGTGTTCATGGAGGAGATGACAGATAGAGATCATCTAAGGGGACTAAATTATTCTGAGTAGGGTTGTGTTGATTTGGACAAGGTTTTGATCTAAGGTGAGCTCACGGGTAAAAATTCATCACTCATAGGAGAACACAGTTACCAGCATCGGTCAAGAGAAACCGACATCGAATAGATAGGTACCGACATCAGTCATGTGCAGACCAACAGAGTCGATGGTGTTGGGCAGGTGCAAACCAACGTCAGTTAGGGGAAACTGACATTGGCAGTCAGGGTCAGTCACAGGGAACCGATGTCAGTCGGTTGCAGATTGGGAGATGGTCGAGATCGGTCACTAGAATGGATGTTGGGCAGACAACAAGCTATCAAGGAGTCTCAAATGCCCATGTGGAAGATTGAAAGGGTAAGTGAACCTCATATTCATTATTCACCTTCTTTATATTACTTGTTGCTCACTGATGGTCAAGAACTAGGAAGATGTGAAGAGGCAATGCAAGTAGAATCCAGGAAACAGTGGGAGCATGGCATGAATTCTTTGGAAGAGAACCAAGTGGGAGTTTTGGTAGAGTTTCTAGCCGGGATAAAAGCACTGACAGATGAATGGATTCCCATGTTAGAGAAGAGAGTGGATGGACACGTGAGACAGAAGGCCAAGGTATATGGTCTTGAGCAGGCTGCAGGAGAGTGGTACAGGTTTGACAGGTGTATGACTAAGCATGGCTTTGGTTAAGGTTAATGTAACTGTTGTGTTTTCTTTACCAGGTTGGATAATGGTCACAACATTACCCTGTTACTGTATGTGGTGTGGTTGCTTGTTGTAGGGTCACACATGCAGGGGGTTTCTAAGCTAAAGGTAAAGTTAGTTCAGAGGTATGTCATGAAGAATTTGGGAGCAGCGAAATTCTTTGGCATAAGAGACATGGAAGATCACAGGTTGATTTTGTCTCTAGAGGGAGCTGATGTGAAGGAGGTGTTGGCGAGGGTTAATTTGCAGGATGCAAAACCAGTAAGCACACCGAGAGCTAGATAGTTCAAGCTGAGCATAGAACAGTGTCAAAAATCACATGAGGTCGAGTGTAGACCTGAGTTTTCCCAAGCAGTGGGAGTTGTCAGAGAGTTCAGAGCCAATTCGGGGAAGAAGCACTGGAAAGCATTTCAATGGGTTCTCAGGTATTTGAGAGGGACTAGCAGCAGGGATTCATGCTATGCAGGGTCAGGGACGTCACTACATGGGTTTGTAGGTTTGGATGTGGCAGGTTACTTGGATGACAGGAGGTGCACCACAGGTTGTGTGGTGGTTGGTCTTTAGGATTGAGCTTGAAGAGGGATACAAGCTAGGAAACAAATTAGATGGTGTACAGGTACAGGTGCAGCTATTTATCTCTAAGTGGGAGATTGTTAGGTTATGGAGCTAAAAGCTTCACCAAGATACGAACAGGAAGAGTTGCGGAGGTTGCTGAGTTGCAAAACA
The DNA here is from genome assembly GCA_037957365.1 of Torreya grandis. Classification (NCBI taxonomy): domain Eukaryota; kingdom Viridiplantae; phylum Streptophyta; class Pinopsida; order Cupressales; family Taxaceae; genus Torreya; species Torreya grandis. Next base: position 758,630 of record JARHVA010006095.1, read on the forward strand.
AGTTAAAAGGCAATCGACATCGGTCTGATCAACCAAAGTCGGTCATATTATAGTACAGTAGCAACCGACGTCAGTTATGAGTCAGCCGACATCGATCAGGAAGGAGCCAACGTAGGCAACTTATGTGTGCATGCATTTACATGCGGCTCGAGAACTTGTCTATTTTTGGACAGTCAGTTTGCATGTAAAGACTTGTTTTAGTCTTGGAGCTGTGTTTCTAATTATTGTAATTAAGAATGTCTAATTATTGTATGCATGAGATCTATATAATAGACTCATGGGCTGTATTGTAAATTGTGCTAGATAGCCATTGTGCTTGTAGAGAGAGCAAGAGTAGCTCCTCCTAGTTCCAAAGGGGTGCTGAGTATGTATGATTAGGGAGAGTTTTTGGTTATGCAAATTCTGGTAGAAGATCCACCAGGGTACTGGTTGAAGAATCATTAGGACTTGGTGGGGCAAGGACAAGGGTTCTTCAGGGTGTAGAGATATCTAGGTGGTAAGTAAGGTCTGGTGTTTTTTAGGTTGTTGCAAGAGCAGGGAGATCTACTTAGAGTATGGTTGTGTACTTGGTATACTAGCAGTGTTGTTACTGACTAGTGGAGGTGAACAACAACTCTATGTTTGAGTTGATTGTTGTGACTGTAATTGAGAGAGTGAATTGTTGAAGGAGAATTACTGGTGAACCCTAGAAGTGTGGGAGCTCTAGAGGTGTGGGAAGAAGAAGTGTGGCATCTTCTTTATTGTATTTTCTTCTGAATGAGAATTAATACAATTGGGTATTGTCTCTCATATTCTATGTTGTTTCATATTTCTAGTTACTTATCATTCTAGTTAAATTCCATGTTTAGTTGCTAATACAAAGGTAATCAAGTGTGCTCTTAGTGGAGCAGTAGGATCCTGATAGAAAGGTTGGATTATGTTATGATATTGAATTTTCACGTTGGAGTGAGAAAAACTTTGCTTGTTCACTTTGAAGATTAAAAACTTCAAGGTGCTGTAATTGACGATGAAAGACCTCATTATTGTTGAGGAAACTTCACTTAGGAGTTACCATTGAGATGAATTATTCTTTCAAGGGTGTTTTGAACACCATTTTGTCATTTTCCGGTGTGGTGATTTGGATTGAGGAATGAGTGTAGGATTTAGATTACCCAAACAAGGGTGGTGACTTGCTTATGGAGGTTAAAAACTTGATTTAGATGGGGTTTACTAGTTTTTCAGGGTCATTTCTTGCCCTAGTAATATTATGTAAGTAAAATACAATGAATCCTTACTATTTATTTGGTAAGGATTCATTGTATTTTCCTCATACTTATTGTCACACAGTTTTGCTTATCATAAGCCTTGTACTAACAAAAAGGATGAGATGAAGGGCACTAAATGGAGAAGGGAATTATTCATAGTGAATTCAAATATGGGCCAAGGTAAATTCACAATATGGATATGGGATCCAAGTGAGTCTTACAAGAATAGTATTTGAAAACTAGATTTTAGGATTGATCATGTGAGAAAATACATTGTCCAATGTTTTGAGTACCAAATGTGTACTCATCACCAGGGAAAGAAAAACAAGATAAGAATGCTAATCCAAGAATCAAATATCCTACTAAAACCTAAATAAATAATGTTCGAAACCAAAACCAAGGATAAACGTTAGCCACCACAAATGATAAATGGACAAAAGACCAAAAATAAAAATATAAAAATAAACTTTTTAAATATGATTTAAGATAGATTTTCATGAGCTACAAATGCCAAGTCCATTATCTCTATTTAGGTTATATGGTCTTTTTTTCAATTTTGATAGTTTCTCTAATTTTTTGTTTCCAAAAGTCATCTTCTTTTGCAATCAGTTTTACTTTATTGATGTTAACTTGGTGTTTAGTAAAATAGGGAATGTTCGACTAAGGCAAAGGAAATAATATGAGATTTATTGTTGTCATTAACATTTTATTTTATCCTTGTTTGAGAGGATAGACCTATTTCAACAATATATGACTTACCACATAAATAAGTAAGAAAATAAGCACCCTTTTGATTGGTACTCAAAATGTTTGACAATGTATTTTCTCACATGATGAATCTTGCAATCCATTTTCCAAATATTTTACATCATGGAAACATTACTGATATTAATAATAGTATTGGTGTTCTATTATGTTGTGGGACAAGGGATAGAGCTTGGATAATCATAGGGAGGGAGACAATAAAGAGATGTCATGATCTAAGGATTAGAGGAAGGGTTGTTTGTAACTTATAGATTATTGTTTTTCACATTTTTAGTTTATTTCCTCTGAGGTTTACTGTCACTTTGGTGAGTATTGGCCATAGGAAGGTGTGCTTCCCACACCTTAACAACATGGAGGTGGCCCAATCATAAGTGGATTTCCATCCATTAGAAGGAGTTAGAGAACAAAAATAACATACTAAATCCATGATGATAATGACATGAGCACATTTTGTGAAATCTAGGTAAGAAAGGATTGGAAGGAAAAAACATGGCATCAAAAAAGAGTGTACATCATGATTGATAATATAATCAAAAGAGTGTCATTAAAAACCTATATTTTATTAACATGTTTGATGTTGGTGTAAGATCACAACAAGATCCATTTTCAATGGCAACAATGAGCTCACAAAGAGCCAAAATTATTAAATGAGGGAAGCCACTATGGTGTCTTAAAAATCATCACATTCCATTCTTGAAGGATTTGGTCAATCTGGAAAATGGTAATATCATAAGAGCTGGAAATGATAAAGGGAAAATCCACATGAGCTTGGGAAAGGAAGTTGAAAGGCATAGAGGGAAGGCTGCAATTCATGAATGTTGGTAGCCCTTAACTCCAAAATGAAACAACCCTACTTGACATTTGATAAGATTTTCCAAATCTAAAGGTTGTTACATTTGTAAGAGGATAAATGAGAGGAAAATTTATGTGCATAGTCAATCTATTAAATGTAAAGGGCATCACTATATTCCTTATTATAAGACTTTATTGGAGGATGAGGATGAGTGTCATAGACCCCTCTTGAATTGGTCAAAGGCCCAAATCATGAAAAATAGTATAAAAAATGATTTGTTGAGGTATAGTCAACCTATTATACACTCAAAAAAGTCTAAGTTTGTGAGACTGAATCTCCTACCTACAAAGGACACAAATTTTGGTCTTTTTAATATGCTACAACCCATGAAAAGATCTAGAAATGTATGTGAATTGGGGCACTTATTTCATGACAAGAGGTTGGATGGTGAAAGTATGGTACAACTCTCTCTAAATTATATGTTTGGGTGTTTGTTAGGATCAAAATGTAATCCTTATATGATTAATATTATAGTTGAGGTGGAGCAAGGGGAAAAACATAAGGCACACATAAGGATATCAATGAAAGATTTCTTGCATCTCCATGATACATCTATTAAAGCCATGATTTCAATACGGTTCAATGTTACTCTCTTATTATAAATTAGGAAATGTTTCTCATGGCACATGGGAGCTTCTAAGAAGTTGATAGATGCTTTCAGAGGAAATATGCACTCAATAAATAAGGTTCAAATAAACTTTCTTATAAGGGGCATCTATAATACATCTTCTTGGTATATTTATTGTGATTGTTCTAGCTCTTCTAAAAGAGTTCATAGCTTAATTTTAACCCCTCTTGGGATGGTAAATGTGGTTGATTTATCATGGATCAGGTTTGGAGTTAAAAGGTTGATTTTTTGGGATGCTTTCAAGGTTTTAATGTACAAACATAGACCTCACAACATAAGGTAAAAATTTCCTTTTGAAGTGATCCCCTCTAAGATAAGGCAATATGTGAGATTGAGGCATGAGATTGTAAGTTTGAAGATTTTCAAAAGTTTGGCGAAGGATGAATGCATAATTTTACCTCATAAGGATGAATTGTGGAGAAATAAATCTTGTTTTGGAGTCATAAAAAAGTTTGAAATGTGCATACATGTCAACTTATCAAGGGGGAAGTGGTTGGTTATGTCTTTCTTTGGAAGTATGTGGACATGTGTTGAAGGGTTGGTTTCAAGCAAGATAAGAAGATTTCCAGCTTCTCTAAAGGGAATATTTTTGGGCCTTGAGGTCATTATTGGGTATATGGGCAACATAAACACCCCTTATATGGTTTTAAGGGAAGCCACCTACATGTCTCTAACACTTTCACATATGGAGGGCACTATCAAATATGCAAGCGTTGAAGAGAAGTAGAGAACTCATGTTTTGACTAATATGTTTGTGTCTTGTGTATGTGTTGATATAAGGAAAATCAAGGCCCAAAAAATTTAATATTTCCTTGCTAGAATACACTTTTCCATCCATCACCATTTTATCAATACTAAAAAGTTATTACCCTTTTACATCTTTTTGACACACTTCAGTTATGGGACCTCCATGAAAAGGGAAAGGAAGATAGGAAACTTCTATTATTATATTTTTATATTATATAAATATCTAAGAACCTTTACATATAACATCAAAGAGCTTCATCAAGAGGTATTCTTCCCCTTGGAAGAGTCAAGGATCAAGAATCGCTTAAAGCCCATGGTTAGGATAGAACATTAGTTGTTTTTGAATATAATTGATTAAAACTGGAACCCAACCACACCCTTCAAGGTCTCTTTGTTTTGGAAAAATATAATATCCTCCTTTTTGGCATAACTTACTTATGGACCATTAGTTTAGTTTGATATCACAAGGCTAAGGGAAATAAAAAGGAGGAAATGTTGATGGAGTTATTCCAAGAACAAAAAGATGAAAAGTAGTTAAGTATTCTAATTTTTAGTTAAATTATGCAAAAAATACTTTTGATTTATTTTTCACTTAATTATGGGACCTTTAAGGGTTATGAGAGCGTAAAACCTCAAAAAGGAGTTTTAAAAAGGTAAAGTTGTTTATGATTCAAAAGACACATCCCTCTAACTTGGGAGGCACCCTTGGGGTATAACTATAAAACAAATTAAGGATTTAATTGAAAGGTTATGCTTAATTTTGATATTGAATCATTGATCAAGTATGTCAAGATTATTCATCACATATTGAGGATGAAAACCTTCAAGTCTGTTAATGGTTTGTGGATAAAAACCTCCATTCTTAATTCTTGGGCAACTCTCTTCAAGGGATGTAGTTATGTTTCAAAATTGCATGATTTCATTCAAGTGGATTTACAAGGGTGTTTTTGGACACCACCTTCCTAAATAATTAATTCAAACAATATAGAGAGCTAGTTTTCAAATAATTTATAGGTCTTGGAGATTGGAGACTTACATTTTAAGATTACTAGTGAGGTTCAAATCCATTCCCTTGGGTGGCAAAGTGTTGTGTCAAGAAGAATACCCATCTTGAGAGGGTTCTGCTGCATGGAAACCCCGTTCAGGGCTTGGGATATTTTATTGACTAAATTATTCCACTTGGGTGAATTATCTAGGGCATCATAAGAGGTCATTTGGTCATCAATTGGTGAGATAAAATATTTTATTTATTTTATATTTATTTCTGAGGTGGGATGAATTAGTTCATGAGGAAAGTGAACCTTTTTATAGGGAATTTAGACTCTAATTCAACAAGGTAAATTTATAATATTATTTATGATTTAATTGGAATAAAATCACAAGGTTTTGGAGAGATAAAATAAAGATAGTAATTTTCAAAATTTTAGCAATAAAAATTAGAATTTGGTTGATTCACTTGGAGGAGAAGTTGCAAGGGTTTGGGCTATTTGTAGGCCCTAAATCATTGAGAAAATATTATCCTTAATATTTATGATAATTTTTTGATAATTTATAACTTGTTGGTTGAGTGTTTTGACCTCATTTTATCACTTTATATTCATGATATTATGAGGTGAATTTATTTGATAATTTTCCATCTTGCTTGTGAAGTGTAGTGATCTAATTTGCTATTGTCTAATGTCTATTTTGAGGTCCTAATTTTAGTTTTATTTGGATAGTATTAATTTCTCGTCTTACATAATTTTACAAGATATTTTTAAGGTTTTTACATCGGTTTTGGTGAGTGGTAAAGAAGGCTTGTGTTCAATGGAATTTTGGGTGTATATCTTTAGCTAGTGTGATCATCATTTTTAGGTATTTATTACAGTAGTTTGTATCATCTTTTATAGTGTATTCTCAATTTTTGAAGTGGATATTAATGGATATAATTATGGATTAATTTATTCCATAGTGTAATTTATCATTTGGATCACTTTAAGGAGGTGTTGTGGTTTGTTTGACATTCCTAGAGTGCCTGTTCTATTCTATTATTTTTGGATTTTTTATTTGGTTTTATGATTAATACCATTGTTTATTGATTATCCCAAATTTATGACATTATAGTGGTATCAGAGCCATATATTGGCTATACTATGAGGTGAAGTGTTTGATACATGAGTGGTAATAAAGAGGTTAAATATTACTTGAGTAACATGAGGGAAGCTTCGCTTCCACCATTTGCTTGACTTGATTAGGATCAAGTCATGGGTGACATAGGACACCAGGAGACAAAGAATGAAAGAAGAGGCAAGTTAGTTGAGGAGATATTTGAGAAGTATTCTCAAACTCAGGGTAAGATGACAATAATGACAAAGGGGTTTATTCATTCCCTCAATAAGATGGGTGGATTAAATACACTAAATGGATATAGTGGTGCTTTAGGGAGTAGGCCAAATTCACATACACCCCCTTCAGGGAATGGAACATACACATGTAGGCCCACCTAGCCTACTTTTGTTATGAGGAAGGACCCCACACCATCAAGGTAGGGGTTACCTAGCACACATGAGGAGTTAGAGAGGGAGATGGATCAGTTTGTTACCTTATCCATGATAGTGAGAGGAGATATGAGTTTTCCCAAGTTTTCAACTTGGAAATGGGAACATAGTGGACCTAAGATAAGTCAGAGGTAGAGGGGTATCTAGGGAGATCTACAACATGTGTTGGGGGAGTTATCTCTCTCCACATTTGATAGGTCACAAAGGATCTTAGTGAGGGCATGGATTTAGAAGGTAGATACCTTTTTTCCACTTTGACCTATGGTAGAGGGAGAGGCCATTTAGTTCACCACTTTCCATTTATAAGGAGTAGCCTAGGATTGGTGGTATCATGGCTTGATCATGTAGGGAATAAAAACATACACTCCTATGATGAGTTCATCAGGAGGTTGATAGAGAGGTTTGATAGAGCAGATCTAGAACTCATTTATGTGGTTTATCTTGATTGAGGCAAAGGGCGTTAGTATATGATTATGTCATAGAGTTTCAGAGACTTTTAGTTATTTTGACTAGTATCTCAGATAGGAGACTAGTGGTTTTATTTATGGAGGGCTTATTTGATTCCTTAAGGGGATTGGTCAAGGCATTTGATCCACCTTCATTGAGAGATGCCATCCAAAAGGCCTATGATTTGGATTCTTCTACTCTAAGGGGTAGATTTACATATTTTGGACAGTTAAACACTAGTTTTCCCCCACCTACAGGACAATGAAGAGTTGGAAGTTTAGGGCAGCCAAAGAGAAGATGTGCATGGCCTCCAAAGGCCAATCATGTGGGAACCATAACCCACCAGGTTTGGAGTAGAAGAAAGAGCTACCACAAAGTAGTTTTGATGTGAGAAATGAGTTGAGAAGTAAGGCTCTTTGTTTCACATGCAAGGATATTTGGGAGAAGGTCCATAATTATCATGGCATGAGGAAAGATAACTACATTGAGGTACTTCCCAAAGTGGGAAATGAGGAGGAAGTTGGGACAACCACCTATGAGGAGGACACTTTAGATATAGAGGGAAAAGAGGAGTTTAGTGGCACCTTCGCATCACTTTTAGGGGATCATAGGTATTATCCTTTTAGAGTTATGGGATCATTAAAGGGTACACCTATCACCATACTCATTGATAATGTGGCAACACACAATTTTATTTATAAAGTGTTGGTAAGATCATGTGAGCTATAATCAGTGGAGTTCAAAGGATTCAGAGTCATTATGGCAGATGGATTCAACATCCCTTGTATTACTAATGTTCTAAAACTTAGTCTCAATTTAGAAAGGTATGTGGTTGAAGATGATTTTTATGTGGATAGCATAGAGGGAACCAATATGGTCCTTGGTATTCAATGGTTGTACTCACTTGGTGAGTACACTAAAAAATACTAAATCATGGAGCTAAAATTCAAAGTAACAAGTAATGAAATTGTTTTGTATGGTTTTAGTGATAGAGAGGCCCCCTATTCTTCAACAAATAACATGTTAGGATGATGTTTCATAAGGATGAGGAAGATTGAAAATAAGGATGCCATTAGACATCAAATGTAGCTCCTTCATTCTAAATATGAACCCTCTACAAGGAAATTGGTAAATGTATCAAATTTTGATGTTTATCACTCTTGTGTGGGGAGGGATGAGATGAGAATTAATTTCTTATGGAAACCCAAAATTTTATTTATGAAATAGTCATATTAATTATTTTAAGAGTGGAAATGGAGGTTTTTTAAAGAAGATGAGACCACTCTTGAATTTCGAATGGGTTAAAATTACAAGTAGTTGTTCATAAGGTTTGAATGGCAAGAAAAGTTAAAACTTTTGATTACAAAAGAATGCTAAACATAGCTAGGCTTACGTATGGACTCTTTTGGGAATCAAAATCAATTTATTTTGTATATAGAAACCAAGGGGAGGAGTTGGGAAAAGATGTATGGAGTCCAAAATTTTTAGTTAAAAATTTTCTGAGTTAATAAAACAAGTCTAGCCACCTAGAAGAATTAAAAATTGGCACTTTAAGGGTAAGTTACAACCCATGATAGGGGAGACACATACCAAGGTAGATTCTGAAATATAATACATATAAAAATCATATTTTAAAGGGTAAGTAAAAAAATATGTATAAGGTCAAAAATCTAATTTTTTGGGTAAATTCTAGCCAATGGTTAACTCTAAAAAATGTTCATGATGAAGCACACTTTTAGCTTGATAAAACATGATAAGTAAAATCTTATATTTTGGGTTGGTTAAAGATTTTATTTAATCAATTTTATGTTCTTATTATGCATAAGGGAGATGATGAGAGGAAGTCAAAGATGAATATTATGCTACATGTTTTGGGACAATCAAGAGAGGTTGCATCTATATGCAATTATCATTCAATCCCAGTTTCAAGATGAGATTGTTGTTACTTATTTCTAAATTTTGGAAACATCTTTTGAGGATAGATTGATCACTATGAGAGGCTACATCAAAGGAAAACTATTATGGCATGTGCTATTTCTTTTGGTTTATTAGAAGTTCTTTGAAGATGGTCATAACACCTTGAGCCCATGGGGGTATTCTACATGGTACATGCTTAGCAAGTGGGGAGTTCAAGTTGTAGATTAAATTCAGTCATAAGCCATTTTATTTGATAAGTGCATCATAAAGAATATCAGAACAATCCCATGGCTTTTGTAATTTCTTGAGGACAAGAAATTTTGAGTGGGGAGGACTATAATGTCCTGCTTTTTGGCATAACTTGCTTATGGACTCTTAGCTTGGTTTGTTACCACAAGGCTAAGGGAAAGAAATAGGAGGGAATGTTAAGGGGGATATTCCAAGAGCAAAAAAGTAAAAATTAATTAAGTATTTTAATTTTCAATTGAGTTATGTAAAAATTACTTTGGATCTATTTTTCATTTAGGTAGGGGACCTTTGAGGGTCATGACATCCTAAACCCTCAAAAATGAGTTTTAAAAAGGTTAAGTTGTTTATGATTCAAAAGATACGTCCCTCTAACTTAGGAACCACCCTTGGGGGACGACTATAAAAATCAATTAAAAATTCAATTGGAAGGTTATGCTTAATTTAGATATTGAATCATTGATCAAGTGTGTCAACCTTATTCATCATATCTTGAGGATGAAAACCTTTAAAAGTGTTAAGGGTTTGGTGACGAAAACCTCCATTTCTATTTTTTGGGCAGCTCTATTCAAGGGCTATAGTTGAGCTTTAAAATTACATTATTACATGAAAGTGGATTTACAAGGGTGATTTTGGACACCACCTTCATCAAGGATTATTAAAAACCCTATAGATATTTGGTTTTTAGATAATTTGTATGTCTTGGAGATTGGTTACTTGCATTGGAATATTTCTAGTGAGGTTTGGAACCATTGCCTTGGGTGAAAAATTGTTGCATCAATAAGAGGACCCCACTTAAGAGGTATGCGCTACATAGAGACCCTATTGAGGGATTGGGAGATTTATTGGTTGAATTATTTCAATTGGGAAACTTGTCTAGGGAATCATAAGAGGTCATTCGGTGATCAATTAGTGAGATAAAATATTTTGATTTATTTTATATTTATTTCTAAGGTATGATGAATTAGTTCAAGAAGAAAGTGAACCTTTTTGGAGGGATTTTAGACTCTATTTCAACAAGATAAATTTATAATATTATTTCTGATTTAATTGGAATAAAATCACATGGTTTTGGAGGGTTATGGAGAGCTAAAATAAATATAGTAATTCTCAATAAAAATTAGAAATTGGGTGATTCACTTGGAGGAGAAGTTCCAAGGGTTTGGGATGCTTGTAGGCCCTATATCATTGAAAAAATATTATCCTTGATATTTTGATATTATTTGATAATTTTCATCTTTTTGGTTGAGGGTTTTGACCTCATTTGATAACTTGATATTCATGGTATTTTGAGGTGAATTTATTTGATAATTTTCCAGCTTGCTTGTCAAGTGTAGTAAATTGATTTTCTATTATCCAGTGGCTATTTCAAGTAATTAATTTCAAGTTTATTTGGATAGAATTAATTTTTGGTCTTACCTAAATTTAAAAGCTATTTTATAGGGTATTGCATTAGGTTTAGAGAGTGGGAAAGAAGGCTTGTGTTCACTGTAATTTTTGGTGTATATCTTCAGCTAGTATGATCATTATTTCCAAGTATTTATTACAGTAGTTTGTATCATCTTTTATAGTGTATTATCAGTTTTTGGATTTGATATTATCAGCTATAATTGTTGATTAATTTCTTCCCTAGTGGTAGTCAGTGTTTGGATCACTTTGGAGAGCTGTTGGGATTTGTTTGACATTTCTAGAATGGCTAGTCTATTCTATTATTTTCAAAACAAATATTGGAGTTTATGCCCAATCTCATTATTACCTACTTGTCCCAAATTGGGGAAATTACAAGGAAAAAAAAATAAAAATGTCATGTTTGCATGATTTGGGTACTTACTTTACCTATTTTCTTAACATAGGTGAAACTACCGATTGCTACAAACTAGCATTTGTAAAATCATAGATCGCATGAAGTGGATTTTTTGTCATGCTCCAAAGAAAAGGTCCTTATGAACAATGGAGCATGAATATAAACATCCTTGTATTTTCTTACTCTATTGTACTCTTGATGATGTTATTTGATTTGATGTTCATCTTAATCCACACATGCAACATTATTTTAAGTGTTGACAAGTCTTATAATTCAAATAAATATACACAAGTGCACACAAGAACCTAACCCCATGTTTTTGGATGATGTAATATAGTTGTGAAATTGGATGCTCCTATATGAGACATGTAGGGTAAATTAAACTATCATCTCTTTCTCATGAACCCTTTGTGATCTCCTCATTGGTTTTTTCATGTTTGGAAACATCAGATGCATTCATCTAAGATACTTCCTATATTGATTCATCTTTCCATTTCTCTAAGTACTCTATGTACTCTCTTTAATTTGTCCTCTTAATAATATATGTATCCAATATGGCCTCAATATCCTCTTTTAAATTCTTAGGAAATTGTTGCTTCTAATATACACTTGAAGAATATGAACTTGATCCTTCACCACTTGTCCCTCAAAGTAATCGTACAAATCAGCGACATTGAATATAGGATAAATATCCATTTCATCTAGTGATTCAATCTCATAAGCATTCACTAGGAACCTTCTCAAAACTCTCTAAAAGGTGTAATCGTCGCTCACTTCAACTTATTACATGTTCCCTTGAGAAATATCTTCTTAATGAAATGCACCATTACCAAGTCTCCAACTTCAAAATTATATTCTTTCCTTGTGTGATTAGTGTGATTCTTTTACTTCATATTATTCTCTTTTAATCTCCTTTTCACCTCTGTATGCACATCATGCATAGTTGTTACATACTCTTTTGATTCAATACTCTTTATCATACGTATAATTGTTCTCAACTCACACACTCCTCTAGAGTTGTAACCATATAAAATATAGAATAGAATCATCAATTTAATTTTGTTCTCTAAATTATAGAAATCAAATTTAGCCTATGTTAATTAGATTCATCAATTTACTTCTATTCATTGAAGTATATATAAAGGAAATCCAACTTTTGCTAATGTTGTATCCCACTATTTGGGCCAATCTCCAACCAAACATCTTTAAAAATATCAAAGACTTCTATTAAATACCTCTATTAGTCCATCTATCTGAGGATGATAGGTTGAAATAAAATTGAGTCTCATGCCTTGTTTCCTCCACAACATCCTCAAAAATTGGCCAAAAAATATATTATATCTATTCTATACAATGCTCCTTGGAAATCCATGTAGTTTTATTATTTCTTTGAAAAACAAATTTGCAATATTTATGTCATTATTAGTCTTATTACATGCTATAAAGTGTGATATATTCGTAAACATATCCACTACAATAAAAATAGAGTCATTTTCTCTTTGATTTCATGGTATGCCAAGAATGAAATCCATGATTAACTCTTCCCTTGGTTTCTCTGTAATTGGTAGTAGCTGGAACAACTTGGAATTCTGATATTTTCCTTTTACATGTTGGAAAATCCTCTATATTTTCACAAATGTATTGACATCCATGTTAATCCTTGGCTAATAGACAACTAGGCCTTCACTATGCTTATCCTTCATTAAGTTATCTCATAGACCCTTGAGATATACCCAACCTTTATCCCTTAAACACCAATATTTTTGGATATTCAACCATAAGTAAATTGAAAATCAAACTATGTAAATATAATATTAAAAAAAAAACTTTTATTTATTTAAAATATATTTTATTACATTATGTGTTTATATATTAAATTTCAAAGAGAAAGTTAGACAACTTATTTGCTCACGTGACTCAACCACTACCAACTAACTACTAAGTAATTAATGACTACCATTAATTAATATCTAACATAACATTTTTTTAATTCCTAAGGGGGTGCCTCACTTAAGATGTATGTTGCATACAATAATTAATATTTAACATTAAACATTTTGATCATAAAAGCAACAAACCCACCTTGAATCAAAGGTGTCTAAAAGGTGATTTAAAACATATGACTGTGAATCCATCTAATAGTCTCTACTACAGCCTAAAATTATTACTCTTTACATCTTGTTACTATCAAACTATGTCAGTTTGAAAAGCCTGTGGTTAATAGATTATGCCATGACTTATGAATAACTTGATGGGCATTCTCATCCCCTCTGACCATTTTGTATCCATGTTTCAATATAATCACCATCATGGGAATTCTCAACTACATCAACCCTTGTCTTAGTGACTATTCATTACCTTTATATAGAACATCTACCCTGATGCCCAATAATGTTGACCTCACTTTACTCAACACTATTAGTTCTATCAACCCCTGTTAGTTGTACAATCACTAATGAATAATTGAAGACCAATACAGTTTCTTCCCTTACATTAGGAAAGAGGTGAGAAGTCCTTACAATGCAAAATATAACAAATAACTCTATGTGCTCATCATCAATGATATCAAAGAACTAAAAAAACTAAATTGGACAAAAATGACAACAAAATCCTATCATCTATCAGAAAATGCCACTACAACATAACCCGATCTAAGAGCTAGCAATGAACTCAATATGGGTGGGTCATTCGCTCTACCATCCCATCAGATCTCAGTGGACCTATAAACCCCAAAATGCAATGTGGTTGTCATTGACAACATAAGAAGTAGAAAATAGTGTTACAATCATGGCATTCAACTCAAATTTCCCATTCTCAAATTTATAGGAAAAATAGATTCTTGGATACCACCAAAAATACATTTCTGTACATTAAAACCAACTTTTCTCCACTTTAACACAATTTTTATAAAACTCACACATGGATTTCAAATCAACAAAATTACCTTTTTGATGGATTCATAAGGTTTTAAATCCTAGGTAATGAGTGGTTATATGAATATAGTTGTACAAAATATGATCCGACAAGAAAAATCATATAGTATAAACCAAATTCATAGAGAAGATAAATTTGAAAAAAAATCTTTTGTACCTATGGAGATTTGAAATCTTGACCTCCTTTAAGTTCAATGTCTTACAAATATTTAACACCATTCCTCCATGCATATTCACAAAAGTTAACCTCAACATTTTCTATATATCTTATTTTTCTTACATATAAGAACTTCCAAAAAATAATTAAAAGGTGGAGAGATTTTAACTCGATACTTCTTACAAAAAAAAATCTTAACATAAGGTTATAAGCCAACTCATCTATGTGCATATTTGAAACATGATTTCACATACTTAAAGATAAACCATGTTTTGGATTACATTTTTTATTTTTTTTAAAAATGTAGTAGTAAATGTATTTTACTTGACAATAAATGAATTTTCCCTAAAAATAGGAAACTCACACCCAACTATGAAAATTTTGGGACTCACATGGCATTAAAATATGGTGCTTCTGATAAAAAACAAGTGAGTAAAAAAGTGGTGCTCTAGAGAATGATTTTATACATTGTCAACAGCTATATGGTGCTTCAATTAGTGACTATCAACAAATGGCACTTTTATTACTAAAAAATAACATGCTTCAATACAAAAATAACTTATATGATATTTCTAACACCAAAATCAATTTCTTTGTGATTTTCACGTAATTATAACATCATTCTTCACTTTTTAGACAAAATTAATGCTTTACCATGCCAATATCAGTTCCACAAATAGGAAGAATGCTTCTCCAAAGTTATTGATCAATTTCTAGTGCCCCTAGGAAATCTCAACACCACTCATGTTTTCAAATTCAAAAAAGTCTCTAGTGCCTTGTGAGAGGATTTCAATGCTTCCCAGACAATTTTTAGCTTGTCCAATCTCAACAGGGAGACCAAAATGCTTGAGGTAAAATAGATAATAAAAACATTCTCCAACTTTAAGGGACCCTCCAAGCATGGATATATTTTTTAAATAAATATTCTCAAGGTTTTTACTCATTTTATTCAATATATTACTCAAACAAAATAAAGAAAGACTTTTAGAAATAATCTTACTCAGGCCAAAACAAATCCTCTACAACTCTCTTCTTCATGGAAAATCTTCATGGCTCTTCCATGGGTGGGACTTCCTTAGAGGTATAGCTTCATAGAGGCTTTGATAATAATGTTGGGTACTCAACCAAAGTAAATTGAATAGTAAGTTGGGTAAATATAAATTTCCAAATAAAATTGTATTTATTTAAAATCTATTGGGTTACATTATGTGTTTATATATAAACTTGCTAAGAGAAAGTTACACAACATGTTTGCTCATGAGACTCAACCCCCTATAACTACAAAATAAACATTATTTAATTAATGATTACCATTATTAATTAATATCTATAAATCACTCAAAATAAGATTTATTTAATTCCCTAGGGGGTGCCTCACTTGAGATGCATGCCCTGTACAACAACTAATAGATAAATTTAAACATTTGGATCATAAACCAATAAATTAGCACTTTATACATCCTAGTACTAATCAACCTATATCTTGTATCCTATAATCTAGACATAGCATTTTGTTCATGCTTGTTGGATTTATCCATTTTTCCCACGTATCTTAGAAATCCAAATGTTCCTCATACAATTCTTTCATTGAGTCATACTAAATGACTTATACACTCAACTCATTCACTAAAAGAGCTATTATACTTAAAACATATACAACCTTATTATATTTCCCACTCCTATATGTCAAAACAAATAATACATTTGAATAAATTTAATTTATTTCATGTGATTTTGATTCTACTTGCCTTGGTTGTTTATAAAGTAAAATGTTTGATGATCATTGTATGACACAAAGTCCTTAGGCAATACATTATTCTTACACTTCTAAGAGCTTATACATTAACATAGAACTCTGGGTCATATACCAAATAGTTTTTATTGGTTTCATTAAACTTCTCACTAATGTAAGCAATGGGATTACATTCTTTGCTCAATATTGCTCCTATTTTTGTTTCACTTTCATCATTATAAACCTAAAACATTTAATTGAAATCAAGAAATACCAACTATGATTGTTTTATTACCTACTTCAAAAAATAAAAAATATTCCTCTATTGTGATACTCCCCAAAATTATTTTTATCACCTTTCATTGCTTCCATAATGGGTGCATACATACAACTAGAGTTTCTAATAAATTTCCTATAGAAACTTGTTAAATGATGAAAATTTCTAGCTTCAAACATGATTTTTGATGATGGTCACTCAAAAATTTATCTTATCTTTTTGGATTACATTTTTAAACACTCTTCTGAGATCACAAATCCAAAGAATATCAATTTCTTACATGAAGCTACACTTATTTAAGTTGACAAACAACTTCTCTTTCAAATTTTACAAAACCAACTTCAAATCAAATAAATGTTCTTCCTTTGAATAACTAAAAAATTACAATGTCATCAAAATTAACAATTAAAAACTTACATGCATAAAGATTCAATACTTCATTCATGAGTCATATGAATGTACTAGGTACATTTGATAATCAGAATAACATGATAAGCCACTGATACAATCCATCATTCATATTGAATGTGGTCTTCGACATGCCACCTTTTGTAATCCAAATTTGGTGATACTCACTCCTCAAATCCATCTTTTTGAAATACTTTTCTCCTCTCAAATAGTTCATCAAGTCATCCATTATTGAAAATATAAATATATACTTGATAGTAATCTTATTTATCACTATACAATCCATACACATTCTCTCTTATTAAACCCTTCTCCAATAACTCACTTGTCTCTTCAATTCTTCATTATCAATAGATGTCAACCTATATTTTACATTATTTGGAAAAATTGATTTGGGAAATAGATACATATAATGATTAATGTCACAAATCATGGTCATACCTCTAATAGCTAGCTTGAATATACCATGGACATCTTATGAGGTAAGAGTCACCTCTATAGTATCATCACCACCAACCAATATTAAAGTATGTGTTTAGATCTCCTAGAAATCCTTGAACATCATTAACAAGTTTGCATCTAATGATACTTGACACATCTCTATAATTCCCCCAAACCCCAACCTAAGTAATAGGGCCATGTACACATCAGGTAATCTACCTAAAAATTATTGAAACCAAGAGGCACCAACATTTCTCCATAGTTAGACTTGTTTTTGGTCTCAAAAAATTCAAAACAATAGAACCTAAATCCATCATTCCAAAAATAAATATAAAAGTTCAAGATAAATTAGAAAAATCATTTTTTTTACTTTATCTGCCAGTTTGTGTTAAGAACTTTCCTTCTCTTTAATTTGTTAGTATAATAGTTACTATGGATGTATATGCTTTGTAAGTCATCCTGTGAACATTTTGTTTTATCCCAAATTATGGAATGTAGTAGTTGCTTAGATTTAACTTAGTATATAAGTAAGTGTTGATTCCAATAAAGGCATCCAAAAATTTATTGTATTGAGCTTGCTCAAAGGAGGTTGCCCCATCAAAGAGGTTAGTGATTCTACAATTCAACCTTTACAATTTAATTCTACTTATTTGAGTTAATATATTGCTAGTTTTCCTAGTTTATTTCATGTATTTATAATTATCTGCTAACTTGTTCAAGAAGAATCCTCTCATCTAGTATCAGTGCACTTTCTAGGGTAGTTTTTTTTATTAAAATATTTTTTTGTTCTACTACATAATTCATTTAAGCATTTTTTTGTATCACAATAATCTATTTTAGGCTAGGGTAAAATCCTATTTGCATAACTATGGGAGGTGCTTGGGTGAAAGCCCTAAAACTCATTGTGAGGAGTACTACAAGAACCCTAAAGTAGTTGGACCATTAAGAGGACCTCCGATGAAATGGGCAATGGATCCATCCTAATTGACTAGTTCCCATCTATGAGGAAAACTAAGAGCTGTCATTTTTGGAGAGCGGTACTCACTTAGACAACATTGGTGGCCAGAGAGATGTTTAAACCCTTAGGTAACTATTGAAATTTGGGAACCATTTCTATAATTTTCAAAATCTTTTCAATAGAATATTAAAAAATAAACACTAGAGTATCCAAAAACTGTTAGTGGAATTGTAACTAGACATTTGATAGAAACTAGAAACTAGAAAACCTTCATCCTATTAGTTTAAAAAAATATCTGCAGAGTATTAGATAGCTCATAAAGGACTTGTATCTAGATATCAAATAAAAATAAAAATCCAATAATAAATTTTTTCATCATTTTTTTGCCATATCTATCCATTTATAGTGTCGTTGATCCTCAAACTTTATCTAGACACCTAAAACTCCATTCTCCACATTTTCTTCCTTGAGGTCCCATATCCCAATTCCACTCCTAATTCCCATAAATATCAATTTTCCTTTTTTTCAGTGTTGCCATAATTTTTATTTTTGTCTATTTGCCTAAAAAAAATTCCACAATATTCATCTCCATTTTTTTCTTCTTTGTCCCTCTTTGATAAATTTTCTAGTTTTTCCATTTTCACTCCTAAAATTACCTTGAGCTTCATCAATCATACTCCTACTATGAAAAACAATTAGTAAAAGTACCTTTACCCCTTTCAATTTTTCCTAGATCATAAAACTCTCTAACTAAACATGTCGTAACTCTAGTTTTACTACCCATTAACAAAAAAAAGAAAATAAAAGAAAAAAAATCTCTTATTTAGGTCATGGTAGTAACCCAACCAAGAGAAAAAAACATGGAGGATTAAATTACCACCCTCAAGACACACATCAAAGATCTTGATGAAAAAATTCTTGGCCTTAGTCTTTAACATACCACCTTGAACAATAGGTGACATCTAGAGTCCTCTTTTGACATCAAGTTTTTTGCTTTCAGTAATTTTTGTGGGTCAATGCTTGATTTTCCTCAATTTCTTGGTGCAAATCCAACTAAATGGATCTATTAGGTAGAACAATATTATATTCTACATAATAATTTTGATGCCAACAAGGTTCCACTTGCATCCTTTCACTTGGAACTTGAATCCCTTCAATGGTATCATTGGTATACCAAGGCTCATGATTAGCCAAGATGGACTGATTTTTTCACCCTTATTTTAAAATGGTTTGGCCCTAGTGTTTTTGATGACTTCATAGAAACACTCACTAAACTTCACCAAACAAGAACCATGAGAGAATATCAAACATAGTCTAAAAAACTGACCAATCACATTGTCAGATTATCTGATGAACTCTTTAGGAGTTGATTTGTTAGTGGATTGAATGATGTAATTTGATTTGAGCTCAAAATTTTCTATCCCAACATGATGATGGAAGCCCTAGGGTTGGCTAAGTTAGTAGCGAATAATATCATAGCTTAGTAGTGATATAAATACAATTTTGATCCATTCATAAATATAACTCCATAATGTTCTCAAATAATGCCAACCCCCAAAACCACTCCTATCAATCATTTGACTGAAGCAGAGACGTGAACCTGCAGAGAAAAATGACTATGTTATAATTGTAATGAAATATTCAGTTGAGGACATCAATGTGTCGAGAAAAATATCTACCTATTAGATGTGGACTCTCTTCTTGAAACTAATGATCAAGAAGATGTTCAACATACAATAAATGATCTAGAAGAATCTCAATTGATTTTGGAACCTGCTTCTTAGGAATACCATCTAGAGATCTCTCTCCATGCCTTGGTAGGAGTCACCACCCCACAAACCATGTGAGTCAAGGGTTACTTCAATAAGTTATCTCTCACAATACTCATTGATCTTGGTAGCACTCATAACATCATTAACCCTCAAATCACTAAATACATTGATTATTTTATCTATCCTTGCTCCAAATTTGAAGTCATAATTTCTAATAGGGGCACATTACCTTACAAAATAAAGTGTCATAATGTGTGTATCTCTATTGGATATTATAAATTGTGCTCTAACATGTTTTCCTTGCCCTTAGGTAGATGTGATGTTATTTTTAGAGGCCAATTATGACTCACACTTAGACCCATCTTATGGGATTTTATTGAACTTTGGATGCAGTTTTTAGATAATGGAAAAAACACACAATGAAAGGCTTAAAACCAGGGTCTCTTAGCATTATCAATTCACATTACCTAGAAAATATTCTTAAGAATAATTCACATGGTGTCATTGCCCAGATCCATTCCATTCAAATTCAACCATCAATATCCTCCACTTCTCCTTCTGATCTACAAACTATTTTGCATAGGTAGGTACGTGTCTTTGCCAAACTAGTGGGATTACCACCTTCATAGCTAAAGCATTACCATATTCAAATCCTTCTTATAAGAATTATTCCTAACATTATGCCCTTTTGATATCCATTTCAATAAGACACTGAGATCAAGATTCTCATTTGAGACTTACTAAAGTAAGGCATTATTCACCCGAGTACCAACCCATATTCTTCCCCAGTTTTCCTTGTTTAGAAAAAAGATGGGTCATGGTGCCCTACATTAACTTTTTTTCACTTAATCACATCATAATCAAGGATAAATTCCCAATTTTTATTATTGATGAGCTTCATGGTGCTCATTTTTTCTCCAAGTTAGATATCTGCTCTAGATATCACTAGATCTCGCTTCATGAAGATGATATCCCTAATATATATATTTTACACACATGATGGCCACTACGAGTTTATATTCATTCCCTTTGGCCTCATTAATGATCCTTTAGCATTATAGGCATTAATTAATAAACTATTTTTTCCCTACCTATGAAAATTCATTGTGGCCTTCTTTGATGACATCCCCATCTATAGTAAAACATGGTCTGAGCATCTCCAACATCTGGAGCTCACACTAAAACTTCTATCTAACTATCATCTTTATAAAAAATAGTACAAATGTGATTTTTTCCAATATGAAGTGGATTATTTTTGGAATTTTATTTTATACCAAGGGGTTCAAGTGGATCTTAAAAAAATAGATACCGTGACAAATTGGCCTTATCCTCAAACACTCAAGAGTCTCTATGGTCATTTAGGTCTGACTGAATACTGTCACAAGTTTTCCAAGGATTATGTGAATATTGTATCTCTATTGACAACTATTTTAAAAAAATAGGCTTTTATATGGACACAAGATACTATGTGTGCATTTGAATATTTGAAATAAGTTGTGTGTACTACACCTATTCTAAGTATGTGATATTTTGCCAAAACCTTCATTATCAATAATGATGCTTATGGAAATGGACATGGATTTTTTATCCTCTACGAATGATTGCCTATTACATTCATCATTGAATCTCTTGCTAGAAAGAATTTAGTACTCTCTACTTATGAGAAGGAAATGATGGCCATTTTTCATGTAATATAAAAGTGGTGGCCATATCTACTAGGGAATTATTTTTGAATCAAAACTAATCACTAGAGTCTAAAATATTTCTTTTAACTATGGGTCTCCACCACATAATAATAGAAATGGGTCAACACACTCATGGGTTATGACATACAAGAAAGGTAAGGACAATATTGTGGCTGATGCTCTATCTCACATATTTATGGACCAAGATTTTGTTTTAGGTATTTCCATGCCTATTCTAAATTGGTTAGATGCTATAAAATAGGGTATGTCAATGACTCCTCATTATCTCAAATCATTCAATAGTTGGTCATTAACCACTCTATTGTATTGCATTATTCTTGAGATGGTGGTTCTTTATGATACAAACATCATCTGGTGCTTCCCTAGAGCATAGCTCTTCATTATGATGTATTATATGAACTCTATGATTCTCCATCTATAGGGCACTTAGGTTTTGTCAAAACTTATGAGTGGTCATAATGCAACTTATTTTGGAAGGGAAAGAAAAAGGCAATTCAACAAATGGTGGTTGAATGTGGTACCTACCAATGAATCAAGGATGAAACGACACTCATCAATGGGTTTCTTAAACCGTTGCCCAACCCTACCAAGATTTGGATAGATATTTATATAGATTTCATTAAGGAGCTCCCTAAATTTGGAGGGAAAATAGTGATCTTGGTTGTGGTTGATCGCCTCTCCAAATATAGTCATTTATGTGCCCTTAACCATCCCTATACTACCTCCATAGTCACATAAATTTTCTTGGACCAAATTTTCTATCTTCATGTGATTCCTTCATCCATTCTCTCATATCATGATGTAACCTTCACTAGACATTTTTGGATAGAATGTTTTCAACGCACTAGCACCCAACTGAACATGAGTTATAGGTATCATCCACAAATGGATATCTAGACTAAAATTGTTGACAAATGCTTGGAAACATTCCTTATTTTCTTCACCTCAAAATAATATCAGTGGGAAAATTTCCCCCCTCAACGAATGGTGTTACAATACATCCTACCACACTTCAACTAAAATGACTCCATATGAAGCAGTCTATGGCCAAGAACCACTAGTTCTCTTTCTATACACCCTCGATAGTTCATCAATTCAAGTGGTTAACATAATTATCTATACCCGAGATCAAATTATTATCACCTTATGGGACAATATTCATATGGCTTAAAATTGAATGAAACAATAGACTAATTAACACTATTTTGAGCACACTTTTCAATTAGGTGATTTGGTTTTTCTTCACTTGTAACCATAAAAGTAATCTTCCCTCAAACTCAAAGGGTGTCATAATCTAGCTCCAAAGTTATATGGGACTTATAAGGTTATCTAACGTATTGGTTTAGTTGCTTATAAGTTAGATCTCCCACTTTCTTCCTGAGTTCATCCATTGTTTCATGTCTTTTGTCTAAAAAATGTTCTTGGCACAAACATTAGAGTGCAGACTATTATACAACATCTTGATAATGAAGGATCCATCCTTCTTGGATAAGAGGCAATCCTAAAGAGGCATACATTCCAACTTCACTCCTGCTCCATCATAGAGGTTTTACTTTAGTGGCATAGAATGCAACTAGAGTGGGAACCACTATTTTAGATTCATCACCAATTTCCACATCTGAAGCTTTGAGGACAAAGATTTTTCTAAGAGTGAAGGGATGTTAGGAACCTACCTTATCTTTACTTTTTTATTACAACAGTTTTTATTGATGCATATACTTTTTAAGACATCCCATGAGCATTGTATTTTATCCCACATTCATGGGAAGTATTAGTTTCTTAGATTAGACATAGTATATAAGTAAGTGTTGAGGCTAATGAAGGCATCCATGAATTTATTATATTGAGATTTATTAAAGGAGGGTTCCCCCTTAAAGAGGCCAACATTTCTATAATTCATCCATTGTAATTTAGTTTTGCTTATTTAAGTTAATATATTGCCAATTTTCATTTTTTATTTCATCTATTTACAGTTATCTATTAACTTGTTCACGAAGGATCCTCTCATTTTGACAATATGTCATTGACCATATATTACTTTCTTACTTCATTGACCAAGTTGACATACATCATCAACCATGTGGTGTAATGCCATCGATCATTTTTTCATTTTTAACTTCATTGGCCATGTGATAAAACATCATTATCCATATTGTAATTTCATATGTGAAAATGCCATTGCCCTGATCAATGATGTTTTTAAAATGTGTGGTATTTTTGAAACATTTTAATTAAACGTAATTAAAAAAATTATTATACCCAAAAACTATCATGTCCCCCTTTTGGGCATGTCACTATTGAATACCTTTAGCCTTAGTTTCTCAAAAGCTAAGGAAAAAAATATAAACAAAGGGAAACATTTGGTTTTCTTAAGAACACTTGTAAAATCACTTTATTGTTATAATTTCACTTAAGTTAGGGCCTTTTTTAGGGTCATAGGTATCAATCCACTTAAGTGTATTATAATATGTGTTCTTTTTATAAATTCAAAAAAGATAAAAAAGGTATTTCTGTCCAATTTGGGTGTTTCACTTGAGGGAGGAGTATAACAACATTTGAGGGTTCATTTGAAAGGAATATTGAATAATATTTTAAAATTATGGTTTTAAACACAAAAAAAATTAAGGTATTTATTTGGAGAAAAAATCCTTCAAGCCAATAAGGATTGGGGATGCAAACCCTCATTTATCATCTAGGCCACCTTCATCTTGAGGTTGTAATTGGGTATAATATTTAGAAAAGACAATGAATTACTTGGAAGGTTGGAAGCTTTCTTTTAAAGGTGGATAAGTGCTTGGGATTGTGGGAATCTACTCTAGGAGGTTGGTGAATAGGGTTTGGAGACCCTAATTATATTTTATATGTTTTAATACCCTTAATTTTAGGGCTACATTTGATGTATTGCTAAAAGCATTAACTCTAACTAGGGAAACTTGATTAGAGAAGTATTTGAGAGGGTTTGGTAGTCTATTTCATGCCTATTTAGTATTATAAATTTTATTATATTTATTTATGTATTTATCCCTATTTTTAAGGATATTTTCCAGTATTTTCAATTTGAAAAACCACCAAAAATCAACATTTAATTCACTATAATTTCCTGCATGTTTGGCACCAATGTGGCTGAGTTTATTGAGTTGTTTGATGCTCTACATTTTTTTTATAGTATTCAATAAAATGTATACTAGAGTTTCATAATTTATTTCCATCAATTTATGATTTTTGGCATCTAGGGTTTGATAAAAATTCAAGAAATATATTATGACTAGGTTTTGGTAGGAAGTCCCGAATCTAGGGTCTTATCCTATTTTGGGATATTTTAGTGGTATCCAAGCCAATTTTTTGGCTAGCTATGGGGTGTGAGTGATTTAATGGATTCAAAACCTAGGTTTAAAAGAAAAAAGAGGAATATAAATATTCCATTCAAAATGTGGGAATGAATAAGAGGACAATGAATGAAATCATGGATGATTTGCTCAAAGCTATACAAAATTATCATAAAGAACTAAGGGTAATAGGTCCTAAGGCTTTGGTTAAGGCTATAGGTTCAAATCCTAGGCATCAAGAGCCCCCATTAGAAGGAAATCATATTTGAATGGGATTACTGAGCAAAAAAATTTGGTATTATGAAGCCTTTTGATCACCTAAAGGATAACACTTTGGGGCAAGTAGGTATTGAAAATAGTGAGTTACAAAAATTAAAACTTTTAGGAAGCAAGATGAGGTTTTAAATAAAGTTAATGAATAATAGAAAGAGATTCAAGTAGAATACAAAGGTTTGGTTGAACCAAGAGAGGTAATTCTAGGTTGTATCAAGGAAGAATAATTAAGTGGGACATCCACTTGTAAAAAAGAATAAATCATGCACGAAGTAGGAATAGAGGGAGGGACAAAACCTCATGAGGATTCTAATGGAAGAATAAAAACTCATGAGAATTCAGATTTGAACAAGGAAGGTTCACAATTTATGGAGACATCCTCCATGCCAAGGAAAAATGGGCAAAATATACCAAGTCAAGAAGAAGAAAAATATGCCCTTATAGGAAGGACTCCAGGGAGGTATGATGAGTGACTAAGGAGGGAAAGGGAGGTGAAATTTATAGCCTTTCAAGGTAGACAACATATAAAAAACTATGACAGTTTAAAAGGGAAGGTGAGTTCTTGAAGAATCACTATGATAGTTTTAAAAATTAATAAAAAACTATTTTCCATATTAGTGAAGAGAAAGTGATAGACAAGGTCAAAATGCCAAGTGTTAATGTTCATTTTCAATCTGCTATGACTTTTAAAACAACATATAAAGGAAATCAATTTGAATATCTTTAAAACAATAATTTGTTGTATCACCCTCCTACTATGTTCCTACAAAATTTTGGTCATCGTCAAGATCATGCCATAAATGAAGATAATATGAAGGGAACTAAATGGAGAAAGTAAGTTATCCAAGAGAGTCTAGTGATGAAGAATCATAAATTCGCAATATAGATGTGGGATCCAGGTGAGACTTATAATCTTGGTATTGCTGTCATATGACTTTTACATTCTTTAACACCCATTAATTGAGTTTGGAAAGGATTTGGGATCATGAAAAGGGACAATAAGGTGAAGAGCACATAGAAGAGCATGTAAACCACTCCAAATCTTGGTAAGCATCACAATTTACTTGTTTAATTTCATATGCTACATATAGTGGTTTCAAATAGAGTAAGCATGTAAGGCATGGATGTCCAACCAATGGCCAAGTTTGAGTTATGTATTATTTTTAATTAATTAATTTAAGCACTTGAATTCAAATGTCATACATAATAATACATTCTAATGACCATGACTTGAGAAAGAATACATTATTTAATGTTTGGGATGTTAGGGCTTGTTATGTGGTGTCACAAGGTGTAATTTGTGCAAGGAATATGTCATTTTTTGGGAATTGAAAACAAGTAATACATGGTTATTATGGTCACTATACAAACCACTTATATTATTTTTTATGTGGGTTTACCAAAGGTTCAACTTGGGTAATCAAGGAAGTGATCCTACATAGATTGAATGATAAGGCACCTACAGAGGTGACATCAAAAGTGATGGAAGGAATATTCCATAAGAGAATTTTGGTAGGGGTAGTAAGAAATAATGTGTTTTTTGAGTTGGATTATCCACCTTTACTTATAATATTTGGTTATTCATATGGTTTGGTGAAGGAATCAAAGTTAGGGAAATGTTGTCTTCCAAAAAATATCAACCAATTGACCAAGGGACATCCATCAGAGTATGTAACAAATAAATTAATTCCTTGTTTCCTAATCTAAATTAATTCTTAAAATGAGGAAACCAAGAAAGAGGATGAATGTATTGATTTTTAAATTGTAAACGAAGGAGTAAAGTTTGAATCTTTCATAAGAGATGGGCCTAGATTTGACTTAGAGAATTATGAATTTTTCATGCCAATTATGCTAAAAAAATTATTTAAAAAATAGAAGTTTATAGCCCCTAATATGTTTTAGAAATCCAAAAAATATTTGGCCCTTTCCTTGTAATAGAAAGTTAAAATTTGCAAAAGAGGAACAACCCTTCCAAGGGCCTATAATAGAAGGGAGAATTCAAAAACATGAAGGGAATTACAAATAATTTTTAATCCATGAGACAAGGATGACTTAAATGAGGTAGCACTATGGAAGGAGAAATCCTTCAAACTTTATGCATTTGTGGTGCATATTGGATGCCTTATTGGAGGTGGCATCATGAGGTTAAGCAATGAACTTTCATGTAAGCTTCATGGTAAGATTATTCACTTTACCACACTGTCTACACAAAAGGTATGTGTCCAATGTATTTCTAAGTTGTTATCTTAATTAAAATTAGTAAGCCATACCATTGGATTGATTAAGAAGTGTCAAGGCACATTGAAGGCCCTAAAATGCATTTGGTTTCAATCTAAGGGTACACACATTCCAAGTTACACATGCAAGGGAGAAAGACCATAAGGGGTAGCCTTAGTGTATTTTATATTCATGTTTTTTATGGCAATTCCATCTCTTTTAAGCTAGTTCATAGTTTTACTTTGAATACTCTTGGAATTGTAAATATGATGGGCTCATCAAGGAGCAAGTTGGTAGTGAAAAGTTTGATTATTGGGGGCATTTGCAAGGCTGAAATTTACAAACACAACACTAAAAACATAATTTCCAAGTTTCCCTTTGAAGTGACTCCCTCTAAGGTAAGGTAACATGTGATCTTGAGCACCAATATTTAGACTATAACCTATTAAGAAAGTTTCTAGCCCATGAGAGGCATGAAATGGTGAGTTTGAAGGTTTTTAAAAGTTTTGGGAAGAGTGATTGCATGATGTTCCTTTCCAAGGGTGAGTTGTAGAGGAATGAATTCACATCTAATTTTTCACACATATCCAACTAATCAAGAGGGAAGTGGCTGGTTCTACTTTTATTTTGGAGTATATGGACATGTGTTGGAGGTCGTTTGGTGAAGGGTGGATTTTAATCATGGTGAGGAGACTTCCAACTCCTCTCTTAGGAAGATTTTTGTGTTTTGAGGTAAATTTTAGGTGTGTGGGTAGAATGGACATCCATTTTATCCTCTCAAGGGAATCCACACACATGTTTATAGCCACTTCACATATAGAGGGCATTATCAAGGGTAGAAACATGACAGGAAGTGAAGAACTCTTATTTTGGCTAATATTTTTATGTCTTGTGTAGGTGTTGATATAGGGGCAATCAAGGACCAAAAGTATGAAAAGTTCTTTTTTGGAATGCGCTTTTATATCCACCACAATTTTATAATTTCCAAGAAATTTTTAATTTTCCCTTTGTAAAAATAAAGGAAAACAGGTTGAAGATCTTTAGCCTAATTTTCCCTGTAGGCTAAGGAATAGTAATCTAGGAAATTTATTTTAATAATTAATTAATGTTTCTCAAATAGTGATTTTAATCACTTATTATTTAAGAAAATGTTAACTGACTATTAGAATAATTAATCTATCATGATTAATTATTTAAATTACCTAAAAAGTGGTCTTTACCACTCTTAAAATTAAGGTAATTTAAGTAAACAATTGGAAAGTATTTTAAATTAATTAATTGTTTCAAAAGTAATCTCTATCACTCTTCAAAATAGAGAAATTTAATTAATTAATTATTAGATTATTTGTCCCAAAAGTAATTTTAGTTACTATTATTTTTTAATTTAAAATTAATTTAATAATGAGAGAATGAATTGTGACCTTCTTAGCCTTTGAGTTGTTCCAAATTGGAATGCCACCCTTGGGTGGGATCCGAAAGTGGAAAAAAGAAATTAAAGGTTGGAAATGATTTTTAATTCATGAATTGGAATCCCTCACATGGTTCACCCCCTTTGGGAGGGTATTTATTGAAATCAAGGGATCCATTTTTGACATTATGCTAGTTTGGATATTGAATCTTATGTTGAAGTATGTCAACATGAACAAGTGACTTGAGGATGAAACCCTTCAAGTGCACAAAGTAGTTTGGGGATGAAAAACATCAATATTACACATAGTAAAGCTCTATTTAAGGGTTTTATTTGTGATTTATATTTTTGGATTATATATTTTCACCCTATCCTATGGTGGCAACTTGCCTTAGCAAGTGTGGTTATGTGGCTTACTAGTGGAAACCATTTACAGGTTTTTGGGGAGATCTAAAGGGTGGAAACTTGGCCACTTTTGTTGAAGACCCCATTAATGGCTATGATATAAGGCAATAACCCTATCCTATGGTTTATGAATTTATTACTAAATTATTGCAGTTAGGGTGTGTTGGGTGAATATTTTGTCAATTAGCATACTAATCAAAAAAATAGGTTTGATCAACCACAGTAGGAAGATTGGTCGGCTAGGTGTGCAACTTTACTACATCAACTGGAGACAAATTGCTCCTCTCATCAAGGGGAGGTTCCCTATAGTTACGTAGGAGCTATATATAATATAAATAAGCAAAAAATAACACATGGGGGTAGAATAAACCATCCATCTCTCTTCTTTTAGAGATGATGCCCACAGACAAAGGAGAAATCCTGGTGTAAACAATTAAGGTGCTTCTCTTCTTTTAGAAGTGTTCTTTTAGGAAACAACAGGAGTTTCTTTTAGGTAGTAAGATAAGAAACCAGTAACCAAAGGGTGTAGTAACATCAGGATGAAATAGAACTCAAAGTTTCCACCTCAACTGCCCAAAGAGTATATCATAAAGGATAATGGGGGCACAATGTCATCCCAGAATCCTCAACACAAAAAGAAAAGAAAAAAAACATAGACTGGAAACAATTGTGAAAGCACAAAGTCTTCCCATAGTTGGTTTTAGGACACTTCCCTATTACTTTCACTAATTCTGCTTGCCAAATTAAATGAATAAGAATACCTTCAAAAGATAGACATAAGAATGATCTCCTAAAATGATTCAAGTGAAAACACCACAAAGTCTATAAACAACCTGCTTTCTCATTCAGATAAAATGAAATGAAATTACAACCTGAGCTCAAAGTCTCAATATTTTTCTTTCAACTAGGCAGAGTTTCACTCCTATAAAAAATGAAAAGTCTCCTTTACAAATGAGAGATATTACAATCTTATAGAAACTATGCAAGGATTGGCACTTTTTTCCATGGGATGGCCCATGCTGCAGTCAATGTCTTCAATGCACCTTCAGTCCTGTCTGGAGAGACCATGCTAAGAACAGTGTGCTGCCATAACTATGGCGTGTCCCTTCATCTAATATGTCTCTTCCTTGGTATGGACCATCTAGTCCTTTTCCAATTTGTCTTTACTTCATGGAAGAAAAACATGTTGCATCCTTGGTTTGGTGTGCTCAGAAGTCTACTCGATCCACTGTTTCACCTACTAGAAATAACTCTTTCGAAGAAATTTTTGGTTCTTTGCATTGATCTTCTCTTCCTTGTAGTAATTTGAGTCTTCAAGATCTCTTTTCATTTAATCGCTTGGTTCTTCCTTTAAGTTCCATGCTCTATTTGAATTTCCATAGATTTTCCCTCACTTCAAATTTGACGTTTAAGGGGCTGTCAATGGTCGCCAGCTACTTGAACCATGTTGAACCTTGAACCTGTGAACCTATGAAAGTTCATTGGTTCATTGGTTCATTATGTCTCTTTTGTTCTGTCACTTCTTGGTTCAATTTCTTTTCCGCTCTTTGGTTGAACCATCCATTGAACCACCTGTGTGCTGCTTATTCCTTTACTAAGGCTGCCTTTGAACTTTTTGAACCTATGAACCATTAAACTTTGAACTCTTTCGGTTCAAAGTTTAATCAGTTCATTGGTTCATTCGGTGTCTCGCTCAATCATTGCTTCCTTTATCTTTCTAAGCTTTGGTTGAACCTTTGAAATTTGAACCAATTGAAAAATTTAGTTCAATGGTTCAATGGTTCAATCGGTTCATTCCATTCATCCTTAGAAGCCATTTTTGTCCAAGTCTTTGAAGATTCCTTTCTACATCTTTGTTTAGCCTTTGGAACATCTGAAAGGGAAGGTGTCCCTTCGAGTTCTTGGAAAAGGTCCTTTTTTTGACATCAGGTGTCCCCCACAAGGGTATCTACCCTTCAAGATTTTTCATGTGACCTTCAAGCTTTAACTTCCCTCACGGGTTCTTGCATCTTCGGCGGGCTTTTGGCTTTTGGGCTTTTGCTTCAGAAAAAAAGCCCAAAAGAATTCCTTCAGACAAAAAGTTTGAAGGAATTTTGCTTTAACATTTTTCCGAGAAAAGTCTTATCGAAAGAATTATTTCGGCTTCTTTTACTTTTCCATTTTCATCAGACAAAAAGTCTAAAGGAATTGTTCCTTTTAGACCTTCGAACAAATTTGAATGAATTTTGTGTTTTCTTTGACCATCGAAACAATGTTGATTGCCCTCTGCAAGGGAACTTGCCTTTTTGGCTTTGGGGTAGCCCCTTGAACCTACTGATTGAACCAACTTTGGTTCAATGGTTCAATCAGCTCATTCTTCATTATTTGGCTAAGAATTTTTGATCTTTTGCACCAAGCGCATTGATCTTTTGGTCATTCAAAGTTCAATGGTTCAAGCCTTTATTTTTTATCATTTTCTGATTGAACTGAGGCGCTGAACCAATCTTGGAAATGACTAAGTGTTAGAAACTTGTTCTTTTGACTGAACTCGCATGCAGAAGCTTTTTTAACCTATTGAACCTGTGAATCCCTTTATGAAAAAAGCTTAAAAATGAGGAATTTGAAAGCTCAAAACAAATTTTGAGAAGGGAAGAGAGGATTTTGGTCTGATAGGGCCCAAAATAGTTCATATGTTGTCCCAAAAATGAGTGACCCTTTTGGTGACCAATAGCTAGCTCCTGTTGGGGAACTTCCTTTAGTTGAAAACATAAAACACAGCTAAGGGGAGTAAAAACTAGAATCTCCAATGCCTTGATGTGTGCCATTGGGCTATAGAGTCATGCTACCTAAAAAGAAAGGCACCAAAAATGAAAACAAAAAGAACTAAATAGAACTAAAGACTATACAGATATACATATGTATAGGTGAACTTATCTAATACTTCAAGAATTGATGTACTTCAAATGCTACTCCTTGTGAGGTGAAGAAAAGGGGATGCCATCCTGATAAACCAGTAGGAAACCATTATGTCCCCAGAAATGGTGATAGACGAATGGAGCTCTCCCCTAAGAAAGCAATTTTTTGCATCTTCCTCTTGGCTCTTTCTTCTTCTTGCTCCATGGCAGGACATGGTCTTCAATTTGAAAACCATAACTCCTTGCTCTCTTGGTGAAGGGCTCCTTTTGCTAATTTTGGAGTACATCAGTATGGTTCACCACCATAGCTTGTTGTTCTATTGGTTTAGTCCAGCACATATTTTGATTGTTAGCATTAGACCCTTAACAAACCATCAGTTCAACATCTCCTTTGGTGTGAAGGAGTTCAATCTCTTCATCCTGATCAGTCTTCAATCTAAGCAATAGATATTTACATATAGCATGAGTGGAAGAATTGCTGCCATCAGATTCTAGGATCCAAGCATCATTAGAAGCTAATCTTCTATTAGATTTATCTTCATCAGAGATGGAAGATCCTTCTTGATTTGTATTGTGGCCTACCAATTATTTTGATGCCTGATTTAGATCAAATCTTGGATTGCCAGCCACAGGACTTTGATCAGTTGAGACATGAGCATCCTCTATGGTCAAAGAGTAATTACCCCTACCTGAAGGCTCAAATAGAATTTGAGTAGCAGGGCTGACATTTGGGTGACCACAATATTTGCCTCAAACAGGTCCACACCTAGCTCTTCACCAATGTTTAACTACTCAGAATTTGCTTGCAGGGATTCAAACTCAGTCATTTGAATTTTGGATTTCTTGACATGATCAATCATGTCAAATGACTGAGATGGACTTGGAAGAGAGGATGGGAGTTCATCTTTTTGGTTTCTGGGAGGGGGAGGACTAATCTACAAAGTTAAAGTAAAAGGTGCAGAGATGTTTGATGTACTAACCTTCTTGGCAATCACTGGGTCCTTTGATTGGAAAGGCAGAGTGGTTCCCCGCTTAGTAATTTAAATTGTAGGCTGAGTTCATTCTTCTATTCTTTCATTATCAGCTTGCTGGGCTGATTGATTCTCAGACTGGGTGAATACTACATATGATTCGTCATCTACTTCACCTTCACTTTTGGGTTCATCTTGGTAATTTTGAAAACCAATGTGGTAGTTGCCAGTTGATTCTTCTTGATCCTCCATGAAAATACTAGCATCATTTTCTTGCTTGAACTTAGGTTGGAAATAGAAAACATGTTTTGTTTCCAGATATCCCACTACTGAGTTGGTTGGAGGAGCTTCAAGGGAAAGGTTCCTCTATGGGGGAGGAAGACGATTTGGTTGCCCTTAACTTCTGGTAGCATTACCTTGATATGGCTGATTGGGGAATGTCCTTCTTGGTACATCTCTGTATGAAGGATCAGAAGACATACCTTGTGCCACTTGTCTTTTCAAGTCTAGTAGTTCATTTTCCAACTTTTATACCATTGGGTCAATGGTGGCTATGGGTGAGTATAAAGAAGATGAAGAGGGTTTACCTCTGTTAGGATCTCTCCTTATCTTTCCTACCGAGATAAGGTCATATTCTAACTCAGTAGCCAAGTCTTGAGTAGCCTCAAGGTCTATGTGTCTAGCCTGTCTCAATAGAAAACTCACTTCAGGCAGCTGTAAGTTGATGAAGAAGCATTTGAGATTCTGAGGTGTCAGTTGGGCGACCATGGGAATCCTATGCCTTAGCTTATTAAACATGGAAATAAAATCCCTCATAGGCTCATGAGGTTCCTTCTTCTTCTGAGTGAGCTAGGCCAACAAAGCATGTGCATTCTCTACAGGCTTGAACCTAGCTTCAAACTTGGCTTTGAGTGTTTCCCAGTTAGTCACTAACCCAGCTTACAAATGGTAGAACCAGTCTGTAGTAGCACCTTGTAGTGTCTCCATGAATAGCCTAACCACTATGTCTTCAAATTCCACCCTTATTACATTGTAGGCTATGCTAAAAGCTGCAATGTGTTCATCAGGATGAACCTTCCCATCACCAAAAAATTTGGGGAAATTCTTTCTTCAACTACGTGGAAGTTCATGTAGAGGTGGAGTCAAGTTGAGTGGGCCAAAAGAGTTACCCCAGGGGCCTCGAATGACCATGATTTAATTATGACAAAAAAGGATAACAAATCTAGGTGGAGTGGCTAGATTTTAAAACAAAAAATGGAGAAGAACTGGCCCTACTTCAGTTTGAGGCTTCAAACTATGTACTATTTTGCAATAGCTCTAGTTTTGTAGACCAGATAAAATAACAGAAGTGGAGGATGATGGTAAGGCTATAATGATAATGGGTAAGACATGGAATGGAGTTACAAGATTTTATAGTGGATAAGGGTTATAATGATTATGGGTAAGACATAGGGGATGTTTCAATCTGAAACATGAGGTTCCAAATTACACAAAATTACTATGTCCCCAGTAGAGTTACCAAAAACTGCTGGGTGAATATTTTGTCAATTAGAGTACTGATCAACAAAATAGGTCTGATCAACCATAGTAGGAAGATTGGACAGCTAGGTGTGTAGCTTCACTACATCAATTAGAGACAAATCTCTCCTCTCATCACGGGGAAGTTCCCTATAGATACGTAAGAGATATATATAATATAAATAAGCAGAAAATAACACATGGGGGCAGAATAAACCATCCATCTCTCTTCTTTTAGAGATGATGCTCATAGACAAAGGAGAAATACTGGTGTAAACACTGAAGGCACTTCTCTTCTTTCAGAAGTGTTCTTGGAAGAAATAATAGGAGTTTCTTTTAGGTAGTAAGATAAGAAACTAGTAACCAAAGGGCATAGTAATAATATGATGAAATAGAACACAAAGTTTCCACCTCAACTACCGAAAGAGTATATCACAAAGGATAATGGGGGCACAAAGTCATCCCAAAATCCTCAACACAAAAAGAAAATAAAAAAACACAGGCTGAAAACAATTTTGAAAGCACAAAGTCTTCCCACAGTTGGTTTCAGGACACTTCCCTATTACTTTTACTAATTTTGCTTGACAAATTAAATGAATAATAATACCTTCAAAAGATAGAAATAAGAATGATATCCTAAAATTATTCAAGCCAAAATAACACAAAGTCTGTAAACAACCTGCTTTCTCATGCAAATAAAATGAAATAAAATTACAACCTGAGCTCAAAGTCTCAGTGTTCTTCTTTCAACTGGGTAGAGTTTTGCTCTTGTAAAAAATGAAAAGTCTCTTTTAAAAATGAGAGATATTACAATCTTGTAGCATATACACAAGGATTGGCACTTTTTTCCATGGGACAACCCATGCTGCAGTCAACATCTTCAATGTGCCTTAAGTCCTGTCTGGAGAGACCATGCTGAGAACAGTGCACTGCCATAACTATGGCATGTCCCTTCATCTAATATGTTTCTTCATTGGTATGGACCATCTGGTCCTTTTCCAATTTGTCTTTACTTCATGGAAGAAAAATAGGCTGCATCCTTGGTTTGGTGCACTCAGAAGTCTACTCGATCCACTGTTTCACCTACTAGAAATAACTCTTTTGAAGAATTTTTTGGTTCTTTGCATTGATCATCTCTTCCCTGTTGCAATTTGAGTATTTGGGCTCTCTTTTCATTTAATCACTTGGTTCTTCCTTTAAGTTCTACACTTTATTTTAATTTCCACATATTTTTCCTCACTTCAAATTTGACGTCTGAGGGGCTGTCAATGGTTGCCAACTGCTTGAACCATGTTGAACCTTGAACCTGTGAACCTATGAAAGTTCATTGGTTCATTGGTTCATTCTGTCTCTTTTGTTCCATCATGCTCTTTGGTTGAACCATTTTTTGAACCACTTGTGTGCTGCTTATTCCTTGACTGAGGCTGCCTTTGAACTTTTTGAACATATGAACCATTGAACTTTGAACTCTTTCGATTCAAAGCTCAATCGATTCATTAGTTCATTCTATGTCTCAATCAATCATTGCTTCCTTTATCTTTCTAAGCTTTGGTTGAACCTTTGAACCTTAAACAAGTTGAACCATTCGGCTTAATGGTTCAATGGTTTAATCGGTTCATTCAGTTCATCCTTTGAAGCCCTTTTTTTTCAAGTCTTTGAAGATTCCTTTCTACGTCTTTGTTCAGCCTTTGAAACATCTCAAAGGGAAGGTGTCCCTTTGAGTCCTTGGAAAAGGTCCTTTTTCTGATGTCAGGTGTCCCCTGTAAGGGTATCTACCTTTTTATATTTTTCATGCGACCTTCGGGCTTTAACTTCCCTGGCGGGTTCTTGCATCTTCAGCAAGCTTTTGGCTTTCGGGCTTTTCCTTCAGACAAAAAGCCCAAAAGAATTCCTTTGGACAAAAAGTCTGAAGGAATTTTGCCCTAACATTTTTAAAAAAAAGTCTTCTCAAAAGAATTATTTCAACTTCTTTTACTTTGCCATTTCCATCAGACAAAAAGTCCAAAGGAATTATTCCTTTTTGGCCTTCGAACAAATCTGAAGGAATTCTGTCTTTTCTTTGACCTTCGAACCGATGTTGCCTACCCTCTGCAAGGGCACTTGCCTTTTTGGCTTTGGGGCAGCCCCTTAAACCTATTGATTAAACCAACTTTGGTTCAATGGTTCAATGGTTCAATCGACTCATTCTTCATTATTTTGCTAAGTCTTTTTGATCTTTTGCACCAAGCGCGTTGAACCAACTTGGTTGTTGAACCCATTGAACCTTTGAACCACTTTGGTTCAAAGTTCAATGGTTCAAGCCTTTATTCTTTATCATTTGCCGATTGAACTCTTTTGATTGAACTGAGGTGTTGAACCAATCCTAGAAATGACTAGGTGTTAGAAACTTGTTCTTT
This sequence comes from Torreya grandis, assembly GCA_037957365.1. Classification (NCBI taxonomy): domain Eukaryota; kingdom Viridiplantae; phylum Streptophyta; class Pinopsida; order Cupressales; family Taxaceae; genus Torreya; species Torreya grandis. Next base: position 795,610 of record JARHVA010006095.1, read on the forward strand.
TGACTGAACTTGCCTACAAAAGTTTTTTTAACCTATTGAACCTATGAATCCCTTTATGGAAAAAGCTTAAAAATGAGGAATTTGAAAGCTGAGAAAAAAATTTTAGAAGGGAAGAGAGGATTTTGGTTTGGTAGGGCCCAAAATAGTTCATATGTTGTCCCAAAAATGAGTGACGCTTTTGGGAACCAATAGGGTGAATTGGTTTGGAGCTAAACTTTTAAGGTTTGGATGCTTATTTAGTGCATAAATAATATTCTAAATTTTTTATATTATTCTTATTTTTTTTGAAGATTTTTGTGAGGGTTTTGGAGGACATATGGACCTAAAATATATTCAAAAAAATCATAATAAATTCTTCATATTTATTTAGTCATTTTGGTACAATTTATGAAGGTGAGATATTGTAGCAATTGTCATCAAAAGGTAGCCATAAATTACATTAAAATTTTGTACCTAAGCACCTAGGGTTTGAAGGTTTATCTCATATTTCTAAGCGCTAATTTTAATGAATAGTTTATCTACTTGGTGTGTTGATATTAGCATATTTTTATACTAATTTTTGGAGTGTTATTATAGCGAGGGTTTGCAGTTATAAAAATTAGGATTTTACATTTTGGCTAGGGTTTCTAAAAAAAATCAAAATTAAAAAAATTATCCTATTTGGGGACATTAAAGTGGTATCATATCCATATCTTAGCCATATTTGGGGTTCAAATACTTATTTAAAATAATTACATGCACAAAGATAGGGTTGAGAGTATTATTTAGGCCCAAGATCATTTGATGGGGACCATGGCTAACTTCCCTCAAATAGTGAAGGGAAAGGAGGAGATCAACCCCTTGAAGTAGAGGACCAACGTTTAAATCATTAGGATATAATGGAATATTATGATGAGTATTTAACACATACACCTTGGTTTATAAGGGTAAGAAGATTCAAAGAATGGCTAGCATTGAAATAAGGAAAATGGCACCATGGGCACATAACCATACATGACAATTTTGGGAGAATAGTTCTACCAAATTTTGATGGGGATCTAAGTATTTCAATGAGATCTTGGGTGGACAAGGTAAACGAATATAATGACACAAGGCCTATGGATATAATGGATGCTCCAACTTTCATCATCTAAAAATTGGATAGGGTTGTCCATGAATGGCAACATTGTGGATGGAAAACACAAATGCATGACCTTATTGGGACATATGAGGATCTTTGTGAAAGGATCACTAAGGAGTTTGGTGATAAGGTAGATTGACCAAAATCTAAAATATTTATGGAACCATGTATGAGTTTTAAAGTATATAAAGGGTAACCACTTCATGAGTACATTGGCCCTAAAATATCAGTGGTTATCAGGCAACCAAAGGTAAATTTTTAGACATGCACGAACCAACCAATGCATAGGATTTTGAACATAAAAAATTAGTTAGTTTGGATCTGCTAATGACAAGCAATCAATAGGGTTCAAAATAAAAAAATCTCAAAAATATAATAAAATTCAAAGGCATGAAAAATTAAAATTGAGGGATAGCCACGAAGGGAAAAGCAATCAGAAATTTATGAGCCACAAAAGGGAAATTTTGAGGTAGACAAATCTGAAATTGAAAGGCAGCGTATTATTGAAAGTGAAAAAATTCAAAAGGTGAAAAATTTAGGGAAGCCAAAGGAAGGTTATCAATTATTCAAGGGGAAACAAATTACTGAATTTTGTAAGCCATAAGAACCAAAAATTCAAGGGAAACCAAATGATATTTTCAAAAAAAAAATGATGAACAATAACAAAGGCTGAAATTTAAAGTCAAGAAGGTGGATTAATGAAGAGAAGTAAGTTATCAATACAACATGGAAGAAAATTGTGCCCTTATGTGAAGGACATAAGTAAGGTGTGATGAGTGGATAAGGAAGGAAAAGAGGCAAAGATGATAGCCTTCCAAGATAGGCAACACATAAGGGAGTTTAAGAGGGAAGCACATACAGGTAATTAATTTAATTATTCTTATGGCAAGAAATTATGGCATAACCATCATATTATGCTCCTACAATGTTTTTATGGTTTTAGGGATCATGCCAAATATGAAGATAAGATGAAGGGCATGTTAAAAAACATGCAAACAACCCATAAAATTGGTAAACATCACAATTTATTTGATATATTCTATATGTTACATGGAATGGTTGTGACTAGACGGAAAATTTGAGAAAGGAATATACAACCCATGCCAAGGGTTGAGGTAGGTGTCTTTATTAATAAATCAACTATAAAAATTATAATTTAGTTTTTATGTATAAATAAACACGACATAATCGATAATGCATTGTCCTATATTTGTGTTGTTAAATCTTGTTATATAGGATCACAAGTTACAAGTTATGGAAGGTATATGTTGTTTCTTGGAGGGAAAATGCAAGCAATTTAGGGCTGTTATAGTCCTTATAAATCCCTCTTCTATTATGTTTTAAGTGGGTTTACTATAGAGTAAAATACTCTATATTTTATTTTTGAGTTTTAGTTGTGCACTCTAAGTTTTGTCCCTATGCATTTTAGTTTCAAGGTAGTGAAGTTTTTGACATAGAACACAGGCGCGAGTTTCATTTTTGCTTAAATTTTGTCTAAGTATCAAAGTCAAGCAGAATAGGCCAAGTGTCATCAGTCAGGACACATTATAATTTCAATAAGTTGCATGGAACATGCCATGTGTCCTATTATATATCTCAACGGAGTGCAACAAGTGTCGGTATTCGCATTTCAAGTTTCTTATGAGTTTCAAAATCTTTTATCAATAAGCTTTTCTTAGTGCATGCAGAGGGCACCATGTGGAAACTACAGAAGGTTTCAATATGTTTTTTCTAAAAGTGGAGGAAATAACTACGTGTCCCTAGCTAAAGCTCAGTAAAAGCCACCAAGTGTTAGCATCCACAGTTTCTTCATTTTGTTTCATTGTTGAGTAAAGACTGTGGTGGGCCCCAGGTTTTGTTTCTGAATTAAGTGAAAGCCACCAAGTTTCATCATCCATGTGAATATAAAATGAGTCGCAAATGTTTCTATAGTGTAGCTAAAGCTTGTGGAGACTGCCATGTGTTACCGTATGTAGGATTTTTAAAAAGTATCTAAAGATTATATAGATGAGCAGAAGTAGCCATGTGTCACTTGTTAAACTCAGTGGAAATCACCACATATCCCCATTCCCCTTTTGAAGCTACTTGGGAAAGAAGTGTTGTGGGTCCCATTTTATGTAAGTTGATAAATTTTTGAAGCAGTGGACTGTGATAGATGTCAAAGATGGAGCACTCCTGATACAAAGACACAGTAAAGAGTAAAAGTTACACGAAAGTTACCAAGTGTCATTTTCTAGTGCCTCCTAAATAATGAGATAGTTTTCAAGTGAGGCAAGTAGATGCTACCATCTATCTCAAGGGTTTTTTCTAAAAATAACAAAAAGTGCCAAGTGTCCTCACCTATTTCATAGTGGAAAATTCACATGTATTTGTTTCAGCCAATGAACTTGCAGGGAACCTAAATGTTTCAAATTTGAAAGACATCTTTTGTTAAACACTTCTAGTTAAGTTAGAGTCTAGTTAGACCATTGGGATTGGATATTTCACAGTGGGAAGCATCACGTGTACCTAATTCAACCAATTAACTTGTAGGGAGACTAAATGTTTTAGATAAAAAAATATCTTCTGTTATACACTTCTAGTTAAGTTAGAGTTCAGTTAGACCGTTGGGAAGGGAACGTGCAGGCAATCTTGAGCTAGTCTGATGCTATAAATATAGGTGCATATGAGGACAAGATCATCAGGATTGGAAATCATCATTAGAAGAGAGATTTTTTTGCAAGAGATTGTTATCAAGAAGTTTTAGACTTTCTTGTTGTGGCCAGTAATATCATTTGCCTTTGTTTTGTTTTCTTGATTTAGAAAGTTTGTATAACTTTGCATGTATCTGTGCCTTTTATGTGACCAGAAAATTAATAAGAAGACTGAGTTATGTGCCTTTGTTGATATTTTCTATGTTACTACAAAAAATTTCTACGTTGTGAGCTTTTGATTCTATTTGCTTTCATCTTTTACATTGATCATGCATTGTATGCTCTTTAATGTAATTGAATCCTAAAGATATCTTCACTGTGCTTAGTATTAAAGGATGAAATAAACTTAGATGCATCACCATAGTTAAATTTTATTTCATTGCATTGGTGTTTCTATTTAATTTCTGTCCCTTTTCTCACAATAATTTTGAGATAAAGAAGAGCTAGCTTTAAAATCCGGAGGTTATTCTAGGTTGCAAGTCTCACATTCCTGAAACTTCCCATTGTTGGTGTTGGAAACAATGCAATTCTAAGCATCAACAATTTTTGGCATGCTCGGTGGGATGACAATCTCTTGAAGTTTCTTTCAAGACCATATGAACCAGAGAGCTATAAGGATTTAGAGCTATGGACTACTAACAAGATCTCAATCTGATGTGAACCTAGGTATTCTTTTACCACCATTGGTAACTAATCCAAGAAGAAGGGTCAATCATTTTATAGCAATACCAAGAGAAAACATGGGAGCACCTATAGCCCCAAGGAATTATTCAAGTTGGAACACTGATAGTCCTCTGATTCTCCCAGTACCACCAGCCACTTGGGATCATATTCTAGTAAATGCCTTGAAAGCTCTACCCAAATTTAGTGGTCAAGATTTCAAAACACCTGAAGAACATCTACAGGATGTGTCTGATGTCTATGCAATACATGTGGTCACACAGTAGAATGTGGCTATAAGATTGTTAGGAGCTTATTTTAAGGGGAAGGCTCTAGAATGGTACAAATCTTTGACCCCAAATACAATATCTACATGGGATCAGCTTGGAGATGCTTTCTTTGAAAGATTTGAAGAAAAGAGTGATAAATCTTCCTTGTTGCAATAATTGATTACTATCAAAAGGGCACCACAAGAACCAATGACTAATTTTAATTCAAGATTTCAAAAGACTTGGGAAAGAATTCCTACTACAACAAGACCATTACCATGTATGGCTATAGTATTTTATCTTAAAGCCTTAAATTTAGATATATCAGTAATGATTTAGTCACTTGGAGGTTAGACTCTGCCAAAAGCCTATGATTATGTAGTCAGAGCTGAAAATAACTTAATAAATGCTGGAAAGTTACCCCCAAGGCCTCCCATGCCCATGTTTCAAGATATTACCTTACCTTTGCCTCAAGAAGCCCCTAATCCCATAGCCCCACCTATGTCTATGTATATATTTACTCAAAAACCTGCTAAAGAACTTGTCCTTGTCTAGTCATCTGAGATGGATGATGTTAAGAACATCCTAAGGACATTTTCTAATGAGATAATTAACCTAAAAAGACAATAGAATCCTTATCCTATACCCCAATATCAAGGCTACCAAGGAAATAGACCTCCATCACAGCCAAATCAGTATCAGGGTCCTCAAAGGCAAACTAACCCTCAGCCATCGAACTAATTAGTTGCAGTCCCTACACCCTCACAGACTGTTCCCCCTAATCCAAACAGGGAGATTGTTCCAGGGCAGAATAATTATGTAGATGACACCAATGCCTAGTGTTTCCCTTGTAATAATGCTCATATGTCTAAAGATTGTCCAATGGGTAGTCTACAACAAAAGATAGCAAATCAAATAAAAATGGATGGACAATTTAGAAATACTTCTAACACTTAATCCTACCAATCCTCTAGTATGCAAAATTCAGTCTTGATGGCTTAGATGCAAGGGATGTCCTTACATCAAGAAGAAGAAATACCCCTAAACATGATTTATTTTCATGGGTTGAAGATGAAGAGTCAGTATTCTTAAATGAAGCTTCTACTTCCAAGAAGCCAGTGGTACAATCAAATTACTACACCAGAGCTAAGAGAAAGATGATGGAATAGCCTGAAGATGCAAATAATGAAATTATGGGGATTCCTCCATTTCAAGGTCATCAAAACACAACTGATAGACAAGAAATACCTCAGCCAATGTAAAATCAAGTAATTACTGGACAAATTCAAGAAAAATCAAGGTACCCTTATTATCCAAGAACCCAAACACTAGGACTGAATAATGTGGTGGATCAACTGAAGAGGACCCCAACTCAAGTGTCAATATGGGACATATTAGCTATTCATAAGCAAAAGACACTATTGTAAGAAGCTCTGTAGGGCCAAGCAATGCCTAAACATACTGGTAACAATGAAGGACCAGTTGATAAAGAAAAGCTCAAAGATACGGTTCCTCTGCAGACAACAACCCTTTTGAAAAATGCACCAGAGGTAAGCAAATCCAAACCAATGCCCTTCTATTTGAATTTGATAGTTGGAAATAAATTATTACATAATGCAATGATAGACTCAGGGGCCATTAGTACATTAATGCCTAAGCAAATAACAGATGCTTTAAAAATAAAGTATGAGCCAATTAATAGAGGAGTTATGTAGCTGGATGGGAAATCATTGCAAATAATAGGGAAAATTAAACAATTCCCATTGCAATTATATACTTTCCCTAATATAATTGTCAATCAAGATGTGGTAGTCATATATATACCCCCTGTATTTGGCCTATGTTTATCCAGAGAGTTCGCAGCCAAGATAGGAGGATATATGTCACTTGATTGGTCTCACCTCATCCTACGAACCAAACATGGTTCAAAAATGAAAATACTATCTGAGCCACTATCTAAGGATCACATCACCAATGAACCAACCCCAAAATTAGAAGTAGTTCATGCTATGCTGAATAAGGAAGAAAGGGTCTTTGTTGAAGAGTTAGGTGATTGGACTAAACATGACCAAGAAGAGGAAAATAACCAGTTGTTAGCTATGATGCAAAGTGATCCATTTGGAAATTATGACTCTACTTGGTCTTGGCACTTATGTCATATTTGATGAAGGCCATGAAATCCCAATGTTTTAAGGGAAGAAATGCCAAAGACTTAAGAATCTAAAAAACACTCAAAAATCTGGACCTTAAATTTTGATGGGACTAGAAGTAAAAATGGTGCTGGAGCAGGAATTTGTCTTGTTGCTCCAAATGGTGAGAAAATTTTAAGAGCTATCTATTTCCAATTTGCCTATACTAATAATGATGCTGAATATGAATCCTTAGTACATGGGCTCATGTTAGCCAAGAAAAAGAGAGTGAAGAATCTGATAGTAAAAGGAGATTCAGAACTAGTGGTGAAACAAATCAAAGAGAAGGCAATAGCCAAAAATATAAGGATGAGATCCTATAGACACAGAATTTGGGACTTAATAGAAGATTTTGAAGCTATCAATATTGAAGTAGTTCCTATAACCCAAAATTTTGAAGCAAATAGGATGGCATAGATTGGCTCACAGTTTGACCCAGCAACTGGTTTATTAGTCAACTATGAGTCAGTCAGAGTTATAGTAAGGCCAACTATCCTAGATAATGATGAAAATTGGCAAGTCTTTGAAAATTATTCTTAGGTACTCTCATTTTTGTAACAGTCAGGGGAATTTGTTGATCAATTGCAACCCAAAATTGAAGAAGCATATGGATACCAAATTATTCAATTAAAGACCAATAAGCTTCCCAAAGGCTTGATTACTTTAGAAAACCTATTTGATCCAGAAGATGTAAGCCTAGAGAAGAAAAGGTTTCAAGAAAATAAAGCAGATTATTCTGAGATACAAGTGAGTGAAGGGAGAAAACTAAATATTGGAAATTCTGCAACCCAAGAGGAAAGGGAAAAAATAATTGACTTGTGTCAAAGATATGATAGAGTAATAGCCTAGACCTATGAAGACCTTCATGGCTATAATAGAGATATCATTCAGCACACCATAGAACAAATTGAAGGATTTAAGCCAGTCAAACAAAAGCAGAGGCCAATGAATCCAAGGATTGAACCTCTAATGGTGGATGAGTTTTAGAAACTTTTAAATTCTAATATAATTTTTCCAATCAAACACTCAACCTAGGTATCCAATCTATTACTGGTCAGAAAAAATAATGGTGACATAAGGCTTTGTGTGGATTAAAGAGACCTAAATAGAGCATCTCTAAAAGATCACTATCACCTGCCCTCTATGGAATAAATTTTACAAACTGTGGATGGATCAGAGAGATTTTCCTTGCTAGATGGTTTCTTTGGATACAATCAGATTTGGTTGGCTGATGAAGACCAACACAAAACTGCTTTTACTACCAAATGGGAAATGTTTGCATATGCCAAGATGCCATTTGGCCTATCAAATGTTGGAGCTAATTTTTAAAGGGCAATGGATGTAACATTTGGAGAACTCATAAATAAAATCATTCTGATTTAACTTGATGATCTTACTATTTTTCCAAGAATGATGTTGATCATTTTAATCATCTGGAATCTATTTTTAAAAAATATCAAGAGTTTTGAATATCCCTGAATCCCAAGAAGTGTATCTTTGCAGTACCTCAAGGAAAACTAATGGGACATATAGTATCCAAAGAAGGAGTCTCTATAGATCTAGAGAGAATCATAGCTATAATGAACTTGTCCCTACCAGTAAATAAGAAGGTAGTTCAATCCATTCTAGGAAAGATTAATTTTGTTAGTCGGTTCATATCAGACTTTGCAGGCCTAGTGAGACTAGTAACACTCTTGTTGAAGAAAGACCTAGTGTTCAAGTGGACTACATAAGGAAGACAATATTTTGAGGAGTTCAAGAAAGCAATTTCAATAGCCCCAATACTTATTAACCCAGATTTATCTAAGCCTTTTATAATGTATGTTTATGGAGGAGAGTTGAGTATTGTTATTGTCCTACCACATAAAGATGATCAACAAGAGGGAGAACACCCAATAGCCTTTTTCTCAAGGACTCTTAGGGAGTATGAAACCAAATACAACTTTGTGGAGAAATAAGCATATGCTATGGTAAAATCCCTCAAGAAATTTAGGCATATGGTATCAAGAAGTATGATTCTAATACTTGTGGCTCATTCTAGTGTCAGAGAATACATTATGGAAGGTGGGACTACTAAAAAAAGAGCAAACTTAACAAAGATCCTTGAGTATAATGTAGAGTTCAGATCCACTAAGCTAGTCAGAGGTAAGGGTTTGTGTCAATACATGACTCAAGATATGGAAAAGATAATAATTGAAGAAATAGAAATGGAAAGTGTTTTGAGGATACAAGAAATTGATCAGAACTCTTGGGTCACAAACAGGATCCATTTTATGAAACATGGGATTTTCCCAAAAGATATCTCTTAAGACAAGAGGAGATATTATAGGCAGCAAGGGGTCCATTTTGTTTTAATTGACCAAGTTCTTTTCAGAACAAATACTGATAGTATACTTTTAAAATGCATAGATAAAGATGAGGCTAAAAAAACACTACATGAAATGCACCATGGAGTCTTAGGTGGACATATTTTTACAAGAACCACAACTATAAAGATAACTCAGGTAGGTTATTTCTAGCTCACTTTATTTACAGATTGTTATCAACTAGTCAAAAAGTGCTAATCTTGTCAGTATTATGTGATGAGAAGGAATGCAAAAATGCCCCTTAGTCATATAATTGTTGATGAACCCTTTGCTCAATGGGGTCTTGACTTCATTGGAATGATCAATCTGGTGTCAAGTATGGGACACAAATGGATTCTAACTGCCATAGATATTTTACAAGATGGAGTGAGGCAGTGCCACTCAAAGAAGCAATAGAAAATGTGATCCTAGACTTTCTGGGGAATATCACTACTCACTTTGGGGCTCCTCATACCATAATTTCAGATAATGCTAAGGCTTTTTTAAGGGAAAAAGTATCTGACTTTAAACTAAATAATGGAATCTATTTGAAAACTTCCTCAAATTATTACCCTTAGGGTAATGGTTTGGCAGAATCAACCAACATGACACTAGTTAGACTTATTAAGAGAATAGGGGTTGATCATCACAAAGAGTGGCATAAAATGCTTAATATAACATTGTGGGCTGATAGAATTACACCTAAACAAGTGACAAAGATGTCCCCATATGAATTGGTCTATGGTAAGCTTGTCTTAATTCCCCTAAGCTTGGATATTCATGCTCTCCAGTTATTAAAATAGATTGAAATTGAGAAGAATGGCCCCAAGCAGGTCTGACTTGCTAAACTCTTAGAAGTTCAAGAAAAGAGGGATGCAACACATGATTCATTAATGAAGCATCATAAAATAATCCAAGACTACTTTGATAAGAAGACTTCAAACCCCCATTTTGAAGTAGGCTCAGTTGTTTTGAAATGGGATGCAAGAGCTGCCAAGCCAGGTTGACACACTAAATTTGAAGCATTATGGACTAGCCCCTATAAGATTCGTGCATGTAAATAAAAAAATTCATTGAGGTCAAAATGATGGAGGGTGAACCTAAAGAGATTCCTGTGAATGGGATCTACCTAAAACATTTTAGTTAAGCTGTATCTATTATGCATTATAGTTAGATAGTTTCCCTTTCCTTGTTACTTTGTTTTCCCATTTTTCTTTCCCACTCTTTCTTTTAAATAAGTGTTCTAGTTATATGAATACATGGCTTTAAATCAGAATCTTTTCAAATTTTTTGAAATTCTCACATTCATTAAGTCTCTATCAAATCTCTAAAATTCACCAAGTTACCTTTATGTAGCCACTTTCATGACGTGTCTGACTTGTTATCCCATGAAAATTTCATAAGATTTACTAATGGTTATCTGGTTTTAATTCCATTTTTTTAGACTTGATGGGTCATTAAATACCCCAATAACAAGAGTTAAGGCTTAATAGTGTCTCACTCATTCCTACGTCTGTTAAGAAAAATCCCTGTTACTTGCGTCTGCTAAGAAAAATCCTTGTTACTTGTAATTTTGCCTCATAAGCAAACCTACTTAGTAAAAGTGTTTTCCCTATTGTAAAGCTTCCATACTTGTTACATAAGTTAACTAATTCCAAGTATAAATATAGATATGGAGGAGGCACAATATTCACAATAGGGGTTTGGGATTTATGAATCTATTGATAAGATTCTCACAAACAAATCATATGCTTCAGCCCCTACACAACCCTTAAAGACCTATCCGTAGACTAGAGTCCCCAAAGTTGGTTATGCGATTGACCCAGCGAAGGTGAAATATTTTGAAGATGGAATCATGGACCCAACCCTTCAAAAGTTTGGCAAAGCTCTACGAGAAGGGGTGCACCAAGGATGTATCCAGAGGGCCAACGTTGGACAATATGAAACATTTGCAATGAGGATATGGACTTCCCAACTAGCATAATTCATTGTCCCAGGTGTACATCCGTGCCCTGACTTGGTTGAAATATGCACCAAATTGTTTCATACACCCTTAAATACCATATAATAGGGTCAATTCATGGTGAAAATTACATCAAAGGCCATTAGAGACATGTTGGCCATGTATCATGACAAGATAGCCACGTTTCCCACCATTGCCAAAATGCAAAAAATGTTGGCAAACATCAATAATCAATTGAGGTTTCTAAAATCAGAATTGCAATTAGGGGAAGATGATACCACTGTGCCAGTGCTACCAACAAGAAGGGCATAATTTGCATAGGCTAGTCAAGAGGCACTTTCCATGACTAACTCACCCATTTCAAATTTAAAGGGGTTTTTAGGTATTATTCTTATTTGTTTCACCTAATGTTATATTAAAACTCTGACATATTTTCACAATACATGCATCTGAATATGTATGACCCAAGTTTTAGTCATAATAGGACCATTCCTGTGTCCACATGGACACATATCTTGTCTAAAACAAGTGACCCATATGAATTTGGGGAACTTTTTGTTGCCCCTGCCTTTACCTAAGCCCAGAGCTTGTTGAACATAGATTAATTCCATGTGTCAGAGGCCTCATGACAAATTGCACTATTCCTTGTGATTTATTTTTTAGATCCCATCATACTATCATTAGGGTCCATGGTTTTAATGGAGAACTAGTGTTGCTACCCAAGATCTTGATTTTTAGGTTAGCATTCTTAGAAGTCACCTAAAAAGTGTCTACAGTTGATAATTACTATGGCACTGGGAAGAAGAAGAATCAAATGTATGATACTCCATGGATAGAGAAAAGCATGGCCCTAGAGGCCAGAGATGCTGAGCACTTGTTGCTGAGAAAGCTAGCCTTCTTGGGTTTCTTTCTAATTGAAGATAAATGGAGATATGACCCAAGTAGTTTCATAACCTCATGGATCAAGAATAACAAGGTCACCGCTACAATTGTACATGAGGGCCATCCCTTTTGGGAAAATAGAAGAAACCCTAAGTAAGATATTCCTGATTTATCTATAGAATTGAAAAATTTGCCCCTTCAGGAGGCCAGGCCATGGAAGACCTTTTATGTTAAGCAAAAGGATTTTGACCCTAAAATTATAATGACTTCTAGTTTAAGAAGGGCATTGAAGAACAAAGACTGGAAACCTGAAAAAATAGAAGCCTATTGGAAGTATAGGTAGAAATTTTTTGAGATAACTCACTTTTTTCGTAATGTAGATTTAGATGAGAAATGGGAGGTAATATGGGATGAAAGTCATCCATCTCTTATCTCTATCCATGATACAAGAAAACTATAGACACAAGGTGGAGAGTCAGAAGCCAAAGTAGAATCCATTCATATAGTTGTTATTGTCATTATTTGGCCCCAATCTCTCAGTGCCATAGAAAAATAAAAGAGTGGTATTCTCACCACTTAGAGATTTTCCATCAGTGTCAGCCTTTGGGGTTCCCAGTTTTGTACAATCACCACTAGTATTAGTGGTAAATGTTGAAGAGAAGGAAGCACATCAAGAAGAAGAAATGCCAAGGAAACATAAGAGGTTGAAACTTTAGCCTGATTTAAAGGAGATAGAACCCTCACAACATCAACAACTGAGTACATCTATTTCTCCTCGGATACATGTTGTTTCTCCTTCTTCTCAGTCTCTTTCTTCTTTTATATGGGTGGAAATCCCAACAGCCCAAATAATATCACCTGCCACCTCTATTGTGCTAATTTCCCAATTTTCCCCACCTATAGCTACTTAGGCCATCTCATCCCAGGCCACATCATTGCCTTCATTTTCCCCCTCTATCCCAAAGAGAATACCTTCTCAGTTTCCCCCTATCCAACATTTGGCTATTCCTTATTGCTTGCCATAGGGTTATCCTTTTGCAGGTGGGCATATTGCCTCTCCCTCTACCTTCCAAAATCAAACAGACACTGCTAAGAAGGCTAGGGAAGCCTGCATGTGGTAAAAGAGGGAATACAAGACATGAAGCAACGTATTGAAGATCTAGTGGAATTGCGTCTTCCCTCCCCTTTTCCTGATAGAAACACTATGTTAATGGTTGATGAGATCAAGCCTTTGTTGTTACCCAGGCAAAATGATTAGTCAATTTTTCAAGGTTTAACAAATGATTCATCAATGCTAGAAGTGGAAGCTGTCTTGATCCCCATGTCCTAGCTTGAATTTGAATTGATGGCTGAAATTCATATTTTATAGAGTTTTTTTCATAAGGACATCATCAGCCTTGATTTAGCCTTCCAATAATTTCAAAATAAGCAGGGACTATTTGATGCTGAGTGGTCTGTTTATCAAACAGCCTTATTGAAGTTGTGATTTTTGCCATTTTTTATACATTCTTTGGATTCTTTTTTTAGTAGGCTCAAAAGTCCTTAGGGTTGCCAAGAATTGTAGAGTAAAATACTCTACATTTTATTTTTGAGTTTCAGTTGTGCGCTCTTAGTTTTGTCCCTGCACATTTCAGTTTCGTGGCAGTGAAGTTTTTGACATATAGCACGGGTGTGAGTTTCATTTTTTCTTAAATTTTGTCTAAGTATCGAAGTCACATGAAACATGCCAAGTGTCATCATCTGGGACACATTATAATTTCAATAAGTTGCACAAAACATGCCACGTGTCTTATTATATATATCAGTGGAGCATGATAAGTGTCAGCATCCACATTTCAAGTTTCTTATGAGTTTTGAAAGCTTCTTTCAATAAGCTTTCCTCAATGTGCATGGAGGTGCCAAGTGGAAACTATGGAAGTTTTCAATATGTTTTTCTAAAAGTAGTGGATGTTGCTACGTGTCCCTAGCTAAAGCTTAGCGGAAGCCACCAAGTGTCAACATCCACAGTTCTTCATTTTGTTTCATTGTTGATTAAAGACTATTTTGGGCCCCAGGTTTTATTTCTAAAATAAGTGGAAGCCACCAAGTGTCATCGTCTATGTGAATCTAAAATGAGTGTCAAATGTTTCTATAGTGTAGCTAAAGCTCTACAAAGACTGCCATGTGTCACTATCTATAGGGTTTTCAAAAAGTATCTAAAGCTTCTATAGACAAGCAGAAGTAGCCATGTGTCACTTGTTAAACTTAGTAGAAAATGCCACCTGTCCCCATTCCCCTTTTGAAGCTGCTCAGGTAAGAATTATTGTGGGTCCCATTTTCTGTAAGTTGATAAATTTTTGAAGCAGTGGACTGTGATAGATGTCAAAGATGGAGCACTCCTAATACAAAGACACAGTAAAGAGTATAAGTTACGTGGAAGCTACCAAGTGTCATTTTTTGGTGCCTCCTAAATAATGAGATGGTTTTCAAGTGAGGTAAGCAGATGCTGCCATCTGTCTCAAGGGTTTTGTTTCTAAAAATAACAAAAAGTGACAAGCATCCTTGCCCATACAAGCCTAGTGTAGATCACATTATTTTTTGATCTATAGTTTTACATATTCAACATGACACAATATATCAAGTCACATGTGGTTATACAAATTTCTAGATTTTTTAGATACATCACTCACATATCAAAATTGGGTGCATGATACAGATGTTCATATACTCCATCTTCTAGGATTATACAGATAAGGATGGTAGGACATACCATCTTCTTCTTACACATTTTACCAATATTTTTGGTTTACACTCAAGAATTAATTAGGTTGTCACTAGGTTGGACCATATAGTCATATGCAGTGAATTGTCCATTTTAATACTTAGACTCAGACCCAAGATTTTGTGTAGGCTGGAGAACATACATTGGTTTTGGACCTTCAACGTGTATCTGTTTCAGCCAATGAACTTACAGGGAAGCTAAACATTTCAGATTTAAAAGACATCTTCTGTTAGACACTTCTAGTTAAGTTAGACTTCAGTTAGACTATTGGGATTGGATCTTTCATAGGGGGAAGCATCACGTGTACCTAATTCAGCCAATGAACTTGCAGGGAGACTAAATGTTTCAGATCCAAAAAAAATATCCTCTGTTAAACACTTCCAGTTAAGTTAGAGTTCAGTTAGACCATTGGGAAAGGAATGTGCGGGCAATCTTGAGCTAGTCCATTGTTATAAATATAGGTCCAAATGAGGAGAAGATCATCAGGATCAAAAATCATCATTAGAAGAGAGAGAATTTTCTACAAGAGATTATTATCAAGAAGTTTTAGACTTTCTTATTGTGGCCAATAATTTCATTTGCATTTGTTCTATTTTCTTGATTTAGAAATTTTGTATAAATTTGCATGTATATGTGCCTTTTATGTGATTGGAAAATTAATAAGAAGACTGAGTTCTGTGCCTTTCTTGATATTTTTTGTGTTACTACAAAAAATGTCTAAGTTGTGAGCCTTTGATTCTATTTGTTTTCATCTTTTACATTGATCATGCATTTTATTCTCTTTAATGTAATTGAATCCTAAAGATAGCTTCATTGTGCTTAGTATTAAAGGATGATTAAAACTCAAGCGCATCACCATAGTTAAATTTTATTTTGTTGCATTGGTGTTTCTATTTAATTTCTATCCCTTTTGTCACAATACTTTTGAGATAAAGAAGAGCCAGTTTCTTTAAAATCTAGAGGTCATTTCAGGTTGCAAGTCCCACATTCCTGAAACTTTCCATTGTTGGTGTTGGAAACAACACAATTCTAAGCATCAACATTTACCAAGGGAAAAGCTTGGCTAATCATGGGAGTGATGTTAGGAGATAAGTGTTGTGACCTATGAGTCATTTCAAGGGTTGTTAGTAACTCATTGACTATATATTTTTGCAATTTTAGTTTGTTTCCATTAATAAAGTTAATTTGCATGGTGTGCATAGTCCCCAGGAAATTACACTCCTCACACTCCAACATCATGGAGGTGGGTCAAGGTTATGCATGTATATTTCCATCCACTATAAGTTAAATAATGAAAGGGAAGGTAGTTTCTACAACCATGAAAAGAGCAATGTGAACAAATCCATTGAACTCTAAATGAAGAATACATACATGGGGGATTCAAGGCATCAATAAAATATGTACCGCATAATCCTAGAGTTTGATAATTGGATCAAAAGGGTGTTACTAAACACTATTTTTTTGGTTAGGATCCCTACTCCTTAAGAGTACACTTGATTACCTTTGTATAAGCAACTAAACACAAAATTTAACCAGAAGTAAAATGTAACTAGAATTCAGAAACAACACAGAATATGAGAGACAATACAATCTTGTATTAACACTCTTCCAAAAGGAAATACAATGAAGAAATCACACTCTTCCCACACCTCTTGGGTGTACCAGTAATTCTCCCTCAAGAGTTCTCTCTCTCTCAATTACAAACAAAATCAACTCAAACACAAAGTTATTGTTTCAACCAGTCAGTAACAATACTACCAGTACACCAATCAGTAAGTGACAATCAACTCAATAGTTGTTGCCTACTTCTAGTACCAATTACTCAAAGTACTCCAAGTAGATCTCCCTGATCTTGCTCCTTGTTGTGTTGCAGATCTCCTTTGACCTTGCTACCCCGTAGATCTCCTTTGACCTTACACACACACACACACCTGTAGATCAACTAATCTTACTTACCATGTAGATCTTCTACCTAATCTTGGCCAACCTACAAATCAACTTGGTCTTGCACACCTGCAAACCTAGATCTTACACACCTGGAAAAACCCTTGTCCTTGCCTTTGCAAGTCCTTATGATTCTACAAATTACAATATAGCCCCATGGGTCTCTTAAATAGATCCCATACAAATAATAATTAGACTTCCTAATTACAATAATTAGAAATGCAGACTTAAGACTAAAATTAGTCTTTACATGCAAACTGACTGTCTATCTAAAATTAGACTAGTTCTGGAATGCACAAACGACCAATGTTGGTCACTGTCTGTCTAGATATGACTGACATCGGCTGATCCATGATTGATGTCGTTAGCTTCCTGTCTACTCCTGACCAACGTCGGTTGGCCTAACCAACATCGGTTACTATGACACTCAACAAACTCCTCCATGTTTGCATACCTATGAAGCTTTTAGCTCCATAACCTAACAATCTCCCACTTGGAGATAAATAGCTACACCTGTACCTATATATCATCTAATTTGTTTTCCTGGCTTGTATCCCTCTTCAAGTTTAGTCTTGAAGACCAACCACCATAAATCCTATGGTGCTTCTCCTGTCATTCAAGTAACCTGCCATATCCGAATCTACATACCCATGTAGAGAAGTGCTTGACCTTGCATAACATGTATACTTGTTGCTAGTTCCTCTCAGATACCTGAGAATCCATTGAACTACTTTCTAGTGCTCCTTTCTTGAATTGGCCACAAACTTGGTGACAACTCCCACTGCTTGGGTAATATCAGGTCTAGTACTCATGTACTCAACCTCATCATGTGATTTGGGACACTGTTCTATGAACTATCCATTCATAGGTGTGTTAATCGGTTCTACATCTTGCATATTTAACCTCTCTACTATCTTATTCACATAATCATCCTGAGACAACATCAACCTCTGATCTTCCCTGTCTCTAGAAATACTCATGCCAAGGATTTTCACTCCTCCTAAATCCTTCTTAGCACACCACTGAGCTACTTATACCTTTAGCTTAACAAATCCCTACATGTATGAACCTGCAACAAGCATATCATCCACATACAGTAACAGGATAATGTTGCAACCATTATCCAACCTGGTAAAATAAACACAATGGTTACATTGACATTGACTAAAGCCATACTTTGTCATACCCCTGTCAAATCTGTACCACTGTCCTGGATCTTGCTCAAGACCATATACCCTGGCCTTCTATCTCACGTGTCCATTCTCTCCTTTCTTTAACCTAGGAATCCATTCATCTTTCACTACTTTCATTCTAGCTGGCAACTCTACCAAATCTCCCATTTGGTTCTTTCTCAAGGTATCAATCTCCTCATTCATGCCATGCTCCCACTATTTCTTGGATTCTACCTACATTGCCTCTTCAAAACTTTTTGGTTCTTGACCATCTGTGAGCAATAAGTTTAAGTAGTATAAAGAAGGGGAATAATGAATTTGAGGATTACTTACCCTTTTAGTCCTCCATATGGGCGTTTGAGACTTCTTGATAGCTTATTGTCTACCTAAAATCCATTCTCTAGTCGACCCTAGTCTACACCTGACTGGTGTTGATTCCACCTGATCACCAATGCCGGTTCCCTGACCGACATCATTGTCCACCTGGTCATTGATGTCGGTTCCCTAACTGATGTTAGTCTCCACCTACCTGACACCACCGACTCTGGTCTGCACATGACCGACATTGGTACCTGCCTGTTTGATGTTAGTTCTCACCTGACTGACGTCGGTAACTATGTTTTCCTGTGAGTGATGACTTTTACCCGCGAGCTCACTTTGGATCATAACCTTGTCCAAACTACCCTGCTCAGAATTATTTATCCCCATGAGCTGATCTCTGTCCATCATCTCCATGAAAACTAAGGCTTTCTAGTTCTTAAGTTTGTCAAAGACATCAGACTTCCTCTTAAGAACATGCATCCCCTTCTTATTCATGTGACCAAGCCTAGAGAGCCACATCTTCACATCTACATCTGAAGTAGATAAACCAGAAGGAGAATTAGTAATACAAGGAGATAGATAAAGAGTACCTACTTTCTTACCACATGCTAATTCAAGTGCACCCTTGGAAACTTTCCAAGATTTTGCTGTGAGAGTAACTATACAACCCTCATCACCCAACTTTCTTGTAGAAATTAGACTCCTCTTCAGGATTGGGACATGCATGACATCCTTCAACACCCATGTGTTGCCCATCTATAATTTCAGCCATAATTCCCCTTTGACAACAATTTGACAAGGCTCACCAACCCCTAAATAAATCTTTCCAAAGTCTCCATGGACATAATCATGGAAAAATACTCTATTTGGGGTTGCATGGAAAGAGGCAACAAAATTTAAAATGCAAGATTCTACTTTATCCAAGGAACATACAAGAGCATCCTGTGCAATAATACCTGTAACATCTACTTCTTCATTTCCTTCATGCTGATCTTCTACCAAACAACAATCTTTCTTTACCTGATCTTTATTTCCATAATACCGTAATTGATAATTTTTGCCATTGAATTCCTCCATTCTTACTTTAATTTCTTTTTCCATTGCTTTACTCCCACTCAATCAAAAACCCCTGAGAGTGACCTATAATCAACAAACACTAACCTGCTCCAAACTAGGCTCTGATACCAATTGTTAGGATCCCTACTCCTTAAGAGTACACTTGATTACCTTTGTATAAGCAACTAAACACAAAATTTAACCAGAAGTAAAATGTAACTAGAATTCAGAAATAACACAGAATATGAGAGAATACAATCTTGTATTAACACTCTTCCGAAAGGAAATACAATGAAGAAATCACACTCTTCCCACACCTCTTGGGTGTACCAGTAATTCTCCCTCAAGAGTTCTCTCTCTCTCAATTACAAACAAAATCAATTCAAACACAGAGTTATTGTTTCAACTAGTCAATAACAATACTGCCAGTACACCAACCAGTAAGTGACAATCAACTCAACCATTGTTGCCTACTTCCAGTACCAAGTACTCAAAGTACTCCAAGTAGATCTCCCTGATCTTGCTCCTTGTTGTGTTGCAGAACTCATTTGACCTTGCTACCCTACATATCTCCTTTGACCTTGCACATACACACACATGCAGATCAACTATCCTTACTTACCATGTAGATATTCTAACTGATCTTGCACAACCTACAAATCAACCTGGTCTTGCACACCTGCAAACCTAGATCTTACACACTTGGAAGAACCCTTGTCCTTGC
The DNA here is from genome assembly GCA_037957365.1 of Torreya grandis. Lineage (NCBI taxonomy): Eukaryota > Viridiplantae > Streptophyta > Pinopsida > Cupressales > Taxaceae > Torreya > Torreya grandis. The sequence goes on from JARHVA010006095.1 coordinate 815,709, forward strand.
CTTTGCAAGTCCTTATGATTCTACAAATTACAATACAGCCCCATGGGTCTCTTAAATAAATCCCATACAAATAATAATTAGACTTTCTAATTACAATAATTAGAAATGCAGACCCAAAAATAAAATTAGTCTTTACATGCAAACTGACTGTCCATCTAAAATTAGACCAGTTCTGGAATGCACAGACGACCGACATCAATCACTGCCTATCTGGAGATGACCGACGTCGGCCAATTCATGACCGATGTTGGTAGCTTCCTATCTACTCCTGACCAATGTTAGTTGGCCTGACCGATGCTAGTTACTGTGACACTCAGTAACCTCCTCCATGTTTGCATACCTGTGAAGCTTTTAGCTCCACAACCTAACATTTTTTTAATTTATTTGTTGTATATGTATATTAATTTAGGGGATAACTTATAATGGTGAAGAGTAATGCACGAAATGAGGTGATATCCACACATGGCTAGCCAATTAGAAGGGTTAAAAAAATTAGTTTAGAAAGGCAACCCCAAAAGTGCCATGGGGGGGGCATCTTATTCCAAATGGTAGGAATGATTTTGAGTGCAAGAATGAGGGAATTATACCCCTCTTGGCTTGGGAAAAATTCCAAGTTGTTAACAGTCAGAGGGAAGGCACAATTTATGAATATTTTTCATCCTATTTTCTTCTGGTATGTTCTGAAATTATCCTACTACATTCATGGCTAACATCATACATTAAGGGAATATTTTGAGGCATAGAAAATCCAAGAAAGGTTACTAGAAAGTTTGGTATAAGGTCTAAATTCTTTTCACCAAATTTTCTTTTTTTTTTTGGGTTTGCTAATATGGTATTTTCAATCCTTGCATGGTTATTTTCATTGGCCAACTTGTTGTATGTTACAAGGAGATGTTGGGTTAATACCGACTATATCATTTTCATGTTATTAGCCATGAAAATGATTTGCATAAAGCTGATGTTATCAGTTGTGAACAACAACATGTTTGCATAAAAACAAAGGAAAAAATTGATGGAAATAGTTAGAGGGAGGGTTTAGCTAAAAGATATCTTCATGGCAGCCACCAAGGCACCTAGTTAAATGAATTTTTGAGTGTTGTGACTTGTTTTCAGCCCATCCATAATCTTATTTGTATCATATATTGAGTGGGACACCTTTCCAAGTCATGAAAGGATATATGAGAACTCAAAGTTTTGGTATTCCAAAACCTTCATTCCACGAGAATAGTCCAATGGGATGGCTAAAACACAATGATTGGGGATTTCATCATTTGAATGGAATTCTTGAGAATCTTGCAAGTAATGGAAAAAATTTAGTTGTCATGTCTATGAAGCATGATTAGGTGTGATCACAAAGTGTTGTTAAAAACTAGTTTTTTATATAACTTGTTTGCTCCATGTGTAGGTGTGAGAGGTGACAATTTTTATTTCAGTTGGGATTCATTCCCAATCCACATTGAACATCATTCATACCTAGCTTTGGAAGGTACATCACTTTTTTCTAGTGAAGAGATCAGCTTACCATGGTTTTAGATTGAATACAAGGTTGCCACTTTCATAAGGGTTGATTGGATTTGTTCCATGCCAAAGATAGATCAAAATTCAAACATAAAAAAGTTAGCTAAGTGGGAAGATACAGGGCACCTGATTTTACAATTGCTCGAGGATAACTAATTTTGGGGAGGGATAATTCTAATGTCCGCCTTTTCAAAAGAAATGAAAATAGGTTGAATATCTTTAGCTTAGTTTTTCACATAGGCTAAGGAATGGTAATTGGGGACATTTATTTTAATAATTAATTAGAGTTGCCTGAATAATGATTTTAATCATTTGTTATCTTAAGAAAATTTTAATTGATTATTAGAATAATGGATCTATCATGATTAATTATTTAAATTACCTAAAAATTGGTCTTCACCACTCTTAAAATTAAGGTAATTTAAGTAAATAATTGGAAAGTATTTAAAATTAATTAATTGCTCAAATAAGTTATTTTTGTCACTCTTTCAAATAAAGCAATTTGATTAATTAATTATTAGATTATTTACCACACAAGTAATTTTAATTACTACTGTTTATTACGTAAAAACTAATTTAATAATGGGAGAATAAATTATGACCTTGTCAACATTTGAGTTGCTCCAAATTAGAACACCACCCTTGGGTGGTGTCCAAAAATGGAAAAGAGGAATTAAAGGTCGACAATGATTTTTAATTCATGCATTGGACTCCCTCACATGGTTCACCTCTTTGGGAGGGTATTTATTTCAAGCAAGGGATCCATTTTTGAGGTTATGCTAATTTGGATATTGAATCTTATGCTCAAGTATGTCAAATTTAAACAAGTGACTTGTGGACAAAACCCTTCAAGTGCACAAAGGAGTTTGGGGATGAAAACCTCCATTCTTATACATAAGGTAGCTATATTTGAGGGTTGTATTTGTGCCTTAGATTTGTGAATTGCAGATTTTCACCCTCTCTTCAGGGGGTGACTTGATTTAGAAAGTGTATTTATGTGTTGGGGTTGCGTGGCTTGCTAGTGGAAGCTATTTACAAGTTTTTAGGGAGTTTTAAAGTGTGGTGACATCATCACTTGTGTTGAAGAACCCATTAAGGACTGCACTATAAGGGAATAACCATCTTCTAGAATTTGTGAATTTATTACCAAATTATTTTAGCTAGGGTGAATTAGTTTGGAGATGCATTTTTAAGGTTTGAAGGGATATTTTGTGCCCAAATAATATTCTAAATTTTCTATATTAGTTTTGAATTTATTTTTGATTTTTGTGAGGACTTTGGAGGATATTCGGACCTCAAATATATTTTAAAAATTTATAATAAATTTTTTATATTTATTTAATCATTTTGGTGCAATTTATGAAGGTGATATATTATATAATTTGTCATCAAAAGACTTTCATAAATTACATTGAAATTTTGTACCTAGGTGCCTAGGATTTGAAGATTCATCGCACATTTCCAAGGGTTAATTTGCATGATTCGATTGTCTACTTGTGTGCTAACCTTAGCATATTTTTATTCTAAATTTGGGAGTGTTATTACAACTAAGGTTTGTTGTTATAAAAATTACAATTTTACATTTTGGTTAGGGTTGCCAAAAAAATTTAGAATTTAAAAAATTGTCATATTTGGGGACATTACAAAGTTGTTCCCTTTTAACATCCTTTTGGTACATCTGAGGTATAAAACCTCCACTAAATCAGAAAGGAAGGTTGGAAGCTATTATTATTTTATTTACGAAATGTATGAGTAGATAAGAATCTTCATATACAATAGTGAAGATCTTCATCAAGAGGTGTTCTTCCCATGGGAAGGTTCAAGGATCGATAATTACATAAGGCCCATGGTTAGGATATCCTATTAGTTGTTACGATTCATTGAGGAAAAAAATATTTGGAAAGAGAGGATTTCCATGTCTCCATTTTTAGCATGACACTATTGAAAACCTTTATGTTTTCTTAGTTTCCTGAACGCTGAGGGAAAAATTGAAAAAATAAGGGAAACATTTAGTTTTCTTAAAAACAGTTGTAAAAGCACTTTATTGTTATAATTTAACTTAATTTGGGGCCTTTTTGAGGGTCATGGGTACCAATCCACTTAAGTGTATCATAAGAGGTATTCTTTTTATAAATTGAAAAAATATCAAAAAGGTATTTTCCTCCAATTTGGATAATTGACTTGGGGGAGGAGTATAAAAGCATTTGAGGGTTCATTTGAAAGGCATATTGAATCATATTTTAAAATTAAAGTTTTGAGAATGAAAAATATTGAGTTATTGATTTGGAGATTAAAACCTTCAAACCAAGGAGTGAGGACACAAACCCTCATTTCTTATCTAGGGCAGATTTATCTTGAGATTACAATTAGGCATAATATTCAGAAAAAGAAAAAGAATTGGTTGAAAGGTTGGCGATTTGTTTTTAGATGTTGCTAAGTTCTTGGGAGGTTGGAAATCTGATCTAGGAGGTTAGTTACTAGGGCTTGGAGACACTAATTCTATTTTATTTGTTTGAAGACCCCTAATTTTAGGCTTGCATTGGATGTATTGCTAGAAACATTAATTTTCAGCTAGGGTGACTTGATTGGTGAAGTATTTGAGAGGGTTTGATAGGCTATTTCAAGCCTAATTAATATTCTAATTTTTATTATATTTATTTTTATATTTATCTCTATTTTAAGGATATTTTTGAGAATTTTTAGGTTGGAAAAAGTACCAAAAATCAACATTTAATTCTTTGTAATTTTTTGCATGTTTTGCACCAATGTGGTTGAGTTTATTGAGTGATTTTATGCCATAAAAATTATTAAAACATTAAATAAATTTGATACTAGGGTTTCATAATTTATTTTTAGTAATTTATGAGTTTTGGCACTTTGGGTTTGATAAGAGAAATCAAGAAATATATTCTTTGATTAGGGTTTGGAAGGAAGTCCCAAATTTAGAGTTTTATCCTATTTTGGGATATTTAAAAAACCCACCCACATTTTTCCACTACCTTCATTTTGACTACCTCTAGAAAAAATTCCACTATTTTACCCATGATTCCAAATTCAAAATAAGAACATACATGAATGATCATCATTTTTGGGCCCAAAGATAGTTTTCTATGTCTGCTTTCATGTGTTAACACTAACCATCACATCTTTTCATGTCAAAAATATCTAGCTCAAAGTCATGAAATCTTAGAATCTCAATTTTTAATATACCAAATGAAGGTCTTTGACCCCTAGCTATAAATTTAAACTTTCAAAAATAATTTCTCAGATTTTTTAGAATAACTATATCTTTGTAACCATGAACCCTATTAACAAACTGAAATAAACACAAAATTACCAATGTGGCAAGGGATTTTATGGTGCTAACAATTTATTTTTTCAATTTTATTGAGTTTTATATATATTTTTATGGGCTTATCGAACCCATTCTAGCACTAATGTATCAGACCTAGTCTAACACATATTCATTATACCCAACTTAGTACCTATTTACTAGAGCCAACAACCAATGATCAGAGATGAAAGTGATTCTAAAATCATCCAAGTAAGTTAAGGTACATAGTTTATTTACATTCATTTATCTCAATTTTACGATCATTTATTATTTTTGGTGCAAATGTTTTCATAAAGTACCATCACTCACTACACTATTATGACAAACAATAATCTTCAGGGGAAGAATGGGATAGGGGGACTTGGGGTCATATGTGTACACATTATATTTGTTTTATTGATACTTTTATTTTACATGTATTCTCTACTCATTAATCTCCCTGAGTGTATGCTTTTGTATACAATGGGCATGGGTGGTCTAGATTATAGCACTTTCAGAGAGGTGTGTTTGAATGTTCCCCAATTAGGAGATATTATTCCAAACTTTCACTATTTTTTATTTTTATCTTATATGTATTTCATCAAACACTTTGCATACAACAAAATATGAAGAATTTATGAATACTAACAATCATAATGGTTGTAACTAAAATTCTGAATCATATATTTATCATTAAACCATGCTAATGATTCAAAGGTTTCATAGATACATTTTTTCAAATGGTTTACAAGCTTTGTATATAGATGAAAATGATTACAAGAGTAATACAACTTGTTACAAAAAATCATAGGTACAAATGCATATAATAATTGTTATTTAACCTTCATAGTGAATAAAAATACACAAGGAAGCATTATTATGCTGATGTAGTAGTGTCAACAACTCTTTGAATATCAGATTCAACCTTATAAACTCTTATCACAACACTGGAAACAATAATATTCTTCTACAAAAATGTAAGTTGGGAAGTTCCTAGCTGGGCATCTAGCTATTCATAATCTAGAACCCCAATAAGAGGCAATGAATCACATCTAAAAGCCCTACATCTTTATACTCCACCAATACTTACTCAACAAAACTCAACTCTATTTGTGTAATGTCCTCCTTTAGAATAGTTGAGGCTAGAAATATATAGGGGTTTGAAACCATGTATATGGAGCATCTAACATACAATAACTATCAGAGCAATTGAAGATAAACAAAAAACCCTGGCTTGGTATTGTCTCAATCCAAAATCAAAATAATAATAAAAAATCTTTTCAATACCTTCAATTTTTTATTTTTTTTTCAAAAATCTCAAATAAATTTCAACCATGTAAATCTGAAAATTCAAATACCAAAACCTAGAAAAAAAATTAACTCTTTAGCACAAACTATTTGATCTATAAATATTCAATACAAATATAAATCCTAGATGAATTCATCACCAAATACTTTATACACAAACTATGACTCTGAATGAATCACATAGTATTGGATAGAGATGAATCTTTCACCACCGAAATCAATCTTTCCTTAGGGTTTCATCTCAGGCATAATAGATGAACAATGTTCAAACATACAAAGAAAACTAGGTTATATAAAATATTTAACCTTTTACAAATGACTCATATTAACCTCCTTTTATAACCCTAAAAAAACTTTCTAGAAGTTATATTCTAAATTCATTTTTAATAATAATCTTTCAGCTCCAAATAAGCGACTTTATTTTTATTAATTACTTTTCAGTTCTTGAAGTCACTTAAAATTATCCTTTATAAATAATTAAAATTAATTTGTCTTTTAATTCACTTTTTTACAGATTAAATATTAATTATTTAATATTTTAATTATTTTTCACACATTCACCTAAAGTTGTAAAAAATTCAAAAATAGCTTGAAAGTGAAATTTGATAACACCAACATACTATGAAGCTCACTAGAGATCTAACTTAATGAAAACTAATACTTTCCAAATATATTAGTCTTTTCCAAAAGATGTAGAATGCCATTGAAATGTCGTAATGATCTTGAAAAGAACTAATGAACTCATCTTGATCCCCTGAACACAATGCCACTAACTGAATGTCATTATGAAAATGCTACCACTATCTAAGAAAATTGGAGCTTCTAAAGATGTTGAGAGACTATAAAAAGAAGGGGACATTATAGTGTTTTGGGGTATCCTCCATACTACCACTTTTGTACCACTTTCACATCATTAAATTTGTCCTCCTTTGTGATATCCCCATTTTCATGTCATGAATAAGCATGCATTAAAGTTGTTTGGTCTATTTCCCCATAGACTAAAGGAACCCTTTTTAGAGAATTATATTTTATTTGTTAATTATTAAATGTTGAAATAGTGACTTTTATCATAAGGCAATTATTAATTAATTAATATAGTATTTGTTAACAAATGGATTTCACCACTAAGGTGCTTAAATGAATCAATTATTAATTTATTTGATTTAATTTAATTTTAATTTCTATTTTAATTAATATAACTAATCAATATATTATTATAAAAATAAAATGCTGGCATGGGAGATAAAGCAAGGAAATATAAGCTATTCTATAAAGTGCAAGCAATGGCTTACGAGATATTTTATCTTCCTAAAGTTGTTCACCCCATTTGAAAGATACAAACATAAGGTGAAGGCTATAATGGAGGCCATGTTAAATTTTGATAATTTGTTCTTCATTCTTGAAGAATATATTGGGATGTATGCCCAATATATGTTCACTACTTTGATGTTGATTAATCTAAAAAAGGTGTCTTTTGACAACACCTTTGCTAAGGAGATCTTGTTCTTGCCCTAGAAGTAGGGGTGATTTACTTTGAGAAGTTATTGTGATGTTTTGTGAGGGTTTCATGGTTCATTTTTCACATGTTAACCTGGATAAATATTTATCCTATTTTTTCAAGTGGAGCGAACCACCTCTGAAGCTTGGATCAATTTGGAGGCCTCTTTTGGTGTATTTTATTCAAATTGAATATTCTGATTTTATTTGCAAAATTTTTACATATTGGTGTGAGTAATTAGAGGAGTTTCATGAAAGGTTTGAAGTAAAAAATTAAAAAATAATTTTTAAAATTATTATTTAATTATGTTGACAAGTTTTGAAGACTTTTTCACTTGCAAAAGGCAACATTTCACTTTCCTATTTTTTTGCTAATTTTCTTACACTTGGCAAGTCGAGTGATTGGCTTGGAGATTCATTTTAGGTCATTTCTATGACCAAAAAAGTTTGTTGTGTTTTTTTGGTATTTTTCAAGTACTTGTGGTAATTTTTTGGCAAGGGTTTGAAGAGAAATAACTCTTAGAATAGTAGTTGTATTTTTGGAATTAAATCAGAATTTTAGCCATCAAAAGTCGCATTAGTGCTTCAAAATTTTGACAAAAAAGTACTTATTTCATGCGTTTAATTATTTAATTATTTATATAAATTCTTAGTTAATTTTGGGACAAGTTATTAGCTGGAATTCATCTATAAATCCTTACTATTGTGGCATCTAGGGTTTCTATGGTTTGACAAGAGTTTTTGAGCTTATTTTACAAACTAAGGTTTACTGATTATATTTTTAAAAATTATGGAATTTAGGAAAAAATCCATTTTATATGAAATCATCTCATTTGGGGATATTATAGTGGTGTTAGAGCATCGGTATTGTCTACATGTGAGTGGGTTTTTAAATGAAAACATGGAAAGAGTTCATAGTTTATCAAAAGAAGAAAAAGACTATGGGGGACCAAGAGCCTCAAGGGTTCTCTTTAGAATAATTTAAGCTTATGCAAAGCTTAATCAAATAAATCCAAAACTAAATTCAACAAACATTGAGTATATAAATTGCAGCCATGTTGAAGAATGCTACTATTCCAATGAAGGATCACCCCTTCAATGGAGAAGGACATTCAAATGATAACAAGAAGGTTCATATTAACCCCCCTCATAAATAATTCAAGGACATTTTCATGAAGAAAGAACTAGTAATAAAGAAAATGATGCGAAGGGAGGATATTTTAGAGATTTTTCAAGGATACTATGTAGCCCTAAGCTTAGCCACACAAGATCTTTTGTCTTTTCAGAAATTTTGTGAGATGAAGGAAGGAACCAAATCAAAGGCTCCTAATATGCAACCTCGTAAATATTTTTAACAAATGTTGGGTAAGATTTTTATTCCTATTTTTGATGGTAGATACAAACTTCTAATGAGATCTTGGTTACATAAGTTGGAAACATATTTTTCACTTAACACCATGTTTTAGGAGGAGGCTCTAAAATTCATCACCCTACATTTGGAGAGTATCGCTCATAAGTGGTGGTTTCATGGCCTAGTTACATGAGGTCATAGATCTATTACTACCATGGAGGAGTTTGGAAAAATAATCATTGAGAAGTTTGATATAAAAAATACAAAAAGACATTTTTGTGAGTTAGCTCAACTCAAACAAGACCATGATGTTGAAAGGTATGTTGTTGATTTCCAAAAAGTTTCAATTATGGTACCTGATATTAGTGAGAAGAGGTTGATTGTTTTATTTTTTGAGGCTTTTATTGAGCCTTTAAAAGGTTTGGTTAAGAATTTTAACCCTCTTTCATTATAATATTATATCACTAAGGCTTTGGATTTAAAATTTTCAACATATAGGGGTTATGAAGGGCCAAAATGGTAGCCAAGGGAAGTCACTTATTTGCTACCCAAAGGGAAAACTATAGGGCAGCCAAAGACTGATTTTAGTGGGAAGCAAAGAGCACAAGGTGGACAGCCCAAATCACCATGTAATGAGCCATAAAAGAAGCCTTTTTCACCATATGTTCCACCTCATAGATTGCTTCTCTACAAAAATAATATGAATGATGAAAGAGATGAATTAAGAATGTATGGCTTATGTTTTACTTGAAAAACTCCATGGACCAAAGGCCACCATTGCATGGTCAAATTCCATAAATACTACATTGAGGTAATTGATAATTACTCATATTTTGATATTATTGATACTAATGATTGACATGAGGACAATGTAGTTGATGATCATGTGCATGAAGATGACACATCAGATACGGGCAAAATGCTTACTACTCGTTTAGGGTCTCTAGAGTACTATCATTTCAAAGTAGGAGTAACTATAAAATATCACAAGGTAATCATCTTAATTGATAGTGGTTCTACACATAATTACATTGGAAAATTTTTTGTAACTAAACTTGATTTGATTGTAGAAGACTTCAAGGGCTTGAAAGTAACCATAGTAGATGGATTGTCTCTTCCTTATACCAAAAAAGCCACCAAGATTTCTATTGCATTGGGGGAGCATGAGGTATGTGATGATTTCTATGTAATTGACATTGGAGAGATGGATCTTGTTCTTAGATTCTAATGGTTGTATTCAATGGGGGAATTTACCCTAAATTATCAAAGCTTAATTCTCAAATTCAATGTATTTGATAAAGAGGTAACACTTTAAGGTATGGTCAAGGGGTCACCTCAAATTTCTTCTATATTAAATAAGGGTTTACAAGAAGATGGAAAAATATGTTGTCTTTTATAACAATAGATTGGAAAGAGTTAATTAGCATGGAATATGCTAAAATTTAGTTTACTAATAATTTGTTTCAGGAGGTGATTGTTGATGATATATTTTGAATTATGCATGGCCTTATACTTTACAAGGAAAGGGTTTATTTGGTGCCCCAATCCAAGGTAAAGCACATAATTTTAAGGTCTGCCCATGACACTCTTTTTGTTGGCTATCAAGGGTACTTTAAGACCTAAAAACTAGTGAGGGAAAGGTTTTATTTGAAGGGATTAAAGAAAAAAATTCTCAAATATATCCAGGAATGTTTTGTATTCCAAAAGAATAAAAGTGAGCATGAATTTTTAGTAGGTCTCTTGCATCCCCTTTCCATTCCTTCACAAAAATGGGAGAGCAGCTTTATGGTTTCATTACAATATTTTCGATGGTTCAAGGTAAAAATTATTTATATGTTGTGGTTGATAGACTTAAAAATTTTTCTCACTTTATCCACTTTCAATTAAGTAAAATAATCTTATGATTGTTGATGTGTTTTTTAAAGAAGTATTTAAGCTACATGGGCTACCCAAAAACATTGTTAGCTATAGGGACAATAGATTCATGAGTATATTTTGGAAAGAACTCTTTAAATTGATAGGTACTGAGCTCACTACTAACACCAGTTATCATCCAAAAACTGATGGGCAAACAAAAAATGTGAATAAATGGTTGGAAGGATATTTGATGAACTATATTTTACAACAATAGTCAACATGGATAAAATGGTTGCATATGGCTGAGCATTGTTACAACCTAAGCTTCCACATGTACATATATATGATTCCTTTTAAGGCACATTACGGTTATGATGCTTAATTTTTTATTGATTTGATGATGGAAGATAGTAGAGTGCCTGGGGAAAAGGACTTGGTACAATAAAGTTATGACATCATGAGAGAACTCAAAGAGAACATACAACATGCTCATAATCAATAAAAATTATATGCATATCAACATAGAGTGGAAAGGTCATTTGAGGTAGGGGACTGGGTCTTTTTAAGGTTGCATCCCTATAGGTAATATTACCTCAAACAAAGTGATTCAAAAAAATGGAAACCATGATTTTATGGGCTGTATAAGGTAAAAGACAAGGTGGGAGAAGTGGCATATGAACTAGAGCTTCTAGAAAAGGGTAAGATTAATAATGTGTTTCATATTTCTTGTCTTAAAAAATTTCTTGGATAACATACTACCACTTTTTTGGAGCTAGACCCATTAGACAAAGAAGGAAAAATAATATTGATTCCATAAACTATCATGGAGGTTCGTGAAAAGAAGTTAATTAATCAAAGAATCAATGAGTATTTGATTAAATGTAAGTATTTTTCATTTGAGGATGCTTCTTTGGAAGAGGAAGAAATTTAAATGCATCCAAATTTACAATTACTTGAGGGTAAGCAATTTTGAGAAGGGAAGATTATGATGTCCCCATTTCCACAACATGAATAAGTAGTTATTAAAGACATTTAATCCATTTCTCCATAGACTAAATGAATCTTTTTTAGGGATTTATATTTTATTAGTTAATTATTAATTGTCAAAATAGTGATTTATATCATAAGGCAATTATTGTTTAATTAATAGAGTATTTGTTAAAAAGTATTTTTATCACTAAGGTGCTTAAATGAATTAATTATTAATTTATTTACCTTAAAGTAATTTTAATTAATTTTTTAATTAAGGAAACTAATTAAATTATTATTCAAAAATAAAATGTTGGCATGGGAGCTAAAGCAAGGAAAATAAAAGATATTCTAAAAAGTGTAATCAATGGCATATGAGATATTTTATCTTACCAAAGTGGCTCACCCTCTTTCGAAGATACAAATACAAGGTGAAGGCTACAATGGAGGACATGTTGAATTTAGATAATTTTTTCTTCATTCTTGAAGAAACTATTGAGATGCATTCCCAATATAAGTTCACTACCTTGGTGTCGATAAATATAAAAATGGTGTCTTTTGACACCACATTTTCTAAGGAGATATTGTTCTTACCCTAAAAATAGGGGTGATTTACTTTGAGGAGTTTGTGTGAAATTTTGTGAGGGTTTCATGGTTCATTTCTTGCATTTTAACCTTGATATATATTTATCCTATTTTTAAAGTGTAATGAACCACCTTGAAATCTTGAAGCAAAGGTTTGAAGGCCACTTTTGGTCTATTTTATGCAAATTAAATATCTGATTTTATTTGCTAATTGTTTGCTTATTGATGTGAGAAATTGGAGGAGTTTCATGAAGGGTTTAAAGTATAAAATTAAAAAATAATTTTCAGAATTATTATTTAGTTAGTTTGATAGGCTTTGAAGACTTTTTCACTTACAGAAGGCAATATTTCACTCTCCTATTTTTCTGCTAATTTTCCTACACTTGGAAAGTGGAACAATTGGCTTGGAAAAACATTTTTGGCCATTTCTATGCCCAAAAAAGTTTATTGTATTTGTTTGGTATTTTTGAGGCATTTGTGGTGATTTTTGGCAAGAGTTTGAAGAATAAAAATGTTCAGAATAATAGCTATATTTTTAGAATTAAATCATAATTTTCAACCATCAAAAGTGGCATTGGAGCTTCAAAATTTTGGCAAAAAAAGGTACTTGTATCTTGCATTTAAATTTTTGATAATTTATACAAATTTTCAGTTAATTTTAGGAAAATTTATTGGTTGGAATTCATCTATAAAACCCTACTATTATGGCATCTAGGGTTTGACATGGGGTTTTGAGCTTATTTTTCAAACTAAGGTTTACTGATTGTATTTTCAAAATTATGAAATTTAGGGAAAATCAATTTTTTATGAAATCATCCCGTTTCTAGACATTACATCCTTAGTCTCCTAATACTTCTTGTGACACCTTTTCCTATATTACTTTCTCATCATCAATGTCATCACTCTAGTTGATGATGTCCCTTAAAACACCTATTTTTGGCTAATGTCATTGGTCAGGACAATGACATACTTATTTCTTCAAGGTTATTTATATTATAAAAATGAGACTTGAATTGAAAAGTAGTGAACCATATGTATAGGTCTCACCTCATGATTTATTGATAGGCAACAACATCAATTCACTATGTCTAGGCTTGTAATCCCTCCCTTAGAAAGAACAAGAGGATTTATTATTGATGGAGTTTACACTTAAGGAAGACAAATTAGCATAAAGGCCTTGATGTAATGTCCCCACATGAGAAAATTGGGACAAACTGGGGTTTTCCATCAAACCTTATTTCAAAACTAAAAATAATATGAATGTTGCCCTAAAAAAGAACAAACATTAGAAATAATAGATGCTCAAATTCCAAGTAATAACACTCGATAATAACCCTAATAATTAATGAATATAAAATTACAATAAAATACCTCTTTTTATGACAAGATGGAATGTTGATGTGGCTGAAATTTCCTTGTAATAATTATGATTTTTGAGATACTATTATAGATACGTTTTCCCTTCCAATCAACATTGAAACCCTTCTATAAACTCATGATAAATATGCATAAAATACTTGTAATTTATTATGGCTTCCAAAGAGACATTTAAGGATGCCAATAGTTAATTTAGCCCCTCCAAACAAGTCTCTACACTTAGAAAAATAGGAAAACAAATATGAAATTCAAATCCTTATTTTATCCCTTCCATAATGTCTCTAAGTTCCCAACTCAATTGCCCCACTTGGAAAAATATTAAAATATTTTTCTAAATATAAACTAAATCATTATCTTTTAATATTAAAGCTCAAAAGCACTCTAACAACCTACCCAAGTGAATCAATCAACTAAGGAAAATTATGCAAATAATTTTTTGAATTATTTTCCTTATTTTCAGCACTCAATAATTTATTATTTGTTTTAAACAATTGAAACTCCAAAAAAATTATCTTCCAAAATATTAGAAATTTCAATGGAAATGTTAGTTCAAAAAAATAAAAAAAATAGTAGCTTTCAAAAAAAATAGAACAAGAATTTTCTCTCCATACGAAGTCCCTCAAAAGTAGTTTCAAAGTTATAAAAATCTTAGTTACATCTTTAGATTCTTCCAAAATCAATTAAACTCTTAAAACTAAGTTTACCCACCTCTTTGACTTACAAATCATGAATTTACAACTCTCTGAAGGGTTTGCAACAATTCCTTGATTAAGGTAGTGTCTAAAGACACCTTTTTATATCTTTTTACATACAATTATGCACAATTATGATGAAATTACAGCCTTTGAATAGAGCTGCCCTAGTAGAAGAATAAAAAAATTTATATCCAAACTGCTTGGTGCACTTGAATGTATTTACTCCTAAGTCATTTATTCAGTCTTGGCATACTTGCATAATAATTTTAATATCTAAAAATACATAACCTTTGAATGAAAATCTCACCCTCCTTTTTTATCCATGCCCTAAGTGTGGTGCCAAAAATAGGAGGGAAACTCTTTATATTAAAAATATTAAAAGAACCTCCTTCTAATTTCACTTTAGGCCTTAAGTTGATATGACCCTTAAAAAAGGCCCAAACTTAAGTGAAAATTAGATTGTTATTAATTTATTTTAAGCATTTAAAAATACTTTTTATTTTAATAATAATATTATTTTGATTTTAAAATGGGGACATTACAATCCTCCCTACCCAAAATTGTTTGACCTCAAACAATTACAAAATCCATGGGGTTGTCTTCACACTCTTCATGATGCACTCACCAACTGAAATTTCTTCCCACTAAAAATAAGCTCCAATTTGAATTCACAACTTGTTAAATTTTTATCTTGGATTCTATCCCCATGAGTGAAAAGTGTCATCAAAACCTTCTAAAGACTCCCAATATCCCCAAAGAAATAACACATGACATATTGGTTTGTCTTTGATGTATCTTCTAATATTTATTAATGCACCCTCAAAATATGTTTCCAAAACTTGGAAATAAGTAACAACAATCTCACCTTGAGACATACTTTGAATGAAATTAGCACATAGATGTAATCTTCCATGAGTGTGTCTCAAAACATGTCGCATGCCATCTCTTTTTTACTTACCTTTATCACATCCTTCATGCATAAGAAGAAAATAAAAATGATCAAATAAAATCGTCAACCAACCTATAATATAGGATTTTACCTCTACTTCTTTATCAAGCCAAAAGCATTCCTCATCATGAATGTTTTCAGAATAGACCATAGGCTAGAATTTATCAAAAAAATCATAGCCTTTACGTTTCACATGCTAATGTACTTACCACCCCAACTTAGAAATTTTTGAATGATAAAATTAAAAATTCATCCATGCACATATCCTTTCCATCATGAGTTGAAGAAGACACCAATTTTTTAATTTTTTGTCCTCAATAGGTTCCTATACATGACCCTAAAACTCAAAAATTTCTTAGACAAAAATATCAGACCTTATACCACTGATTTAAAATTTTTCATTAGGATGAAAATGTCACCAAAATTGAATTTGAAAATGGTTTAAGGTGGTATATGTAGTGAATCATACTAAGAATTTCTTCGTGTCCTTGTGAAGAAAAATCCTCCAACTATTCACTACTTTCCCTATTTTCCATAACATGGGCCCTTGCCCAATACAAAAGGTGTGTCAATTATTTATTTATGACTCCAAAATCATGAACATACCTTGGAATATGGGGATACCTAGAGTAAATTAAGGACATTTTTTTCCAATCAAGTGTTTTATCCTCTTCTCCTCTCTTTGGAACACAAATATTAGAATTATGCATACTTACTAGATAGGCAGGAAACTAAATTTCCCTTGGAGCCATTGGTTGTCCATAATCAAAATTTGTATTCTCTTTCCATGGCCTAAAAATCACACTTGTATCACTCAACTACTTTTCCATCTCAATCAGTTTCCGTTATTTAGAAATCACCACATTCTTTATATTATTCTTGGTTATAGCAATCAATCTCCCTAATTTTCCTACACATAAAACAAACAATTTAATAAAATTAATAATATTTAATAACACTTTTTTAAATTTAATTATCAAACTCAAGGATCATGAAGTGCATCCCTTCATGATGTCTTGATTATTTCTTGCAACTCCCTACCACTCAGATTTCAAAAGGTGTATTTACATCCTTCTTGACATTATTGTGTCAAATATTTTCCCTCTTCAACCTTCCCCTTATATTTGTTGGAAATCTAATCATATATTTGCAAACCACTTCAATGATGTTGAGGTGTGAGAGGCACACCTTCCTAGGGTCAATATTCATCATGGAATTAATTTTTTTTGGGAAAAATAAAATAAAAATATGAAAAAAATTAGTTAATGAATTATCAATAGCCTTTATAATGACCCATGGGTCATAACACTTGTCACATATCACTACCTTCATGATTAGCTAAGTTATTTTTTTGGTAAGTCCACATAAAAAAAAATATAGGTGGGTTGTATACGGACTATAGCAACCATGAATTGTTCATTCTTCCTTCCAAAACATTTATATATACCTTGGAAAATTTTCACTTGTGACCCTTCACAACAAGCCTTTAACACCCCAACATAGAATAATGTATTCACTCTTATGTCATGACTCTTGGAGTGTGTTTTTGTATATGGCAATTGAATTACAAATATTGAAGTCAAATTATTGAAAATAACACATACATCAACCCTTGCCATTTGTTGTACCTTCTTGCCTTATATTTTTCCTCTAGTTAAAACAATTTCATGTAGCATATAACATACAACAAATAAATGGTGATGCTTACCACTTTTATGGATTGTTTGCATGCCTTTTAACATGCCTCTCATGTTGGTTATTTTTTTGGTATGATCCTCATGAGGACCAAAATGTTGTGGGAGCATAGTAGGAGGGTTATGACACCTATTTTTTCCATGAAAGTCATTAAATATCTTACCTCTATGTGTTCCAAAAATTAAAATAAGTTGGGAATGAGCATTAACATTTGGAGTCTTCATCTTGTTTACCCATTTCTCTTTATTAATGTGAAAAATGAGTTTTCCTTGGTTTTTGAAAATATCATATTGGTGTTTAAAGAACTCACCTTCCCTTCTAAAGTCCCTTAGGTGTTGTATAGCTTGAAAGGATATTATCTTTGCCTCCTTTGCCTTTATTATCCACTCATCACAACTTCCTTGGGTCCTTGGCATGACGTCACAACTTTCTTCCTCCCTGATTAAGAGTATTTTGTTCACTTTTCTTTGGCATAGAGAATGTCTTCATGAATGGTACACCTTATTTGCTTACCTCTAAAATGTTTATAACTTCCTTCTCGCAATGACCTAAAAAGGATGATTAGCTATAAATTAGAAATATCTATAAACCTTACTTCAAATTAGAAAAATTCTGATTTAATTGCAGAAAACCTTAGATGCCAACAATCTCTCAAATATACCTAAAAAATATCTTAAAATTATGCTAAAACCTAATCAATTAGTGGTTTCTCAAAACATGAAAAGATAGCCCTTAAAAATCAGATTTTATTCTTCAAACCATAGGTGTCCTTGCCTGAAAAAAATCTGAAAATTGTAGATGTTTCTTATGCCAAATATCTTATCAACCCCTTGATAAATTGCATAAAATATATTTGCAGTAAAGGCATATTTTTTATGAATTTTTTGAATATTTAGATGTCTAAAAAATCCCAAAACCCAAATTGCCAAGATAATTTATAGAATTCAATTCAAGATAAATTATCCTTCAGAAGAGGTCCATACCTCTCTCAAACCAAATTGCCACTATGCATAAAAATGTGAATAATTTCATAATTACCCCTAAGGCACAAAAATCACCAAAAGCATGATATTTCACTCTCAAATCAAGTCGACACTCTCCAATAGCAAGTTACCAACCTGAAAATAACTAATTCATGTCTAAAACAACATTGAATGACTAGTTGATTCTAATGATAACTCTTGAATGAAGTTATCTCAAAGAAAGAAGAGGGTTTCCATTTGTTAACTTCTGTTACTTGAAGGTTTTCATCTTCAAAGCAATTATCTTAGCATTTTCATGCTAATAGACCAAATTTTCAATATCCAAAACATAACATGCCCTATCCAAATGATTTCTAATCACTTTTGTACCCCTCCAAGTGTGGCACCAAAAAGATGAAGGGAGGGTAATTTAAAAATGTATTTAAAACACCTTTCCTTATTATCATTTTTTAAAAATCACTTAAGCCTTCACTACCCTTAAAGGTCCCCTCTTTAAGTGAAATAAGAAACATAAAGTACTTTTCAAAAAGTTACTTTTATAAATATTCAAATAAAACATTCAATACTCAATTCCCTTTATACTTGTCTCTTAGCCTCCAAGAATAGTTTTAAGTCTAAGGGTCTTCCAAGATGTCCCTATCAAAAGAGAGACATGACACTTCATGTAATCCCTCATGAGGTTTTGTCCCACTCTCTTTTCCTTCTTGTAGGATTTATTCTTTATTATAAGTGGTTGACTCACTTGATCCTTATTCCATGGTGTACTTTGAAATAACTTCTGTTTATTCAACCACATTTTTGTATTCTTCTTGTAACCCTTGTTGTTTATCAAAATTTTGGACACTTTCATTTGGCTTCCCTTGAATTTATGGTTCTTTTAGCTTAAAATATTCAATCATTGGTTGCCCCTTCAATAATTGAAAACCCTTATGTGGCTGCCCTAAAGATTCCACCTTTTCAAATTGTTTGATGAGCCTTACACCAATTTTTTCATGAGTTATAATGAGGTCATGTCCTTGTGACTTCCATCCAAGATGTCACAAATCATGGACAGCTCCTTCCAAATATTGTATGACAAATTTTAGAGCTTGATTCTTGCCTCTAAATGTCAATTCAAGGTACTCAATAACCTTGTTTACCTATGCTCTAAATGAAGTACCTAGATCTCCATCAAAGGTAGGAAGAAAAATATTCCCCAAATTGTCATGTGTAGCTATGTGTCCATGGATTCCTTTTCTTAGTCTCAAATCTATCCATTCCAGGAAGTTCCTTCTCTTTCTATACTAAGGTGCAAGTGTCAAATATTCATTATAATATTCCATTAGATCCTAATGAACCAAATGATGGTCTTCCATTTCAAGGGGCTCATCCCCTCTAATATATTTCATCATTCAAATGAATGTAGCCATAGGTCCCATCAACCGATCCTAGGATTGAGTGATCTAGTATAACCTATCCCTATCACTGTCACTATTTGACAAATAACATTCCATCCCATAGTTGGCCATGAAATTGGCTCTGAAACCACTATAATGTTGTCAAATGAGAAAATTATGGTAAATTGGGGTTTTCCAACAAACCTTAATGAAAAACTAAAAATAATATGAATGTTGTCCTAAAATCCATAAAACCTTGGCAAAAATAGATGTTTGAATTCCAAGTAATAACACTCTATAATAACCCAAATAATTATGAATATGCAACTACGATAAAGTACCTCTTTTTGTGGCAAGATGGAATGGTGATGTGGCTACAATTTTATTATAATAATTCTAATTTTTAAGATCCTGTTATATCTATATTTTCCCTTTGAATCAACCTTGAAACCCTTACACAAACTCACAATAAATATGCCAAAAACCCATACAATTTATTAGGGCTTTCATAGAATAATTTAGGGCTACCAATAGTCAATTTAAGCCCTTCAAACAAGTCACCACACTTATAAAAGTAGGAGGAACAAATATGAAATTCAAACCCTTATTTTATCCTTTCCACAAGATCTCCAAGTTCCCTAAATCAAATCACCCCACTTGGAAAAAAATTAAAATAATTTTATGAATATAAACTAAATTATTTTCTTTCAATATCAAATCCCAAAGGCACTCTAACAACCTATCCAAGTGAATCACTCCACTAGGTAAAATTATGCAAATAATTTTTTGAATTAATTTCTTTACTTCCAACCCTCAATAATTTATTATTTGCCTTAATTAGTTGAAACTTCAAAAATTTGTATCTTCCAGAATATTAAGAATTTCAATGTAAAACTTATCTCAAAATGATTTAAAATATAGTAACTTTCAAACAAATTGGAAAGTCCCTAAAAAGTAGTTTTGAAGTTACAAAAACCTTAGTTACAGCCCTAGATTCTTATAAAATCAATAAAACTCTTCAAACTAAGTTCATCCACCTCTTTGACCTAAAAATCATAAATTTTCATCCCTCTAAATGGTTTGAAATAATTATTTTATGAAAGTGGTGTCTAAATACACTTTTGTACATCCTTTCGTATATAATTATGCATAATTATGGTGTAATTAAAACCCTTGAATAGAGTTGCCATAGTAGAAGAATGGAGGTTTTCATCCTCAAACTCCTTAATGCATTTGAAGGTTTTTGTTCTCAAACTTTACTTGTTCAAGCTTGACATACTTTCACAAAAATTTCAATATCCAAAAATACATAACCTTTGAATGAACATCTCACCTTCCTTTTATATCCATGACCAAAGTGTGGCACCCAAAATAGGAGGAAAACCTTTTTTTTTTTTTTTTAATAAATTTTAAAATAACTTCCTTATAATTTTATTTTAGGCTTTAAGTGCCCATGACCCTTAAAAATACCCCAACTTAAATGAAAATTAGATTATTATTATTTTATTTTAAGTATCCAAAAATATTTTTTATTTTAGTAATATATTATTTTAATTTCAAAACGGGGACATTACACTTAAAATTTTCAAAAATATGAGCTACACCATCAAGGTATACCAAGCCTTTAAAGTCTATAATTTTTTGTCTACTTAAAGCTTCACCTATCCATCTTGACTTCACCAACAACCATCTCTCATGGAGTGCCAAGAACCTATAGGGAGGCTATTGCATTGACAAATCTACCCCAAAGCAAGGATCCCTTATCCTAGCCTCTTTTTTTTATACTTAGGTTGATTTGTGAATGTTGAATGTTTCATGTAATTGATAGTTTAGTGCATGCATGTTGTTATTTACTTTAATATTATTTTTTACATTATTATTAAAGTTGTTGCTTTACCACCTAATACCTATAGCCCTTGCTTTAATATCAAATGACACCTCATATCTAGTAAGGCCATCCACCCCTCTTTATTTATAGAGATTGTATGTTTAGGTTCCCCTTATAAATCTATTATAGCCTCCTTTGTACATAGCCCTTGCCTAAAGCCTTAGATGACCGTGTGGACCGACAATGTGTATTGAATTTAGAATGGTCTTCCACCCTTTTGCCTTTTTAGAAGATAATTGTCTGGTAGGAAACCTATTTTTAGCCCAATAGAGACTCCATCCCTACCCAAATACTATAAGTTAAACTTTGATGTCCCTATAAGGAACAACCTTAGGCAACCATAGAAGGAATCTAAGGTAAGCAAAAGATCAATTTTCACCACAGCATTCGAGCTCAAAGAAGTATATTTTCTGGACTCATGGCCACCTTCAAAGACATCTAGTTTGAAATTTAGAATAGGGTAACTCGCCTGTATACAGGAGAAGATTCTAAGATCTTTTTACACGTTCTAAACAAGTTAAAATATCATACAATTGTTATGGCATTAGGGACTCGAAGAAGGGGTCTTCCAAGCTTGAAAATGGGGACATTCATTTGGCAAATAATAGACCAACCAAACTTCTTTCAATAGGTTTAAATTCAACATGAAAAACAATATCACAATTCTCTAACCAATTTCTTTGCACAAAGGGTAATGGACTGGGACATCATGGGAAAATTGTATATATACACAAGACATGTAAAATTTCTAGCCCAACTAAGAACAATGATGGACTTAGAGAAACTCCCCATAAATCATAGGAGCCATGGTTAGCATTCTCACACTTTGCTACAAGGCTATAATACCAATTACCAACGCAAGATTACAAAAGGGAAAGTCAATGGATATTATCCTTACTATGTCATTTTACATGTTTCTTTTAGTTATCTCTCCTAATGCCTTTTTTAAATTTCTACATGGCCACCTTCCTCAAAGCTCTCTATAGAATTCAGTTGTATCCTAACTCCATAAAAAAATATCTATATAGATTTTTGTCATAAATGACATTGACCACAACTAATTGCACATTTATTCACATAGAAGAGCTTCTATAGTTAGTCTGATCAACACATGTCAGTATTTATCCTTTTTGTGTGTGATGGATGTATGTGCAGCCGAGCGTACTAGTGGTTTATGTGAAATTTATTCACCTTATCCCATACACCTTCCTTTTTATCCTTTACATCACCTTTCTTTAATCTTTCATATGCCCACCTTCGATAATTCTTTAAATCTCAACTCTACTTTCTTTTTACAACCCTTTTCCACAAGACAATGATGGACTAGATTCTAGAGTTGTTTATCCAGGATGGTGGGACCAAGGTCCAGGGTTTCAAAGATGACAAAAGATTTCCAAATTTTTGGGGACGACAGGAGGACAATTAATTAAAATAATATATAAATATTTAAAATATGCAAATAAACTGAAAATATAATTTAAAAAGACTAAAATATGTTAATATCCAAAATAATAAATACAAATTCTAAAATAAAAATTAAACATTATGATTTATCAATATGAAATATCTTTAATTCTAAGAATAAAGCTCAACATAAGAGATTTAGTTAGGTTTCAGAATATTAGTAAATAAAAGACGGAATTTAATTGGCATGTTGGTTGAAATGAAATAGGAAGCAAGTTTGTTATAGTGTACAACCGCATACCAAGTACACTAAATCGAGTAGGGGATAAGATTTGCAAATAAAGGTGTACATTAGCAAATTTGTTGCAGTTGGACAAAGAAGTATAACGTTTGAATGAAAACAAAACCCTGCTTGATAGGCAAAGCCTTACGTTCTATTGCCTTAACAGAATTAATGTAAATTTCAATTCAAGGTCATACCTTCCTACAGAAATTTCGGATACACAGAACATTACCCTCAATTCCGTTCAAAACGGAGATAGAAACCT
The DNA here is from genome assembly GCA_037957365.1 of Torreya grandis. NCBI lineage: Eukaryota > Viridiplantae > Streptophyta > Pinopsida > Cupressales > Taxaceae > Torreya > Torreya grandis. Next base: position 839,022 of record JARHVA010006095.1, read on the forward strand.
TTCTAGCAACTTCAAGTCCAAATCAAGTAGGAATTAATTTTTACCATAGTCGGGTCTGTACTGATGGAAAGCCTTTATGGATTCCCATTTTTTCTGCAATACCTTGCAGATACAGCTCGTATCTATTTCTTTCTCACCATCCCACAAATTATAGTCATTTATAATGTGTAAGTATACACCCAATTTGCAACTTGAGACGACAAGCATTCACAAACTTGCATTGGATGTAAACAGTCGGGTGAAGGGAAAAGCAGAAAGCATGTAACGAGGAAGGAAAAATGTTAAAAAACACATCAGATCTCTAGAACTGTGATAACTACGAGAAACAGTTGCAATGCACTTACAATATTGCTGGGATCTTCTCTAAAACTAACATGAATTTTAAGACAATGTTCCCTTCACTTAGCACTACAGTTAGAAGGGTAGAAAGAATGCCACCAAGCCCTTCTAGAATAATTTGTAAGTAGAACTCATCAAAATTCCAATAAAAAGTAGAACCAGCCAAATGGTTTGATTCCACCAATTGAAATGCATTTGCGCTTAATTGTCTTAAAGTTCTATTTAGAATAGTAATCATCAACATTTTCATTATCACACAAAATTAGAGAGAGGATATGCCCAATTTGGGTTATTATAGCTCAATCAGGATTGTCTTAAAGGTTGTCTTAGACATCCAGGACGTCCCTCGATAGTCCTTTGGGACATCCTACTGGAAAAAGCACTGGAGGTAAACATGAAAGGGTTTTATCGTAGCCGTGCCCAAGTCTCAGAAGCATCTAGAACATCCTGTACTGGTAAAACACGAGAGATGTGTCCCCGCACAACTATGGTTTAAGCTTTATAATAGAGTTTCTACAATGTCTTTTGCGTGGGTTATTTGTGACTATATTGTGTTTCTTTGTAGTTGGCTAATCTTGAACAACAATTTAAATACAATTGGGAATTTTAGCCCTAATAAATGTTAAATTTGACAACCGTATTAAAATGTTTTTCAGCTTTTAACTGTTTGTGTCAGATGAAAAGGGAAATTTTTCATTGACCGTCAATTTTTATAAAAGATTATAAATATATCTAATTAATTTGTAGTAAATCTATATATAATTTTTTGATGTTTCTTTCTTAACTTTTGAAAGGCAATGTTGAATGGATTGCTGTCATAAAAAAATTAACTGACGGGCAGGGTCGACCGTCAAATTTAACCTGCATTTGCATGATCTTAAAAACATAATTCCTTTCGCATTGTGGTCCTTATTTTGATCCTGCTGTTTTTTTTTTTTGGGAAAGGTCCTAGTAGCTGTGCACTCTAACTTTGGATATCGAATTAAGGTGTCATAACATCACATTACATTTCAAATTTTTTACTCTTTTTAATATGTCGTCTTAACTACTTATAACTAAGGTTTCAAAGTCTAACTCATTATACATTTTATGATATAACTGATTTGGTCATGGAAAGTCATAAAATATATTTTTTAAATCTATGACCAAAACTTAACCTTTAGAGTACCAATCGCTGTGCATTAGAGTATCAATACTTGAATCTTACTTGTGAAGATGTGATTGATTATTTTTAAGTTTATAGATTAAATATTGAACAAGTATCAGGTACTACATGCTCAGCTATTGATACACTTTAATATTTATGCACATCAATGTGTTCTATTAATGAAGCACACTTGCACAAAAACCCTGTTTTGCAATTGGAACATGCACCACTATTGGAACCCTTCCCCTAAAAGACTGGCACAAATTTATCATTTTTTTTCCAATTTTTATATAAAGTTGATATTTTACTTTTAAAAAATATCAAAATAGTAAATACATACTGTTCCGATAGCAATTCAACAGTTTTCAATAAAAACATCAAATAATTTTCAGTGAACGCAGTGATATATATATATATATATATATATATATACATATTTTACAGACTTCAAACAAAAATTTCTGATAATGCTCAGAAAACAAACTGCAACAGAAACACCATCGGCGTGTAATCTATAAAATATTCTTTTGTGATTGCATTACAGGCTTGGCATTTGTATGAGGAGAACAGATTGCTGGATTTGGTTGATGTGAATCTCAAAAATTCAAGCTACTCTGAGGAAGAAGTTTTAAGGATGATCAACGTGGGCCTGTTATGCACCCATGCAACTCCTATGTTACGACCTTCAATGTCCACAGTTATTGAAATGCTGGAAGGAAAAATAGAATCTCGTGTTTCACATTCTCGACCTTCACATCTGGGGAATTCGCAGCCCAATATCTATACAGAAGAAAAGCCATCGTCACATAGCAAGAGCTTAATTTTGGAGGGACCGTCAGGAGCCAGTTCCTCTTCCTAAGAAAGCTTTGATGCCAAACAAGAATAAAACTGAGGCCACCGATAACTCCAAGAATTGTCTTATATTACATCAAGTGTCTTCTGATTTCTACATTATTTCATTCCCTGCCACCCTTGATCAAAATATTATTATGGGATCATAATGCTGTATTTATGGTTGGATGTTCTATTTGTAATAACAGGTATTGTATTCATTCACTTCCAACATGTACAATTTGAGTATGATGTTCATGGAGGATGATAAATAAGAAGTAAAATATGCATATATCTTGAGCAATAATATAAATTTTTCTGAATGACATACTATATTGAGGACAGCATGTAGAGATATTGCAAACTGACCCAATCTATACATTGTTCCAATTAGACATATTTCCTGGCAAGCTGAGTATAATGGCAATCAAAGAAAAGATGTTTAGTTGTTTCCTATGGAAACAAACTAAACGTGTTTCCTACATTCATACCAGATTGTTCTAGAGTTTCCCTTGAAAATAAGTTTATTGCACAGAAGCAACCAATGAAAGCGTGACTTTACGGGTTCAAGGCAAGATCGCCAAATAAAATCATAACTCCATTTGGATTGGGTTGAAAAGACCTTCCAAATTTCATGAAATTTATGATGTCACTCATCCTTCCTACTCAATGGGTGATAGAGGTCTTTTGTTGTAATCATAAGGAAAGGAATACCATCAAACCATTTTAACTCATGTTGAATGTCTTCATTCCAGTCCAAGGAGACTTTATCATGAGCTAGAAAGAGAGCTTTAGAGAGGTAAGTAAAAGTTCTTATGGCTCATATGTCAATTTGAATCTCTTGAGAATGTCCCGGTCAGCCCCACTTCTTTTAACCAACCCAATTCTCCAAAAAAAATTAAGCCCACGATTTTACTAGCGCAGGAAAGCATTCTCTAATAAAATCAAAACTATGGATTTTGTAATTCAAAATCCACCAAAGAGATTTGAGGGCTTGACATCTCTTATCCATACGATAAAACTCTGGCAAATAAACAAGGTATTCCACATTCTCCCAAGATTTCCAAAATCGCTTGAAAATAATGAACCCTCCACTGACTGCAAAAGTTCCAAGCATAAGCTCTATAAAACTCAGACCATTCCATGCATGTTTCAATTTAGGATATTCCTTATCAATGTTATTTTTCACCATATATTTCCCAGACTGGCCAAATTTGACGTTAATCACACACTATACTGCTAGAGTGATTCCTTGCTTACTTCTATTCTATACCCCCATGTTCTTAGGCCTAGTGTAGATATTCCACCTGACAATATGTCTTTTTTGCACTTTCTCCATCTGGCCACAAGAAACTATTTAACTTCTTTATGCAGTTGATATCAAAATGAGCATAGGGAAACATCCAACGAGAAGCATAACATATACTATAAAAGTAAAACACTTCTGATAAACTTGAAACCTACTGGCCAAAGACAATACGTGCCCCTCCTAGTTAGTGATCTTTTTATTGACTTTTTCACTAACTTGATTATGCATGTCCATGAACAAAAAAACGTTAAGAGCAAAAGGAGTCCTTAGTATCTCAATATCACATCTGGGTGTCATTGCCATCCTAGGTTGATCAATCATTAAGGATACTCTTCCTGTCCCCCTAGCATATGAGCTTTTTGTTTTGAAGCTTTAGAACCATTACTACCACAGTGAATGTCTAACTTGTTTTTTTTTTCCAATTCGTAATATTATTTTTATCCAAGATTGGAAACAAGAACGCTGTTGAAAAGTGATGCTGAAGTGCAGTTCACTCAGTTTTATTTTTAGACTATTAGTATAAATTTAATTTGCATGAATAGTTTTTTGTGGAGTTAAATTTAGACAGTTAGTTAATTTTTAGTTAATATATTTTTTAGAAAAAATAAAGCCTTAGAAAGGCTAGAGTTAGTTTTAGTTGCTATTACATGCAAATTATTAGTTAGATAAATTTAAAATATTTTATTCAATAATTAGAAAAGCATGTTTACATGCAATTCTACTAATACATTGTAATTGATCTTTATTTTCAAGAAGAAGGAGAATGATTCCAATTTTTTGAAGAAGTATTTTTTTATTTTTGCAATTCTTATTTCTTTTGTATTATGAATATTGCATATATTTGGTTGTGATATAATTTTATTTAAAAGTCTACATCTGGTATCAGAGCAGGTATTTTTCTTTTGGGTTAAAGATTTAGTAGTTAGAATTTTGCCAAAAACTTATCATGTCAAATTCTATCTCCTTGTCCATTCCAGAATTTGATGAAAATGAATATGATTATTGGTGTATCAAAATGATGACTTTTTTGATAGAAAAAAATTGTGGGAGATTATTGAATCAGGTTATGTAGAGACAACTGATTGGAATGCCCTCACAACACATAATAAAACAACGAAGAAGGAGGCTAAGAAGAAGAATGCTCAAGCCTTATTTCATATTCAAATAGCTCTAGATAAGAGCCTATTTCCATGAATTGCATGAGCAAAGAAAACAAAAGATGCTTGGAAGAATCTAAAAGAAGCTTACCAAGGTAGTGATCAAATCAAAGTTGTCAAGTTATAGACATTGAAGAGAATTCGAGAATTTGAAGATGCAAGACGCTAAAAGTGTGAGTACCTATTGTGTCAAAGTAAAAGATATGGTCAATAAGATGGCTACACTTGGTGAAATTTTGAACAATGAGGTTTTGATCAAAAAGGTGTTGAGGACTCTCACACCAAGGTGGAACCATGTTGCCATAATCATAGAGGAAAGCAAGAATTTGTCTACCCTTCAATTTGATCATCTAGTTGGATATTTGACGTCTCATGAAGAAATATTGAGAGATTCATTCGGGGAAGTGATGAGAAAGCTTTTTCCTCCAAATTACAAATCACAAAAAATGGAGATGCCAATAGTAACATCAAAATTAATAAAAACCAAGTTAGAGGCCAAAATCAGAATTACTCAAGAGGAAATAGAGGCAGAGGTGGTTTTCGAGGAAGAGGTAGAGGCTAATTTAATAAAATAAATATCCAGTGTTATCATTGTAACATATATGGCCACTTTAATTATGAGTGTAGATTAAAAGAAGGTAATAATGATAAAAGCATTCATTATGCTCGAGAAGGTGATGATAATCCTCCAGATAATTTGTTTTTATCTTATGACAAAGCTGAAAATGTTTCTAAAGATGTTTGGTATTTAGATTCGGGATGTTCTAACCACATGTCAGGGAATGATTTTTTTTTCTATAATGGATGAAAGTTTTAAATCCAAGATCAAGCTTGGTGATGACAAATCATTGGAGATTGCTACAAAAGGAGCTATGGAAGTCCATACAAAAAAAGGTATGAAGAGTGTTAAAGAAATTTATTATACTCTGAAGTTAAAGCATAATTTGTTGAGTGTTGGACAATTATGTGAGAAGAATTATAAAGTTGTATTTGAAAATCAACAATGTATAATTTATGATAAGAATCATGGAAATAGGGTGGTAAAAGTTGTGCCTATGACAAAAAATAGGATGTTCCCATTGAATTTTGGTGAAAATAACAAGAACCTTGTCAATATGGCATATGAGGATATAATTTGGTTGTGGCATCTCAGGGATGGGCATTTAAATTTTCATAGTTTGAAGATTCTAACATCAAAATCATTAGTTTCTAGTTTACCTAAGGTTGAAGAGCACAAGGAAGTTTGTGAAGGATGTGCTAAAGGAAAACATGCAAGAGAGAAATTTCTAAAAGGCAATGCATGGAGGGCTCATTATCCACTCCAGTTAGTTCATTCGCACATTTTTGGTCCTATGCAGACAAAGAGTTTGGGTAAGTCATCATATTTCATTACTTTTATTGATGATTACTCACGACAGTGTTGGGTTTATTTTTTGAAGACCAAAGGTGAAGCTCTTGAGACATTCAAGAGGTTTAGAGCCCTTGTAGAAAATGAAAAATGGTGCAAAATCAAATGCTTAAGGACTGATCATGGAGGAGATTTTTTTTCAAAATATTTTAAAGGTTATTGTGATATGCATGACATTAGAAGACAACTCACCACTTCATACACACCTCAACAAAATGGTGTAGCTGAAAGGAAGAATCATACAGTGGTGGAGATGGCACAAAGCATGTTACAAACAAAGGGATCAAGCAATTCTTTTTGGGGAGATGCAGTTGATACAACAATATATATTCTCAATCGGAGTCCCACTAGTGCACTCGATAGGATGACTCCATATGAAGCCTAGTATGAGAAAAAGCTAAATGTTAATTATTTTAAAGTTTTTGGTTGCTTAGCCTATGTTCATGTTCCTGATCAAAAGAGGCAAAAGTTAGATCCCAAAAGTGAGTCATGTATTTTTGTTTGATATAGTGAGGAACATAAGGCTTACAGGTTATATAATCCTCTCACTAATAGGCTTATTGTGTCAAGAGATGTGATTTTTGATGAAGGGGGAGTTTATGGTCATCAAAAAGGCCATATGGAGAAGTCAAAATCAGTTTTAAATGAAGTTATTATGGATGATATTGATCATGGGCAGCTCACTAATATATCTTTTCCAAGTGCTACAAATCCACCAAGTAACCCCTCATCTAGTTGTTCAATTCTAAGTGTAAGTCTAGATTCAAATCCTAGTTCTACAAGGAAGGTAAGAAGATTGAGTGACATTTATCAAAAGAGTTCAAATCAAGCACATAAAGAAAATTCAAGAGATGAGACACTGAATTTTGCTTAACTTACCAAGGCTGATTTTGAACCATCATGTTTTGAAGATGCATATACTAATGAGGTTTGGATGAAAGCAATGCAAGAAGAGATAGATTCTATTCACATGAATGACACTTGGGAGCTTACAAAGCTTCCACATGACAAGAAGAAGATTGGCACCAAATGGGTCTACAAGACTAAGTGTAATAGTGATGGAAGTGTTGAAAGGCATAAGGTGAGATTAGTTGCTAAAGGCTTCACACAGAAGTATGGCATTGATTATGAAGAGACATTTGCACCAGTAGAAAGATGAGACCATTAGAATGTTGATTTCATTAGCAGCTCAAAATAATTGGAGCATCCATCATATGGATGTGAAAAGTGCCTTCTTGAATGGGTACTTTGAAGAAGAAGTATATGTGGAACAGCCACAAGGTTTTGAAGTGCAAGGAAAAGAAAATCATGTCTACAAGTTAAAGAAGGCTTTGTGTGGCCTCAAACAAGCACCAAGAGCATGGTATGCTAGGATTGATGGATATTTTCAAGAGAATGGCTTTCAAAGAAGTAAGAGTGAACCTACCCTTTACTACAAACAAGAAGGTAATGATATTCTAATTGTAAGTTTGTATGTTGATGACTTGTTGTATATGGGTAGCAGTTCTATGATAAAGGATGAATTCAATGTTTCCATGATGAATGAATTTGAGATGAAAGATTTAGGCCTCATTAAATATTTTTTAGGAATGGAGGTTTATCAGAGGCAGAATAAAAAATTTATTTGTCAAACAAAGTATGCTGAAAATATGTTGAAGAAATTTGATATGATTGATTGTAAATCAGTCTCCACTCTAGTTGCTCATGGAGTTGTGTTGTGTAGAGATGATGGTGCTGAAAGAGTTGATGAGACAGCCTATAGAAGTATTATTGGAAGCTTAATGTTTCTAACTCATACAAGACCTGATATTGCTTATTCAGTTTCACTTATTTCAAGGTACATGACAGAGCTATTAGAAATACATATGAAGGCAACCAAGAGAATTTTGAGGTATGTGAAAGGCACTCCAGATTTTGGTATTCATTACTACACTTCTAAAAGGTTCAATCTTGTTGGTTTTAGTGATTCTGATTGGGGAGGTAGTTTGGATGACCGAAAGTCAACATCTGAAAATTATTTTTCTTTTGGTTTTGGTTTGATTACTTGGATCTCAAAGAAGAAAAGTATAGTTGCCATTTCTTCTATAGAAGAAGAGTATGTTGCAATCACTTTAGCAGGTACACAAGCATTATGGCTTAGAAAACTTCTTGAAGAAATTGGAGAGATTCAAGTTTAGTCCACAGTTATTTTTTGTGATAACATTAGTGCTATTAAATTGGCCAAGAATCTAGTCCATCACAGTAGGACAAAACATTTTGATTTAAAGCATCATTTTATCTGAGATTTAGTGCAGATGAAGGTAGTAGAATTGAAATACATCAACACTAAAGAACAGTTGGCAGATATCTTCATGAAAGCAGTTGCAATAGATAAGTTTTTGACACTTAGAGATCAAATTGCGAGCCCGCTTAGCATCAAGCGAGAGTATGTTAAAAAGTGAAGCTGAAGTGCAGTTCACTCAGTTCTATTTTTAGACTATTAGTGTAAATTTAGTTTGCATGAACAGTTTTTTGTGGAGCTAAATTTAGATAGTTAATTTTTAGTTAAAAGATTTTTTAGAAAAAAATAAAGCCTTTGAAAGGCTAGATTCAATTTTAGTTGCTATTACATGTAAATTATTATTTATATAAATTTAAAATATTTTATTCAATAATTAGAAAAGCATGTTCACATGTAATTCTATTAATACATTGTAATTGATCTTTATTTTCAAGAAGGAGAATGATTCCAATTTTTTGAAGAAGAAGTATTTTTTTATTTTTGCAATTCTTATTTCTTTTGTATTATGAATATTGCATATATTTGGCTGTGATTTAATTTTATTTAAAATTTTACAAAAGCATTATTTGAAAATTGTAACTCTAATAATTAGTTTTGATTAGTTAGAATTAGTATCTACTATCTGCATCATAATTCCTTTCATAGGACTATATATTTATTTATAAAATCACATGGAATATATTATTTATATATATTAAATATATATTTAAATAAATTATTTTTTTCTAATAAATAATATTACATTATACTTATGTTATTTATACAAATAATTAAAGAGAGAGTATTTTCAGTCCACTGATGTTATGAAGAGTTTATGTATTAAATTGTGTATTAGTTTTTTCATCGATGCTTCGATTCATACTCCATGAACCATCATTATGATGAAAGAATAAAATAATGATAATTCATAGAATATGAACCAAAACATCGATCAAAAAACTAATACACAGTTTAATCTAAAAACTCTCTATAATATACAAATAATGTCAATCCCAAATATCTTAGAAGCAAAAAAATGGTTAAAGGCATTTGCACATAATTGGATATCTGTGATTTTATCATCTCCTGAATCGTAACTTTAATCACACAAAAAGTCTTCCCATTAAAATCAAAACGTCTTTTCTGTTATAAAAAGTCTTCTCCATATAAGAAGCTTCGTGCAAATCATAGAAAGCTGTTTTATTTTTTTCTTTTCTCCTTTCTGTTAAATTCAAGAAGTCTTCTCTGTTCCAAAAATATATATTTTTCCCAATTTAATATTTTCACTTGCCAAACCATCCAAATAAATAAAAATAAATTCTATCATAAAATTGATATATTGTGGCATCACTCATCTTATTCAAACGAATAATTGAAAAACCGTTTTCAAATAAATTTTGATCTACGGATTTGCGGAAATTTTCAGACGCCCAAAAAGCTTTAGTGTACCGCCTATGACAGTATAGATAAAGGCCTGGCCGTTCTTGATGATGGTCATGCTTCAAATTCAGACATGCAAAATACAATGAACCATAATCAGCGGTTCATTTGCGTGAAAGGATAATATAACATCAGTGGTTTCTCACCATTAGATCGGAGTTTCAGCCAGCAGATAGATCACCACTCTCGTTATCATTATCATCCAAATTAAAAACATGCAATGCCCGTAAATCCTCAAATCGAACCATCACGATGTTCCCCGAACGCAACACAATTCCCCCACAAACAGTGTTACTCCTTTTATGTTCCATTCGATAGAACAATTTTGAGGAACTTGTCAGAATTAATGTTGAAGGAAACCCAACTTTCTCCATTATTAGAAGAAAAAAAATACAATGTTCCATTGCATATTACTACTCGTGGAAAGCTATTCAAGGATAAATTGTTATAATGAACTTTAATTTCCCATGACTCAAGGATAAATTCTTATCATGAACTTTAATTTCCCATGACTGCTGAGCAGAACTGTTAATTAAAATATGTAATTTGTTGTGGCTAAAATTGGCCACAACAAATACCTGGTATGTGTTGGCTTTTGACTCCGCGTTAATCTCAACAGCGATATGTTTTTAATTTTCATCTGGAAGAATTGCATTGTCAATGGATTCAATATCTGAAACGCTCCATTATTCTTATTGGCTAAGACTAGAAGACCACCTGCATCTCTCTGACTCGATTTTTTCCGCTTGAGAATTGAAACAACAATAAGAATAAAGCTCGATATGTTCATGATTTTATTTTATGGGGGATTGGTATTTAGGCATTTCCATGCATTGTGCTCGTCTCTCTTTCTCTTTCTTGTCTACTGACAGTTTATGTTTCCAGTTTATTTTAAGGCAATCAGTTACATGTTTGCACCCCTTCAATATGCATCATTGTTATTCATACTCTTTAAAGGAGTATGAGAAGCAACCACTACTTCAATAAGATATTAAATTAAAAAATTAAAAAATACAAAAGAAAATATCACAAGTTTATAAAACTGTTTGTTTTGTACAGTTATCAAGAAAATTAAATTTAGATTTGCCTATTGACCAACTTTACACACTCTTAATAGATAATGCTAAACTTCAATTGCTACGAAAAATAATGAGGGAGCAAGAGGACACCCCTACCTTTAAGACCTCTGAAGTTCAAAAGAATATAACAAAACTCACTTCACTTCTCCCTGTACTGAGGCATCCTTGAACAGAACCATAACCATTTTTACAAGCCTACCTCCCAAAACCATTGGTCTGAGTATTAACTCAATAAAATTTCATTCTCTTATGTCACGCTTTCTTACAATATATCAATTTAGTATACAAATTATAAAATGTTTCCTATCAGATAATTCAATATGCTGCTCTCATTATAATCTATGTTTAGTATTATAATTATGTTGCGAGACGATTTACAATAGTATTTGGGAGTGTTTATGCCCTATAATTCAGGGAGTGTGTTGACTTTACAATAGTATTTGGGAGTGTTTATGCCCTATAATTCAGGGAGTGTGTTGACTTTTAATTGTGATCTTAAATTTGACATCTATATGAATCACTTAGAAAATTTTCCTTTTGTTTTGGAGAAGTCAATCCAAAAAGTATGATATCCTGACTATACAATGAAGTTTGGAGCCTTCCTTTTTTCCAAAAAATTATTTTGAACTTAACACAATGGTGTGATTAGATTGACACAGTTTATCTCTAGTTAATGAAAAAATTGTAAAAAAGATAATGAAATTATAAATAATTATAATTCGTGAAAAATTCAAAATAAAAATATTAAAATTAATATCTCTCAAAAAATTTCAAATAAATATATTTAAAATATCTATACGAATTAGTATCTAATTTTTATATACTTCTTATCACATTTTTTATATATAACTTAATGATGCCTTTGTTTACATCAACCTCACTGGGATTGCATGTTTCACATAAACCACTCAATGCATTAACTATCCATTTGCGATTTACCTTGTAGAATTCAATTGGAATTCTGTCATTTTTAGGGCATTTATAATCCTTCATATTCCTAATAACATACAAAATTCATCTTTAGTCACGTCTCCCTCAAGCTTATCTACCTCGTTCCTATTGATTTTCTTTCGAACATTCCTTTCATAGTTTCCCATGCACTCTACTACATCCTATAGGGTATTAAAGAAAGGGTTTAAAATGCCTTTTTTTTTCTCTTTAAAATAAAAATCTTTGAACTTGGAGAAACTTTTAGCAATAGTTGAACAGAATTTTATGATAATATAATAAGATAAATTATGACATTTTGAATTTTATATATATATCAAAATAAAAAAAATATGTAAAATTGTTGTATTATTGAAAATAATAGGAGAAAAAATAATTGAATTTTAAATATACAAACATATTTTTTTCAAAAAGTTTCTTATGAAATCGCACATAGGGACATGGAAAATATTAAAGATTGTTTATTTATTATTTATTTATATATATATATATATATATATATATATATATATATATATATGAATTAATAGATTTATTTTATTTTACAAATCAATAAAATTGGTAAATTGAAAACACAAGTGTATAGATAAAATTTGTTGCCCTTAATTTCATTTTTTAATCAATGATATATAGAATTGCTGACATGCAAGTTTTGCAAAAAACTTGATTAATCGTCAAAACATTTTTTAACTATTTATAACGATATATGTGTGAACTATAATAAAAAAAAATTATGTAAAAATTAAGTAATAATTAATAATAGTAATTTAACTTAAAAATGTATATATTTGAAAATTACATTCTCCCATCTAAAAGTTTATGTAATTTTTTTAAAATTAAATAAAGTTGCCTGCTCAAATATATCCATGAAGGTGAAAAAAAGTATAAATTTAACACAAGTCATTTGTATTGGTCTATGACAAGTTTTTGGATTACGTTTGGGTCCTCAATTTTGAAATTAACAATAGGGTGTATGCCTCTTTTACAACTAGAAATGTATTTATTACATTTTCTCATTTGTAACTATTTGTCAAAAGGGTGTGTGGGGTATTCAAAAGGGTGCATGCCCTTTGTAATTCCATAAAAAATCACACATGTTACTATCTCTATAATTTTACTCCATTTCATATTTTACAAGTTTTTAACTAGTTTTTATAGTTGTTAGTTTACAAATTCTTCATTTACTTTCTCTCAATTATCATAATTCATCAATTTTTTATTTTATTTCTAATTATTTTTACTTAAAAGCATAATGATAAATTGAGTTGGGTATTCGCCATAAAAGACCTATTAAGGAGCTAACAAATGAAGAAATTGAAGTCAAGAGAAAGAAATAAAAATAGAAATAAATAGGAGAACATCCATAAGAGTTTCTAAACAAGGTGAAGGTACTCCTTCCACACCAAGCAAAGCTTCAATTGAAAATAGCATATCCAATTACATGGAATTTATTTTAAAAATATCTTCAAATGGGATAGGAGTTGATCAATCTTTGTTGAATGATGAAACTTAATATTTAGAACATGTAACTAATGAATTTAAATTGAATGATGAAATCTATGAATAAACACCATATAATGAAATATTTATCCATAGTGATGTTTTTCGGTATGATGATACACTAAATTCATGTGATGGTAATGAACATCATATAATGACCCCAACTAAGCTATCTGTAAATAAAGAGAAATTTACTTCACCTATAGAGTATAAGATTTTTATAGGTTTGAATATCCCTTATATGGTTGAAGTGCTAACACCATTAAACTTAATAAATATTGTAGCTCCTAGGCCCACACATCCATGGATAATCCTATAAACACTAGTTTATTTGATTAAAATAAATAATAAAATATTATAATTTATGTAAGGTACAATGTTAAAACGTATATTTAAACATCATGATAAACTTATATGAGCCTATGTATTTGAGAATAAACCCATATTAAAAAAGTCAATCATTTATTCAACTAATGAAAATACAATAAAGTGTCATGTGATGCATAATTTAGGATTAAGAATAAGCAACTTAGAGGAAAGAAATATTGCAATAGTAAAGAATATAATTAATTCATTTAACGTAGTATGTATGAAAATTTAAAACAAAGATAATAATTTGGAAAGATGAGTAATAATAAAGTCTAAGTGAGTAAGACAATACTAAGATGTTGATTTCTTAGTCAAACAAGGGCAACCTTGAACTTGAATAAGAAAACTCTAATTAAAGTTATAGGAAGAAAAACAAGTCAATGACGATTTGCTCACAGAATGTTGGGCATTCAGTGGTAGACCCCCATGCAAATACAAGGTCTTAGTTGAAGTAACAAGACATTTGATTGAAATTTTCCTGGCATAACAACAAAAGGGTCTCACATAATATAAAAATTATTAAAAGGAGAAAAGATTCAAAAAATCATGAACCACATGTGTAAAACTTATTGGAAATGACCCAAACAAAATTCTATAATAAGTTTCTTGAAATTTTTTAAATAAACTTTGTGATATGCAAGTCTTTCTATGTCAAAATCAATAAAACACACACAACTTTTTATCATAGGATCCATGTTGAATTTGGAATATATTTTGATGTTTTTCATTACATGCATTGTACTTTACATATTGGTGAAACCACACAAGAATGTATGGTTGCTTTTCCACCTAAAATGTCAAGAGAGTTAATCCCATTTTTTTGTTAAAGCTCCAAGAAAATTTGTTTTTTGCCGAAGAATGTATTGAAAGGATCCTTCCTGAACAAATTAGCATATAATTGTAAATACATGAAATAAACTATGAAAAATCAAAAATATATTGAATGAAACAAAGAGAATTGAATTACAATAGCATAATTGCATAATCACTAGCCTCTTCGAGGGGGCAACCTCCTTTGATGAATCTCAATTCAATACAATTCGTGGATGCCTTCATTGGGCCTTAACACTAACTTAAATACTAATTCTATTCTAACAACTATTTCATCTCGTGCATGTGCGATAAAGCAAATATGCTCCAAGGATGACTTACAAAGCATATACGTCCAAAGCAACTACTATGCTAATAATGTAAATAGAAGAGTAAAACATGGGTTCCCAACATCCCCTCCCTCTTGGATTTTTTTTTTTCAAAGCTTCAATTGTGGAAAGCATTATTGAATATAGAATAATGATTCCCATGTGGCATCTTTAGGTTGTAATCGTTGCCACTAAATTAAAACTTCTATGATGGTGTGAGAGTGAAGTTGGTGGGTGTGTCAAGCCAAGACTACTTCTGGTTTAAGAAGGAGTGAGCCTTCATTATCAAGTTCTCATAAGACTATTTCTGCTTGAGTGTTGTGGTCAATAACTCTCTTTAGACATGATACATGAAATACTGGGTGAATGTGGGAAGAAGGTGGAAGCTCCAACTTGTAAGTGACAAATGCATTCTACAGGAGAACCTTATATAGACCATAAAACTTAGGGTCAATATTTTGACACACCTTTTGTTTTAGGGATAATTATTTGTATGGTTTTAGGTGAAGAAAAACCATATCACCTACTTGAAAGGTGCGCTCAGAGCGGTGTTCATTAGTCTGCTTCTTCATGTGATTTTGTGCCAAATGAAGATTATCCCACAAGATGTGTAGAATTTGATGTCGATGTTAGAGATTAGTGTTGACTACCTGAACCAATGAACTACCAAGTGTATACAAGAGAAGTGGTGGGGGCGTTTGCCTATAAACTAATGCATATGGGGTCATTTTAGTAGAGGTGTGATAGGATGTATTATACCACCATTCTATAAGAGGTAACCATGTGACCCACTGATGTGGTTGCTCTATGACAAAATAGTGAAGATAGGTTTCCAAACATTTATTAAGGACTATGGTCTAGCCATTGGTCTATGGATGATATCTTAAAATCATCTTTAACTATGTACCTAGACGTTTGAAGAGTTCTTTCCAAAAATGGATGGTGAAGGTGGAGTCATGATATAAGATAATAGAAGCAAGAACACCATGGAGTTAGAATATGTGATCAAAAAATGTATAAACAATAGTGGATGTAGTGTATGGATGGGACAAAGTACAAAAATGAGCATATTTAGAGAGGTGATCCACTATGACAAGAAACACTAATTTACTACTATATTTTGGGAGGCCTTTAATGAAATCCATGGAAATCTTAGTCCAGATACGTGTGGGAATGGGAAGTGGTTGGAGTAGACAAAGTGGGGTAACTATTTCACCTTTAGTACATTAGCAGATATCACATTTAATAACAAATATTTTGATATCCTTCTTGAGTCTGTGCCAAACGAAATTATGACAAACTCTCTCATAGATTTCCAAAAACCTAAATGACTAGTAGAAGGTGAAGTATGCATCTCCTATAAAATTGGTTGTTTAAACTTGGAGCTTATTTATAATATTAGGTGACCTTTATATTCTAATGTGTGCACATCCCAACTATAATGAGATTTCATTGATGGATCAGTCGATAGTTAAAGACTGAGTTGTTGGGTTGGGATATAATTATGTCACTCATGTTGAAGATCATGGAGCCAGGTGGAAATGGGAAGAAAGACTGCATAGATGTGCACTAGATCTTCAAATTGCTGAGAGAAAGAGTATCAACCACCAAGTTATCCTTACCTTTTTTGTAGGTAATTTCATTATCAAATCCCATGAGTTTCAAAAATCATTTTTACTACTCTAGATAAGATATCCATTATTCTAAATAATATTTGAGGCTTTTATGGTCAATTTTAATGTGGAAATATCAGCCAATCAAATAGGGATGCCATTTGTGAACTACATAGAGAATAGCCATCATCTCTTTTTCATATGTGAAACATACCAAATTATGTCTAGTTAGGGCCTTACTAGTGAAGGAGATGGGGTGAACCTCCTACATAAGTATTATGATCTAGAAATTTTACTCAAAAGAGGATGGTTAGTATGGTTTTAGTTCCAAAATGAAAATGAAATGAAAGAAACACACTAACTAGCATAACATCTTTAGGTCTAGACACTAGGGAGAGCTTAGTTAACAAACATGAATAAAACACACAACTAAAATGTGAAAGAAACTCCCTTTTTCCTTCCTTGGATTATCTAAAATAATTATTTTAGTGGCTTGCTTGGCTTGTGCTCATGAAGTCTTCATCAAAGGAGGCTTGGCTATCTCCTCTTCTCCTTGGCACCTTGTGGCTTGTGGCTTGGCTTGGCTTGGAATCAATTTGGCATGTTAACACTAGTTTCAATGGCTTCTTCAAGATATTTGTGCATTATAAATTTATACCAAAATAGCTTAGAAATGATGTTCATGGCATCTCTATTTATAGTTTTTTGAGAATGTCTAGAATCAACTTAAACCGTCCATCTTGATATTGAGATTTGTGGTTGAGGATTAATTCAATTTTTGGAATTAAGTTTATAATTATCCTCATCATGACATTGGAATAAGGGAAAATTAAGAGGCATGGAGGGCATCATGGAAGGCATTTATGAGGCATAGAGGGCATGAATCCTGATATTTGTGGCATTTATGTCCTAAGGATGTCTTCCCAAGAAATGAGGTCACTTGATGATGAAGATATTTAATATTCATTTCTAAAAACAAGTATTAAACAAGTTTCCATGGAATTATTAATTAGGCCTTGATTTGGATTAATTAGCTCTTAAGCATGTTTAAGTACTTTGTGCATAAATTACTTAAATTGATCAGAATGTCTTGTTATTGGTCAAAAATTTGACTAGATTAGAATTGGAAGGCAATGTTAGATGAGTTGGATCACTATTCCCATTTATGATGTTACCAATAACAAATAATAAAGGCATTTGTCTTATGCAAGAGATTTGATAGGAAAGAGCAACTAGAGCACCTAGGTGCAAAATTGATATTTGGAATCGAAATGATCTGATCAAAGTTAGTTGGCCCATAAATTACATTGCCCCATTTAGTAATACCCTAGCCAAAATAGGCACTTGAATATGTTAGTTTCATATCATTTAGCATAATTTAGTGTTTTTATGTCAAATTGTGCATTTTGGGTGAAAATTGGCCAAAACCTAGACTAGAGGTTATCAGTGGCCAAATTTAGGTGTCTACAAGTACAACACCAAGACCTATTCCACGTGCATCACACTCAAGTAAAACTGACTTGAATAAATAGGTCATGGCCAATACTAGCATGGTGAACATGGCATGTTTAAGGTCGTCAAATGCTTGAGAAGATGTAGGTGACCATACAAATGCATATTTTTTGAGCATAGCTATCAATGGAGCTATAATTATGCCATAATCCTTGAAATTTTTTCTATAGTATCTTATCAAACCAAGAAATCCATGTAAGCTTTTGAGGATCTTTGGTTGGGGCTAATTTGTCATAGCTATAATTTTGGTGGGGTCGACATGAACACCATCAGATGTGATAATATGTTGTAAATACTCCACCTCTGTTTGCCCAAAAGAACATTTTAAATGTTCAAGGTGGTGTTAAGGTGGTGGAGGTGATCCTCCCATGTGGGACTATAGATAAGAATGTCACCAAAGAAGACCAAGAAAAAATTCCATAAAAAGGGGTGTAATACTTGGTTCATCAAAATTTGGAAGGTGGAGGGGGCATTAGTAAGCCCAAATGGCATGACAAGGAACTTACAGTGGCCATCATGTATGTGAAAGGTTGTCTTAAGAATGTCAACATCATGAAGATGAATTTGGTGATACCCTGAGCACAAGTCCAATTTAGAGAAAAATGGTGCACCATTGATTTCATCAAGGTTTTCATCGATGATGAGGATTAAAAACTTTCCCTAATGGTTAGTTTTTTCAGATATCGATAATCAATGTATAGATTCTAAGAAACATTGTTCTTATGATTAAGGAATATTAGTGAAGAATACAGACTAGTGTTGGGTTGAATAACCCCAGCCTATATGAGATCATGCATGATTTTTTCAATCTTAGTCTTTTGATGAAATGAGTACCAGTAGGGTCAAATGTTGGAAGGTTTACTATCAAGAAGTAGTAGGATGTGATGGTCCTGAGGTTGGTGAGGTGGAAATTAGTAGGTTCCTTAAAACCTAAGGCATGCTTGAACATAAGGTTGTGCAAGTTAGAAGGTGGGTGAGAATCTAGTGGTGAAGTAATATGAAGAGAAAAGAGTTGGGAAATGATGCCATTGGATCTCCATTTGAGAATTATCCCCATGTAGTAAGAGCTGGCAATGCTGGTAGAGCCTGGAAGAAGGCCTTATAGGGTATATTTTTGTCCATTCTCTGAGAACTGCATCCAAAGCTCTGAAAAGTCCTAAAGTATGGGTCCAAGTGTTTATAAACACTTCACACTGAGAAAAACATCACATCCCCTTAAAGATAAATCAAACATGTTATCCCAAAGGTTATAGTCACCCATTGAAATATGAACATTATGACACTTGCCCTTGTAGGGTAGTGTGCCTTCATGGGCAATCATGACCTCAAAACTAGAACATGGGTGGATAAAACAATCTTCTTGCTTGGTGACCTAAGGGTTAATGAAGTTATGAGTGCTACAAGGGTAAATAAGGATAGTGAGGAGTTGCTTCTTAAAATAACCCTGGATATGCATCATTTGAGGGGTTGTAACTCTCACCAAAGCATGCATGGAGATTTCTAGAGGGAAATTTGGGTACATAGAATCATCAACTTCCTATGCTATCTCTTTGGTATTATCCTCATAATATTCAGTATCTAATAAAATAGACATCTAGTAGGTAAAATTTTTGCTTGATGCATTTGTGCCTTCAAAACCATTTATCATCATAATTGTAACAAAGCCCTTTCTCGTGATGTACATGCATTTCAGATCCTATGAGATGTTTAATGGGGGTTGTCCATGCATTGGTTTGTTTGAAAGAGGACTTGTAAGGTGCCCAATTAGAAGTGTGATGTTGGGTGGTGATTTTGTCTTCACTGAGTTTTGTGAGACCCAAGGTTGCCATCATGGTCTGAGGTTGAAACATCTTAACCTTAGAGTGAATGGGCTCTTTGAGGCCACTAATAAAATAAATCTTGAAGAAGTCATCTGATAATCATTCAATTTGATTTTCTAGCTTCTCAATTTCAATTTGATAATCATGAATGGTTCCTATCTGATGAAGTTTGGTGAGGGCTCCCATAAAATCTTTGAATGTTGAGGCACCAGACCTACCCAAAAGTAGGGATGCAAAATGTATCCAAGCAAGCTCATCATTAGATTTGAAATAGAAATGGTACCATTGGAGTGCCTTTAATTCCAAATAGAACGAAGCAATTGGAACTTTATTGAGATGATAAGTGTTATGAAGGTTGAAGTATTGCTTGACATGATAAATCCAACCTATTAGGTTTGCACCATTAAACCATGTAAATTCTAATTTGGTCCCACATGGTGGGTGGGTGGATGAAAAATTATTCTCAAAAGAAGACTCTATTTTATGTAATTTGCTGAGAAAAAAGCCATTTTATTCATTCAATCCATGCACCATATTAGCTAAGTCAATGACATGGGTTGTCAAAGCTATAATTTCTTCCTCCATGATCTTGGTGCCTACACATGTGACTAACATAACCTTTTTTTATTGCAATGGGTGAGAAATATAAATTTAAGATAGGTTTAATAATGGAATTTTTTTGTGGATGAAACTGGGAGTGGTAAAGATACTTTTACTAAATTTTTTGTACAGGAGTATGATTGACAAAGACAAGGGTGCATTTAGAGGGAAAAATGGAAAAACTAGAAAAAAATATCAAAGAGAGATGAAGAAGTAGAAAAGGGAGATGAACACTATGTAAATTTTTTGAAGCAAATGGACAAAAATTGAAAAAGTTATGATAGAACTCAAAGAAATCAAAAAATGAGATTTGCGAGAATTCAGAGTGGAATTGGGATATGGGACGTCAACGAAAAAAATGTGGAGAATTGAATTTTAGGTGTCCTAGTAAATTTTGAGAAGCAATAACATGACAGATGAGAAGATATTATAAAAAACAAAAATTTCCAACTAATTTTTTGTTTTTTGTTGCTCTACTAATAGTCTTCTAAAACTTATATGGTTTTATAAATCATTCTACTTTCTAATCTGCTTGACAAAAATGGACCCCGGGATTGAACGATTACTTAGAAGTTTTTTAGAAATCACTCTGGCCACCAATACCATCTGAGTGAGTACCACTCTATAAATTTTTTGGCCACAGATTTATCTCTTACCGATAGCTCTTGGTTTTCCTCATGGGTGGGAACTAGTCAATCAAGAAAGGTCATTACTTTTTTCACTGGTAGGTCCTCTCAATGAGCCAACTACATTGAGGTTCTTATGGTACTCTTCATAATGAGTTTTAGGGATTTCACCCAAGCAATTCCCATAGTTAAGTGGATATGTTTTACCCTAATCTGAAATAGAAGATAAAATATAGAGTAGAACATAGAAGTAATGTGGTTGAGCAAAAAATCAGGATCTTTGGTGATGTCTTATTACCAAAATGAAACTACAAATCTGGATTATTGCACAGAAGGGTTGAGAATGGATTTTTTACCACTTTGTGATCACCAGGTTATAATTACAACAAGGTAAGATCATATGATGGATAGCAGAAAAAATCTCCTTGAAAGGTGCTCTTATACCAAATGAAAGGATCCTTCCTAAACAAATTATCATATAATTGTAAATACATGAAATAAACTACAAAAAATCAGCAATATATTGAATGAAACAAATAGAACTAAATTACAATAGCAAAATTACAAAATCATTGGCCTCTTTGAGTATGTAACCTCCTTTGAGAAATCTCAATTCAATACAATTCATGGATGCCTTCATTAGGCCTTAACACTAACTTAAATACTAATTATATTCTAACAACTATTTCATCTTGTGCATGTGGGGTAAAACAAATATGCTCTAGGGATGACTGACAAAGCATATGCATCCAAAGTAACTACTATGCTAATAATGTAAATAGAAGAGTAGAACATGGGTTCCTAACATGTATAGATGAAGTATGTAACACTTATGGCATTTTGTCACATTTAACCAACTATATACACAAGAAAATTTCACATGAATTTGGAAAACAGCTAGTTGATTTTAAGAAGCACAAATCTACAAAGTATGTATTAAAAGATGAAAAAGAGTCATAGAATGGGAGTTAGTTACAATCCACATATTTATATTTGATTCCATGGTTGAATTCAAGAATAACATTATTTACCAATGTTCAAGACACACACGCAAATAAAAATGGTTAGATGGTCAACTGAAGTTATGCAAAGCCAACTTCCTACATGGGACCATTATTTTACTTTTAGTTATGGACTTTGTTGAAAACTACACATTGCAACCACAAAATGATGTTCAATATTTAGTATTATAATTTAATTTAAACCATCATTTTCATGAATATTGCATTTAGACATGCACTTGGTCACACATAGGATAGTATAATTTTTTTGACAGAGTACCAATTTTACATGAGTGACAACATGATCATATTTTCCAAAGTTTATCCAAGGTTGTTTTGAGATATTTTATGAAAATATGAATGCTAGAGAAATCATTTTCAATACACACTACATTTAATCAAAAAAATTTGTAAGACAGTTTAATAATTATTGAGTGATTTATTAGTTGAGTAGAATTCATAAAAAGAGTAGTTACAACATGTATGGAGTTTATTTGAAGTTGGGCATGGAAAATGGGAGAAAAATGGTACCATTTCATGTGTAAAATGAACCCTTAAAAAATAACAAAGAAATATTAAAATGGTGCTAATTTAATTGATGTTACAATTACTATGGATTGGTGTAGTAAAACAATTTCTCATTGTTCAGATAGATATTCTCATATGTGAAGATTATTCCTGTTAATAGAGGAATAAATTAAATAAATGTATGAATATTGAAATATAGTATGTCAATCAAGTGATTTTCACCCATTTCGAATCTCAAATTCTAGTTGACAGACTATTTATATTGGGGACATGGCATGATTTTATTCAAGATATATGGAATTTGATTGGAATAAATGATTCAAAATAATGGGTTGAATACTGATTTTATAGGCCATAAGGCCTATGGAGACAAGCCATTCATAACAACCACTAGGATATCATGAAATAACATCAATAGTTGACTTTGACCACATCTTATATCATGTACAATTAGGTACAACTTATTTATAATATAATGTAACTTTAAACATTAATGATATTTTACTTCTTTTGTCTTTAAAATTTGATTACACTTTAAAGGTAGGGCATTTTTTTTACAATATTTCATACTGAATACAATGATGAGGGAATAATCTATTACTAGTCTCATCATGTAGAGGTAAAAAATAAATTAAACACAATTCTCACAAAAAAAAGACCTAATTTATCCCATTGAATTGTAGTAGTTCCTTATTATTGACTGTATATAGCTTATTTAAAAAATACCAAAAATAATATAACATGTCAAATTATAAAAAACATTTAAAAAAATCAAAACACAAAAAACATTTCAATTGTATGTATTATCCATGATTTACATTTTTACTACCATGCTAGACTTATATTTTATTGT